>VZRZ01001998.1:1173455-1205656 GCA_013398175.1 Climacteris rufus
GGCGCCCCCGGGGGTCGCGCGGAAACGCCCCCGGGAGGGCGGGGCGGGCGCGGGGCCCGGGCGGGAGTTGGCCCGGGTGGGTTGGAAGGGACCCTAAAGATCTCCTGGTGTCAACGCGGACGCCTTGCCCTAGACCAGGTTGCTCAGGGCCCTGTCCGAGCTGGGCTTGGTTGGATAATCGTGGTGTTTTAACTAAAATAGTACTACTGTTACCACAAACAAAAGCTGTTGTTTTTTCCTCTCAACTTCCATAACTCCAGTCCCCAAATCTGGGTTATCTACACGTGCTCATAGTTTACAACAATAAAAAATTGCTTAAATCGTTTCTGTGGATTCCAGAATCCCTTTGGCTGAGCCTTGCTGTGTAAACTGGAGGTCTCTCAGGATGGCCTGTGTCTGTGTGGACAGTGGAAAAATCATGGATCACAGGTCTGGTTACTAAAGGTATCGTTGACAGATGTCTTCTTAGCAATATCATTGTTATTTTTAAAAGAAAAATATGTATTCTCTGTTGGTATAGCTGAATCTATGCTTGTTAAACTGTACTGAGAAAACAGTCATGAATGCAGTCATGATCTCTTTTTTGATGGGACAAGGGCAATCCACAACTTTGGAGTTCACAAAAAGTCAGATTCAAATGTATTAGTTGTTTGCCCTCTAGAAGAGGGTCCCAACTCAGCACTGCTTCCACAGTAGGATTCTTTTAAACAGGCAAGCAAGACAGTATAGTGAATTTTCCAATCTCTGTCTAATGCACCTGTGGTTAAATAATGCCTGAGATTCAGGAAGCTGTCTGCATTTCTTGTGACTCTCTGAGGCTTACCTGAGTACTGGATGAAATATTTCTCTTTTAAATCCAGCAATGAAAACCTGTTGATAAAATCTGACAATACCAGCTTCCAAATAAAATGGCAGCTCTAAAACTGGCAGGGGGCTTAAAATCAAGGTAGAATCTTGGCAGCAGAAGTTAGTAGGTTATAAAATAGGCCAGCTCTGTCTAGCTGTCCTGTTCTAAACTTCCTTTTGGGATGCATCTCTTCCTTCTAGAATAAATTTTGTTGATTGTCTATTTCATTTGGTTGATTTTTAAGAATAAATACTTAGGCATAGTTTATGATACCATCTTAACCATACATAAGTTGGAATTATGAAATTAATCAAGCATTCATTAATTTAATTACTTCTTTGCAATGTCAGGCAATGTAATGTTGTTCCCAATTACATCCATTTATAATTTACAGGGCATCATTCTACAGAAGCAATTCTACAGTTTAACAATGCTTTGCCAGTTTCAGTTAAAAAGAAATGCTCAAATCTGATAATGATAATTTTGTCTCTATTTTTCAGTACTAAACAGCAGCCATATCTGTAGCACAAAGTTCAGTCATTCCACATTCAGTAAAAACAGAAAATAATTTCCAACCCCCTGACATCTCTATGCACAAATTCAAGAGTTTTTAATCCAACTGCTGTAGCACTATTTGTTCAGCATAACTCTTATGTGCTCAAGAACTTTTTGTTCTCAAATTTTCTAAATTTGCCACAATGCCATTCAATACTGCATTAGCCAAGTGTTCCTCAGTAAAACCTTTACAATGAACTGACCTCTAAGATTCAAGAGCAGTCAGCAGAACATGACTAAAATAATTTGTGGTATGCATGAAAACAAGTGCACGTCAGAAATCAAGAAATTTGAGCAAATGTACATTCAAGTCTTGAGTTAGTTTAGTTTTGATGGAGTAAAAACACATTCCTAATCTTAAAAAAAAAAAAAAAAAAGAGGCAGTGAAGTCAGGTGTAGGGACAATGTACATCACACTGAAAACACAAGGCACTTAGTATTTTTAGTGCTGGTGCACTGTAATAACTGTAACTTTCTTTAAGCAATGGAGAAAAGCTGTGCAACCATCAGGCTGCAGCTGCCCCATGTGATGCTGCTCTTAGTTCCCCTTCCTGGCTTTGCCTGCTCTCCTGGGACACATGGCTGGTTGGTTAGCAGAGTTATGTCATTTTTTTTAACTCCAATTTACAAATACTTTGCAAGTTTCCACACAGAGTTTTCAGCTGTGGCTTGAAATTTTTGTTTGTGTTGTAGGGAACAGTGGTACAGGATTTGCTGGAGACGTGCTTTTGAAGTGCTTGCTATGGATCAAGTGTCATTAGATCTGCTTCACAGCCTCATCAGCAGAAGTTAAAGCCTGTCATTTTCTTTTTGAAAATATTTTTAGTCATACTCCTACATTTTAGTGTTCTTCCCTCCACCACACTCTGGTTTCCAGGACTAAGAAGCAAATATTCCATGCCTCAACCAAAGACCTTTATGAACTTATAAAGTCTGCAGGCAGTTCTAAGCAAAAGGAGTGAAGAGAAATAATGTAGTTATCCCAATTAGGAAAAATTTAAATGGAAAAGCCCCTCAACACCAAAACAAAACAAACAAAAAACTGCCTAGAAAACCACAACTCTGCTTAAGGCAACCAGACAAACCTCACTTTGGCATTTTTGCAGTGCAGTAATTTGGCTCTACTCCAAGAGCAACGCAGTCTGGCCTGAGGGTGGAAACAAGTAGTTGTACAAACTGTTCTTAACTTGGCTTCATCTCTGAAGCAAATGGATTTTAGAACTATTTATTACAAATATCATTTCATAGCATTGAAAACATGTAACTCCAAAAGGCCACTGCTGTGTAGTTGCTGAATTTTCTCCTCATGGTTTTTTGTGTAATCTCAGTCTCATTCAATCACACAACCACAGCAGCTCACAGAGACAGGGGTCACACAATTATCTTACAGCAAAATGATCATAGACTGATAAGCATGAGATATTTGAGTATCCTCAATACATTTATTATTTTGTATCTGAATTGGGACAAAATAGGCCTTTGAGGATGACTGGCTAACCCAGCAACCTTACAGCTAACCTTACAGCTCTAACATCTTCCCTGTAAACAGATCAAAAGTTCAGTAATGCAGGTTGCAGAAGCCATGCACTCCAAGTATAGCTGAAAAATAAAACTATTCTGGATTTATGAGAATTAATAAATTCAGTGATAGAATTTCTATTTGCCAGAGAAGCACAGGCTTCTGTTTATAACTGCAGTTGACAGATCACAGGTGTTCAGATTTCAGTCCTTGGGAAATGTTCTGTTCTCCACATTTCTAGAATGGAAGAAGAAAGTTAACAATGTTGAAGTCTTTCCTAAGTGCAGTGGAGGGAAAAAAATGGAAAAAAGTAATTGCTGTGTAGACTACTATGAGAGAAAACATACAGTATTTAACTTAACCACAAACATGTTGCTAAGTCACCCAGTAGTACATTCCCCAGCTTTTCATCCAAAAATTCTATGTCATCTGCACAACCACTCTACCACAGAAAACATACCACAATCCTTCCACTGCTCCTGTTGAGCTGTAAACTTTTCTCTCATCCTGATCTGTGTCATCACTGCAGTCAGCTTGTACATTCTTATCTCTTCCTCCTTTTTTGCAGTTTTAGTTGGAATCTGTTTACATTTAGGAATTTTTAAAAATTCCTCAATTTATCTTCAGAAGGAAGTGAGTCTAAGCTTTTACAGTGCATGAGAATGTGGTAAATAACAAAAAGAAAATAATGGGGTTGAACAGCTTATCTTAACAGGTAGGAAAATAGGATTAGAAGTATTAACTGCTAAGCAATTAAAATAAATGAAGAGCATTAATTGCATATGAATAGATAGTCTCTATTGACAAAATTACCTCACTTTCTCAAAAATACTCTCTTTGACTACTTAATAAATAATTATTTGCAAACTTAAGTCCACAGAAAATCCACTCACTGGTAAGATAATTCCAAGAATTACTTGTTTGCTTAAGCTTTATTTAATCTAAACCAATAATTTCCTGGTTTTCTAGGGGCAATAATTGAAAATTCTATAGTGTTTCTGTAAATTAAGTCACAAGAAGTTATTATCACATAGATATAAAATTTATGAGTGATTTGAAGGTACATTGAAACACGCTATATGAACCTTTAAACAAAGTGACATTTCACATTACAGTCATGAATAGTATCACGAGTGTTAATTAAGAGTACAGCTAATTCTGACCATTTCTTTAAGTGGATAGGGATTAGCAAGGTTAATTTTCCATGAGTGCAGTGGCACTTTGTTTTTAACCAGCTGTGAGATGGCTGCACAGCAGTTCATTTATTGGGTTATAAACTTTTCAATTCTGAGGTAACTTACACATTTTGCCTGTACTCAGTTATAGGAAGAGGAAGTTGGCAGTTTCCCTCCTATTGTTTAGAAGAGTTTTCATGGTGCATATGTTAGGGAGGTAATTGTGCTCACAGCAAACCTGCAGTTCACTTACTGTGTCTAGCTCTAATTTAAAACCTAAAGCACTAGAGCTGGACGACCTATACCATTATTAAATGATACAGTAAAAGTACTTGTGTCAAGGCACTTTCTTCATTAAACTGAATAATTGTTTTAATCTGAACAAATCTTTAGTGATTTTAATTTACTCCAGGCCAGTCTCCCTTAATACTTAGGACACAGCACATCAATACATATTTTAGGTTTGTATTTTCCAATGTGTTATTTTTCTGTTACAAGCATTTTCCCTTCTTGAAGCAATTAATAATTTAGGTGAACTCTGTTGTCATTATTTTCTTTATTTTGACCACTTAGTCTATAATTCTAGATCACAACTAGTTTAATCTTCCACAAAAGATTTTCTGCTTTCAGGTTTTAACAGAACAGTAAGAAAACATAATTCTTGCTCCATTCCTGTTTTCTAGAAACAAGACATTTATGAAAAAAATGCACAGGATCACTGCAGAGAACAATGTAAGAAAATAGCAATAAGTTATTTTCCTTGATTTGGGCTTTTCCCCCAAGAAATCCTAAGCAAACAGTTGATATATGAAGAAAAGGTAATTGGTTAATAACTGATTCTCTTTTTTCCCCTTTACTTTTAAAGTATCTTATTCCTTAGAATAATCATGGAGAACTTTTTGCATTAGTACTTCTGGTTTTTTCACAATATTTTATGTTCCACAACACAACTGCTCTATGTGAATAAAACAGCTATATCTCATAATACTGAGTTTTCTTCCAAGCCTGAAAGAACTGGACATGATCTGTACAGAGAGAGAAAAAAATGTTAATATTGCCGCTAAATACTATGTCTCAGTTTTTAAATATACAATTATTATTACTCATATGTGCTACCCTACCTTACAGTTTTTAACAATATAGTACATCTTTTTGATTTAGAGTAAAATCCTGATAGTTATTGTGGATTTAAATAGAGCATTCAAGGTCTCAGTAAAAGCTACTAATTTCTTACTCTTTTTCTGTCATCTCTAGTGTTTTAAACACCCAGTACCTCTGTATCATCTGTATCTGACAGAGCAATTCTATCATTGCATGCACTTCTGCAGAAGGAAACAGAAAAGATGTTTCTTCACAATGGGACAATTTTTCCCCGCTAAGGCTACTGAAGGATTTTGCTCTCTGTTCTGCACATCTCCCTGCAGGACCAGTGGCTGAGTTGCACAGTTTATCATGCTGTGGTATCTTCCCCAAATTGTTTAGAAAATAACTTTTGATGTTCATATCTCACAGCACAATTTGCTTCTCAAACATGGCTCGACAATTCAGTATAAACTCCTTTTATTTACTACATGGGTTCCACTGACCACATTCAGCACTAGAGACCTTTCTATTTATCTTGCTTTTCTACATCTACACAGCTTTTCACAAAAATTAAATACCACAGTCTCTTAACAAACCACATTCCTGTAACTGCCCAGGGCTGGTCAGAGCAGGACAGAACCAAACTGGGTATTTAATGGTCAGGCTGCTCTATATGGGAACTTTCCTACTTTGTTTATTTTGTCTACAAAGAAAGCTCTATCATGGGCAAACAGTGCTTATAATCTCTCTGCATGATACAAAACCCTAGCAAATAAGAATTCTGCAGTGCAGGGAACGAATAATTATCAGTGAAGTAGTTTTAAATATATCTCACCATAGTCCATACTTCAACAAGCAGATTTCTGTGTGGAAATAAAGTTCATTTTGATGGAAATAATGCACATGGTTAAGGCATTAGTGATGCTAATGAAGAGCTTCCAGGCAGATGAACAAAAGTAGGCCTGATTAAAGCTAAAGATCATGTTAAGAAATCTTTGTTCAAATTGTTCAGTGGAAGAATTAGATAAAAACTTGTGGAATTTTCACTCATGGTAATTGCCTGTTCAGCATATTAATAATGGTTTCACTTGCAAAGAGATGGATTTCACAGAAAGAGATGGATTTTTTTTTCTGTTCTTGCCCTTTTGTGTAGCACATATCATTTATTGGTGGTGTATGGAGGGACTTCCATCACCAGGTCTGCATCAAGGTTTTTTCCATAGCTATGCTAACTCCACTAAAGCCCACTTTTGGGTAGAATAGAGGGACACATTTTACAAGTGTGTCCTTTTATGTGAGCTAAGAGCAGGATTATTTAAACAGCTTCTTGAAAGGGAGATAAACCAATTATATGATGCAATTATTTAGTACATAAACTAATTTTATTATATAATTTCAGCATGTTATTTAAAAGATTGACTTAGTTAAATATCTTGAAAAGCAGGTATTGCAACTTTGAGGAATGAGAAAAATTACGCTGAGCAGGAATGCATTTGGTATCCTCCCTGTATTGGTTTTGGTTCTCTAGATATTTGTGTTTAACTTAAAAGAATCTTTAGTGACTATCACAAACTGTATGTATATCTTTTCTGCAGGAAAAACTCAGCTCTGAAGTCTGATGTGCATCCTTGTAATCTAACACTGTTCTAACAAGATGGTATGCATGAAATACTGCAGAAAACAAGTATCTTCTCTTGTTCTATATTTTTGGTTTGTTCTGAATTATTCTTCCTTTTGTGTCTGTTAGTTCCATAAATATTGCTCACAGTGAACTTGTGAAAAGCAAAATTCCGGAACTTGTAATCAAAATTCTTTGCTTTTCCACTTAGTCCTTTTTATAAATGAATGAAGACAGCATGTGCTAAAATAATGACAGTGAGAAGCAAGATTAACTCTGATCTTATCCTGCACGTGCACAATTGTCTATTTTTAGTCAGACAAGTAGCTGAAGATGACTTTGAGGCCTTGCCCAAGAGAATATGGTTTTTCACATGATGAGAACACACATTAGACTTCATTTAGTGTAAGAAGAGGTGACTCTCAGGGTGGCAGTGGTATATATTTCCCTGTCTTTATCCATATGCTAAGTGTATTTGTTCAGCAACCTTTGCACTTTATGTGATATATAATTAATAGGGGGATAAGAAAAAAGAGAATAGTTTTCTTCCAGATCAGTCTACTGAGCTAACTGCATCTGTAATATCCCTAGCTCTGACATAATGAAAGGGGACAAATGTGGCAGTGAGAGATTACCAGACTAACTAATATAATACCAGATCCTCATGGCTATCACCTTTAACTCTCCACTAAAAGTGCTCTGATCCTTGAGATGGGACAGTTTATACTGTGAAAATTGACAATGCTTTTATCCTTTCCTGCTACCACATTGAGTTAAGGAACAATACTGTGCAGCCAGGCTGCCACAATTCTCAGCCTTGTGTTTTAAGATCAATTGAAATCAATTGTGCAAAGAGGGCAAGGTCTATAGGCTGGGGGCAAGTTAAGCTTATCAGCCAGATCATTGTACATTATTGCCCATTTCTGGGTCAGAACTCTTTGTCATCATGTTCTTTTTTGACTCTTCAGTGGTGGGGAGTGTGAATACAAACATGTCAATACAAAACCCTCTCCTGCATAGGCCTCTCTGGAGGAACATGAGCCCCAAGCACGAGGGAGATGATTGTTCTATTGCTTAATACATTACAGGAAGGTGACACAATACTACAGTGATTAAGGACGGGACAACAAATGCAAATTTTTTGTGTAGGAGAACATAGGTTCGATTTTCAGGAATGATTACTATCCATTTTTTTAAAAAAAATTGATTTTTCGGACAATCTTACAATTTCAGAATAGAAATGGTATGGGAAAATGTGGATGAAATTGTCTAAGGAAAAGACACCAGGAGGAGAGAGTTAAAGTCCAGAGGAAAGGACACTGTAATCTTCACAGACAGCTGGAGAGGAGTGAGACTGTCCACAAGAGTGTCTGAAAGAGAATCAGGAGCATCAAGAGGGAACCCAGAGAGGTCCATGAGTAGCTCTCTAGTCAGCTGCTAAATGTGTCTAATGACAGAAGAAAGGCCAGTGTTTCCCAGTTTGGCCAGAAGGTCATTCCAGACTTCACTCTGTGGTTTCACTGCAGTCCAAGGAAGGAGTGGAAGTGGCATAGAGCTCTATGGCCCCTGTCTCTGCTGGAATTTGGGGCTCTGTGATGTAAATTATGGTTGTTGCTTGGGGGGATTTGTCTCTTTAAATTCTCCAAAGGATATTTGACCCTCCCGTTCCCTCATTAAGGAAACAGTTTTAGGAGCCTGAGGGCAGGTGGAGCATCCCATGGTAGGGACTTCGTCTGTGCAGGTAACAGCTCATTTACTTCTCAAAGCTTGGCTGTGAAGTTCCTGATTTTTTTTGCCATTTCTGTGTATAGTTCTTGTAATTCTGCTAAAGGAATGTTAGTTGTTGGAAGTTGCTTCATGTTTTATTTGGACTTTGGTGTCACTTTAAAACATTAGGGCTGCTGTAAAAGCAATTTTTTTGTTGTTGTTTCTGCCTGTTACCCCTTTCCCGTCTCCTGGTGCTTTCTTTTGTGTACACCAAACATTCCTGTGACTGGTGTTAAGTGGATTGCAAAAGTGATCTGGGTTAACATTTACCTTATTTTAAAAACTAGCTGATTTTAGCTCAGTCCCTTGATCTTGCCTATCAAGTGCTCCTAGAAATGCCTGCACTGGTACAAGGCAGGTAAGAGAGCAGTGTAAAGCCCCTTCATCCTTCAGCAGCCCTTTCCAGGAATCTGGCTCCCTGCTCTGATCTGGCCCAGCTGCATCATCTTGGCTCAGGCTGCTGAGGAAATTGCTAAACTTTGAGGAGCAGCTGCGAGAAGGCCTGTAAACCAGAGCTATGTGAGGTGAAAAGGCAAAATTACAGGCTGAGGTAGGCTTTTGGGTGGCTTAAGGGTTAAAAAGGGAAGATATTAACATGAAATCCTAAGTGAAAATATGAGGAACTTAATGAAAGATATCCACGTAGCAATCATAATGCTCCCACCAGAGCAAGCTCATTTTTATCTCCCAGGAGTTAGCTTGTGTGGCCAGCAAGGATTTTCCAGGTATTTTATTAGTCCACTGTGTATGCTGCTCTTAATGAAATAACTTGTTAAACCCAAGTTATGCTTTATGTGTGTTAACTGCTAAGTTAGTGCTTCATGTTTCTAGGTGCTTGCATATCATGTTTGTGCAGGCTCTGTTTGTAGCTGGTGTGCCTAAAAAATGCCCCAAGCAGTGATGGAGCTGTATTTTAGCACTACTATTTTTAGTACTATCAGCTTGTACACAAAGGGAGGAGTTTTGACTCACTTGTGTGAGAAGTATCAAGACAGACTACTTCTAATTTTATGGCAGAAGAAGAGCTTTTCTGGATGTAATAATTTTTAGACCAATCGGTTTAAATAATGAGGAATGGTTTTGTTTATTTCTGGTCTTTTTTGCAGTTAACAGTACTATTTTAAATAAACTGATGGTTTTAGGTCATCCTGTGAATTCAAACTTGCATTTGTGGTTTGTTAGTTATTTTTTTTCCCCCTTGTTAAGTGAACCTCATGTAGCTGTAAAATGCTTAATTTTCTGAAACTTTTAAGTAATTAATAAAATACTGTGGTGTTCATATGACTCAAATGTCCCTTTTTATCCTTTGTGCTCTACTAATTTAATCTTACAATAATCAGTCTAGTGATGGTCAACTTGTTAAATTGACTCTTGAAATTGTCCAAACTAAATCTGTGCTTTAAGAGACCTATTTATTTTCCTCTATCTCTAATAAACAAATGCCTGTCCCAAGACAGTATCCATAGTTAAGGATCTACTTAAAGCTTATTCTGTAGGTGGATTCTAGAACATCATGGCTTTTCTGGGTTTTGTAATCCACAGTGTTCCTTGGAGTTTTTCCTAGCAGTACAAAACTATATTTATTTCTAATTGGAAGCTGGTTAAACAAGCACTGGCTGTAATGTGCTCAAACAGGCTAAGGCAGAATAAGTATCTTGGTGCACAGCAGTAGCCAATGTTACCTCTGTCTCAACTGAAGGAGGCATTAATCAGCACATGACACCCTGGTACTTAGACTCTGGACTGGTTAGTCTGAGTTCTTACGGCTCTTTAGTGTCAGGGCACACCTAAACAAACAAACCTGGCAGTGGAGTGCACTCGAGGGGCTTTTGCAATGCTGTCTTTGGAGGACCTCTTCTAGTGCTTTTTTTTTTTTTTTTAAACTTACCTAGATTTGCTTTCTGGTAGAAAAGCAATTCAGTAAAACTCAGCTTCAGGGCTCAGTTCCTAGTGTTTGAGAGACTCAAGCATGAGATCACTGAATCACTTAATGTAATTACACAGTCACTTGTTCATGCTTGTATAGACTCAAGTTAAAAATGTTTTGACCATATGAATGTTTAGATAAGGGAGATGACATAATTGTGAACAACTCCCAATTTTTCAACAACTGAGACGTTATTTTAAGTTTTATAATGAATAGTTTGGTTAATTGGGGGTCTTGGGCTTTACATTCTTAATGTCACACTCCCTGAAATCCTCAACAGCACATTCCACAGATTTCAGTAAAATCTTATTTATTGTTATAGGAGAGGTAATCAAATAAACATTCCTCTGCTGCTAAATATAGCAGCAAGCTGCTTATGAGTTAGAACTCTAGCAGATAATTCTGCTGCATATCAGTGAAAGCTTTGCTGGTTAGTTGTCATGTTCCTTATGTGAACAAATAACTTGTTTTTCCCATTTCATTAAGCAATTTTCAGTGCTCACTATGATAGGTTATGTTCATTAGGGACTAGAAGAAGACCACGGCTTCATCATGTAATCATCCTGGAGCATAGCACACAGTAAACCTGGAGATTTACAATTTTGTAGGCATTGTTGATTAGTAATTGGGCTTTTAAGTATTCATGAATGTAATTTGCAAACAGAGCAGCAGTTAAGGGCAAGTTGTTGGATAAACACAGTGACATCCAAAGCTGGAAGTAATTTTTACAGCAGTTTTGAAAGTCTTTGTATGTTTTTGCTGGTTTTTAAATGGGAAAAGTGTTAATTCATATTAGTAAATAAAGGGGTATATAGTATTCATATTAATTAATATTCAGAATTTCTTCCCAATACCACTAACTTGGGAAAAAGCTTTCCTTCCAGTTCTTTGTGTATCTCTTGCCTAGTATATTTTCTTTTTTTTAGTATGATCTATAAAATACAAAAGGAGATGTTTGTCAGCAGCTTGTTAGAATTTCTTAAATCCCAGTTTTGAAAGGCATGCGATTGCTCAAGTATGTCCGATGCTTACACTTACTTCTCTATAAATATTTTTATATTTAAAATAAGCTATCATAATAAGGAGCTTGTTATCATCTCAGATTAGTGGATCAAGAGTATTCTGTGACTAAGCAGCTGGACACTTGGCTGAGATGAAGGAAACAATCTTTTGCTTGTTCTTGACCATAACTTGAACCTCAGCCTTTTACAGTGTCACTGCCCTGGCAGAGGGGTTACATTAAACTAATAGTCTTTGCACTGAAACAACAAGAGAATCAGAAGTGATTGGTGTGTTAAAGAAAAAATTAAAAATTTTCTTATTCTGAGCACTGTGTGAGAGACTGAAATTCCCAGTTTGGTTCAGCTGAGCAGAATGCCAGAGGTGCTCTTGTCCCAGGTGTGCCAGGCACCAGACCCTTCCTTCTGAAAACAGGAAAGCTTTTCCTGACGCTGATGCATCTTCTCCAAACGGGTCAGTTATCCCCATCCCCAGCACTGGGTGAGTTTTGTGCTGTGACTGCTGCTCCTCCCAGGCCAGGCTCGTGTTCACAATCTGTCAGCAGCCCTGCTCACACACTGGCACAGAGAGATGAGCATTCAGCAGAGCACTTCTGTGCTTTGTCTTGCTCCAGTCTAGAAGCAGTTTGGTGTGTCCACACTTCTCTTCCCCCTCTAAAGCAATAAAGCAGCTTGCCTATAATCTTGTTCATTGATAATTCGTAATTTGCTCTGTTTAGCTTCACATCTGTTGTTCAAATGCAGAAGTCAATGCCTTCTTCGGTTGCTTTCTGCATATTTATTTGCTAATAAGTGTAGGAAACATAATGAAATAACTATTGGAATGAGTAGATTACAATAATTTAGTGTTAGGTCCTAAGCTAATATACTTATTTAGAACTGAAGTTAATGAGGTGTTAAAATGATGCACAGCAGCCAAGATTATGCTAATCTGGTTTTAGTGACACAAGCATGAGAATTTTAGAGCTTCCTTTTCTAGTATCCTGTTCTGACAAATGAACAAAGGAATAGAGGAGTTTGATTCTCTAAAATGAAACATATTAAGAGCATTAACAGTTGCCTATAACACATTCCTATGATGGCACTTCCTTTTTTGCATAAAAAGATGGCTTAAAAAAGATATGCAACAACTGCATTACTTGAAATGAAATGTCTGCTTCTAAAACATCTGCATTAATTATTAAAAATGTCAAATCTTTTTGATTGTAGAATCATTTTGAAGAAGGTTGTCTGGGTTGTTAGCGTACATATCATCTTTGGAATTTTTTTCCTATAGAAATGTCTTTATAAACAATTATTTGTATGTTGTCCTCTTTGGAAGTTAAAGTATGATTCCTAAGTAATAGCAGTTGGGAGGTTAGTATCATCTGTTACAGATATTGAGGTTGCTTTGAATCCGCTTCATTATGTTGTGCACCTTTTGGCAAAGTAATTTATAACTTCTGTAGCTTTGCTTCTGTGACAATAATTGCTCGCAGATGGCAGAAAGAAAAACAGTGGAGTTGCTGAACTCATTAAGTGTTCAAAAAGCCAGTAGACATGGCACTTTGTGCTATGGTTTAGTGGGAATGGTGGTATTCAGAGAAAGGTTGGAATTGATGGTGTTGGAGATCTTTTCCAACCTTAAGGCTTACATGATTGTATGTTTGTGAGTAGCATAGACAGTGCTTTATCTGTTGAATACATCTGATTATATACTGCATTATATAATGAAACTCTCAATGAGATGCCCAAACTGTATTAGAATTTTTATGTTTAATGTTTATAAGTAGTTGCATTTTAATAAACTTTTAAACATGTCAAGACAGAAATTTGTTAACCTTTTTTTTATTGTACACGAAGCTACTGGGAACAACAAAGTTGTGGCTTTCATTAGTTCTTGTATTAATTAATGTTGTCTTGATGACCACGAATGGTATTCAGATGTATAGGGTATTATTTCTGTTTGTCTGTACCTTAAACTTGATTAAACTTTCTATTCAGCAAGTAAATACATGGTTTGTGCAAATTCGAACAGGATGAAACACTAAAAAAGGGTTAGAATTATTAATTATACTGGTACAGGACTGGTTAGTTTAGGAGTCTCAAGTAGTGCTGCATTGCTGCACTATCCTCAAGTGTGGAACTATAAGCAGTTTATGAGGGCAGAGACACTTCTAAGAAAAAACTTTGTGGTTCTTGATTTTAACACACTCCTGCAGCACTGCCTGTTCTCATGAATGTTCTAGTGCTTATTTTTCCTGTGTAGTGCATGGCCAGCAGCTATGAATAAGCTGAAATTAACCTGAGTCCTAGGTGATAACAAGAAATATTTTACCCCTCCTATTGGTGTCCTATTGTTTCAGAAGTGGCTTTATCTCGGAGTTTGCACCTGTCTGACATGCACTGACCTATTTCTTTCAAGGCCTATTTATATTTCTTCAGTGAAAAGTACAACCTTATTCCACTTCAGAAATAGGTGTGTGTTGAGTCGTCATGGGGCAGCAGTGTTTTGCCCTCCAGATGTGTTCTACTGTGTGCCTGCTTCCCAGCAGCTGCAGACCTTCGGGAACAGTGATGAAAGGTGAGGGAAGGGATAACAGAAGAATAGGAAAATCTAATCTTTGGAGAGTTAGGGCTCCTGGGAATATTTGGGATTTCCAACACAGCCCTCCTTTTTACAGTCTAGCTGCAGTTCACTTTTACTACCTCAGAGCTTTTTCAGTTTTTAGCTGCTCCTAGGTTTCCCCATTTACAGTTAATCAGGAAATTCACTGTATTCTGTCTTTCATGAGGCCAATTCTCTCGTGAAATGCCAACAGTTATTTGGAGATTTTGCAAGTGTGACACCGGTTCTTTTGACTGGTGTCACACTAATATCACCATAAGGGGAGAAAAATGAGGTATCTTGGGGAAAAAAAGTACCTCCAATGACAAATGTCATAAGCACAGGATAGACCTATGTGAACAATAGTGAACCAGTATTTAAAGAAAGGGAAATTATATGGATTTTACATAAATTTCCCTGGGGTTTTTTTTGGTTGTTTGGTTGGTTTTTTTTTCCCCTTTGGATTTTTGTTTTTTGGGTTTTTTTGGTTGTCTTTCTTTTTTTTGTGCAATATATCAGTATATACCTCAGGAGAATATCAGGATGTAGAAACAAGTGCTTTCCCTGTAGACAAGCTGTTGTTAGTTACAGGATAAATAATGTGACCACACAGTTAGCAGCAAGCAGGAAACAGCTTTTTGTCATACTTCCTTTGGGCTTGCTTCATCATGACACTTCTCAGAACAGAGCACTAATTTGCCAGCTCTGGGAGACGCCCAGGGTTGCACACTGAAGAAAGTGGATAAAGCAAGGCAGTTTGGGTTGCTGGAATGACCAATAATGTTTTTTGACCAATTATTCAGTTTCTCCTTGTGCATATGTGGGAACTAAGAGGAAGCTTTCAGTAGTGCCAATGATCTTTTCTACAAAATGTAATTGCTGCATACCAGATCTTTGAGTAATACTGTCTCATGAGGAAAGATTAAGTACTCCGTTTGCTGTAAGATCAGTGAAGATGTTTTTATTTTAATACAGTAAATATAAACAAAATATATATTTTTAAAAGGTGGGCTTTTAAGCAGCAAAATAAGCATAAATTTAATGCATTGAAATGACTCTTCAAGTCTGCTTAAAACAATATTTTCGAATTGGCAGACAAATAAAAGCTCATGGACTGCTTCTTAAAAGAAACCTGGGTTTCTGTGGCAGCAAATATTTGTGGCTGAGGTCCTTTGAGTCTTGCTGCAGATACATGGTGAGAAACAGTCTGTGTAATCTCGATGGTGATTTCTATTTGATCCAATTTGGGCATCTCTAAAGTGATGGATCTTGTTTTAAGCTGTGTTGGCAGCAGTGGCATAGCCACGATTAACTGTAACATGTTTGCTTTGTGAGTCTTCCATGTAGCTACAAATGAGTAGTGAGTGAAAGGGAAGCACTCAGCATTTACTGACAGTATCCTTTAAACACTTAATGATGACTAGTATGTTAATTAAAACCTGAGTGAATGCAGCTAATGATGTTCTACTCTGTATTTCTGAAGCTGAAACAGAGACCAGATGGACTCATTACTAAATACTCCAAAAAAACCTGTTAAGGGGAGCTGTACTAGACCTGTTGCTGCATGGAGTTTTTAAAGAATTTATTTGATGGGGATGAGAGAGAAGGCCTATCTTCTAGGAGAGATTTTGAAAGTCTAATGATATTTATAGAGACAAAATTCTAACAATACAGTATTCAATGAATGGGGAAAAACATTGCTTTCATTATTAAAAGATATTACATGTATATGTTTCATCTTTTACTTCATTTCTATTTTTCTCAACACTCTCCTTAATCTAATTCCTTTTCACATTAAGTCTGAACAAATGCTTTTCTTTGCTTTGAAGGAAGGAGGACATGCATACTTCTTTCTACATTGGCTTTTTGCAGATAAGGCTTTTGCTTTCCAGACCTCATTAAGCAGTCGGTTGAGCAGGCTAAATGAGTGTTCCAAGTGGTAATGGATACTTACTCCATGTAAGTACAACAAGATTATGAGATACTGTAAGGCTGAGTACTTAACTGCACAGTATTATTTATATTACAAATAAATGCATCAAGTAAATATCTCAGATGTTTATGATAGCAATGTGATATCCTACCTGTTAATAGGGTAGATCTGGGTTATTAGATAAGGGGGTTTGTTTTCCATTTTGAATCAAGTATCTTCAATTCCATATATCTGAGCAGATTTTAGCCTTTTCCAAAAATAAAGGCCTTCTTTTAAAGTATTTAAGGTTGACTGAAATATGAGAAACTTCCAACCAAACATGTTTGTGAAAATCAAGTTGGGTTATATCAAGCTCATTTGCACACATTTTAAGTTCTTATTTTGATTTGTAACTTTCCAGGTTGTTGTTATGATGCTTAGATAATATTGCAAAACTTGACTTAATTTCTTCAAACTGGGATTACAGATATTCAAATATGAGTAAGTGGAGATTCACATAGTTCATGCTTTAGGAGTTATGAAAGATGATAAAAATAAAAACAAAACTAGGGCTGTAAAAGGATGATTAATTTGATGAGCAGCAGAGTTCATGAAGCCTGACTTCCTTAAATGTTTTGCTCAAATTCTCCTATCTGTGGTAGCTATGTAATTATTCCAGCAGAGGAGGCACTTGCCTCTTCCCCACACAGGTTCTCTGGTGTGTAAGGAATAAACTTATGCTGTTGCTTGTTCTTTTCAATTTAGAATATACTGTGGATCTCTCCTCTATATTGCCAAAGATGTTTTAAAAGCTGTCATTTGAGATCTCTTTGGGAAATTGGGTTAAAGTGGGGATGGAAAAACAAAGCGATACCACTGGTAGTTCAGAAACTTTGGGAAGAAAGTTCTGATAGTAATCTGAAGGCTTTCTTGTTTGTCAGCATCAGCAAAGCATTTGTAACATGAACTGGATAAGGTTTCAACAGTCCTCTGTCATCTGCTTATATTGGTGTTCTCTAAATAATTAAAGATAACTTTGTTTTCCTTGCCACGTGACTTGTGAAACAGTAAATAAGCAGTGGGAACATGTCACATTGAGTGATGAAGGTGATCTGATCTTCATCATTTTCCCTGCTCCTCTAGGAAACAGATTTTCTGCATACAATTATTTTTCTCGGTGATTCAAGAATTCTGTTTTCTCTGGTTATCACTCATGAACGTTACTGAATGTACCAAGTCATCGATAAAGATGCTTTTGAATTTATTTTCCTAGCTTTGGAGCATCTCCCCTTCCCTGTCCCTGCACACCTCCCGGCCCCTTTGCTTATGATTTGGAAGGGAGAGGTTAGGGATACAATCCCGAAATAACTTGGTGCCTTCTTAGAGAATTTTTATGATAGGGTCCCAAAGCATGTTCCATATTACCCAAAGGAAAAGGGGATTAACGCTGTGTTTGCCTTCAAGTACATCAAGTGTTGCCATGAGGTACTGCCCCACTTGGTCCTGTGCACTGCTTTTTATAAGGTGATAGAGTGAACTGCATGGGTCTAATACATGAAAATGAGAATTGCTACACTAAAGGAATCCCTGAATTGTATCAATTCCATCTTTTTTCTTTGCAGTAACTCATTTGCATAGCAATAAAAATATCAATCATTATACCTAAAAATAAAAAAGACGTTTGTTATCTACTCTGGGTCTGAATATAGGTCACCTCTGGACTATATCTAGTTCTTTGTAGTTATTAAATAGTCACATGATAAAAGCTAAGGTATGCTTACTCAAAGCAAGTTATATAGATAAGAATATAAGTATGTGTTCTGAAGAACAAGGTTTGTTTGTGATGTCTTTTATACTGCTCTCCAAAATAAGGTTGCCAATCCATTGCATGTTAAAATAAGATGGAAAGAAAAAAGGATGGATTTTGCTACTGGAAAATGGTGTGTGCCTAGACAGTTAACTCTGTGGAAAAAATATTTTGCAGGACAAATGCTGTGTAAAGATCTTTGATTTATGGTTTTAAGTAGCAAATAACCAAAGTAATCAAGTTATTACAGGGTTCCTCGTGTGATTCTGGAGCGGTGATTAATACCTGGTTTGTGGGCAGTGGTTTGTGTGGAGTTTAAAGCCACACTGAATACAGTTGTCTTTTCAGTTGGCTACTCTAACAGTGACTTTTCCCACTGACAGTAACTGGGTAATGTGATGTCTGCTTAAATGATTTGTTGCACTTGCAGGCTCACTCATTTTGTCTGGAACAATTTCACTTCCTCCCCTGCTGAATTTCTAATGCTAGTTTATATTTGTATGTATATTTATAGAATAAAATTACTTTGACATGGAAAAAGGGGGAAATTGGGAAAAAAACCATTTACATTTATGATTGTACTCACTCATTGGCTCAGTTCCTTGAAGGAGATATACTGGGTGATTTATACTTATGTATCATGCATTTATAATCTGCACTGGAAAAGAAGTCTCAAGTGCTGTAATATTCCAAACCAGATCTCTCAGTCATATGGAAATGTAAATTTCAGATTCAGTGCACAACATGGTAATCCCTTGGTACAGAGCAACCAATTACATTAAGCAACTACAATTAAATATGCTTAAATCTCCCATGAAGCAGCTTTCTATCTACTTTCAAGTAGTTACGAGCTGTGGATTACTGACCAACTTGTTAATACACACAGGCTTTTGTTAGGTTTCCCTAGGGCTGATAGAAGTGATGATAGAAGTGATGATTCCCTAGTGATGATAGAAGATAAGAGTGGTGGCTGCTCCCAGTGGAAGGTAGCCAGGACTCAGAATCAGTGTTAGACATTATAATCATTATCTCATATATAAACCATCTTAGCTTTTGAGCTGGTTTTGCCTCATATTAGGAAAGAAACACTTATCCCCATCTGTTCCAGGCTGGAACAAGTGCCACAGTTATGGCCACTGCATAAAAGGTAATTCTTCAGAAACAGAAGGAACAAACAGTGCAAAAAGCTCATTTTAGCACCGAAGAAGGCTGATTTTTAAATAGGCTACTAAAATGGCTCCTGAAAAACAACATCTCAGCTTGCTCTGCTGTCTCTAAAGTTACCTGTTGTTACCTGGAGATTTGGCAAGAGTTAGAGGCTACAGCGCTATGATTTTATCCAGATGCAAACCAATTCATAGTTGAGTCTTTGCTAACTATTTCCACTCAGCTTTGTTGCATGCCAGATTTTTTAGTTGCATTTAATGTTGTTACTTGTTTCTCTGGAAATAATCATTAGAGAGAAATGGGTCACCACCACAGTACACTAGTAATTCTGTGAAATACAGTTTAAAATGAACTTGCCTTCTCATAATGGGACTGAAAAGCACCAAATGCTTTCAGTAATAGTGCCATAATGTCATTAGGTGATGAAGCTTTTTTTTTTCCTGAAGCCACAGTAGAAACAAGACACAAATTAATGGTCCAGGACAGTATTGCATCTTTAGGTATTTAAAAAGTCAACAAGGTAACTGAAGATGGAGCTGAGACTGCAATAAAAGTTTTCTAAAAATGATCTCTGACACTTGGAGACCACCAAGTCATTGCAGCTTAAGTATATGTCAACCTACAGTAGACAGAACATATAATTTTGAAGAAGCTGTGTATCTCTGAAGGGGGAGGTACATAGGGATAACTAAAGCACCTTTGTTTTGAAGAGCAGAAGCATGTTCGTGGTTTTCCCACATGCATTTATCCTCTACACAGAGAATGATTGCTGTTGAAGAAATTCAGTTTTTGACCTTTATCAGTACAAAATGACAGTCCAGTTTTGGCACATTTCTAAGTTGTAAGTTTTGTCAATAGGCACATGGGTAAGAAGACTGTTTCTGCAGTGCTGAACTGGGCTGGCAGTACAGGCCATGTGGATAGAGCAGTACACACTGACAGCTTTTCCAAGTGATGGAGTCAGACAGTTTTGTAGTCATCAGTCAAATTTCCTTTCATACTGTTCCTCTTTTGTTGTATGTTAAGTCCTTGAGAAATTCTGGCACGATGTAGTGCTGTTGATATATTTTAATGTATAATTTAGACAGGGAGTAGAAGCAAGGCTGTTGAGGCCTCATTTAGAACTGGAAGTAGATCTGTCGAGTCTTTCTTATCTTTAATCCATCCTAACTGTGTGATTCCGTAATTCCTTTTTGTTCTTTTTAATGTAGTGCCTAGGGGCAAAATAAAGGTCTTGGTGCTTAGATAGTCCCTTCTGAAAAGGTGTCAAATTTGTGTGCATAAAAGTTTTAGAAAGCAGAGGTGACCTAGTGTAAAATCATACCAATGCAGTTTATTAGGAGTAATGGTGATGGTGAATCCTAGATATGAAAATACTGTGATCATGTCACTGGGAAGTGTCATGACCACGGTAAAAGTTAAAGTTAAAATTCATTGAACTTAGAATCATCATTTCGTGTCTGACCCTAATTTTTCCACAGTTTTAAAATCCAGATGAAGGAACTGTCCAAACTTTCCAGGAACATAAAGTTATATAACAAATCAGATGGTTTGGTGTGTATGTTTATTTCTGTATGGGTAAACCCAGCCTATATTTCTGCAAGTCTCAGTGTTCCGTTATGGATATAAGTAACATTAAACCACTCCACTGTTTCCTGAGCCTACAGAGGGGACATTAGTGTTAACCCTGATTCATGGATTGCATTGTGATTTATGTCCTCTGGAGCTTTGTTAGATAGGAAGTGATGATGAAACAGGAAACCAAGCATTGTATGAAAACATCCATAAGTATGTAACTAGAGGAAAAAGCTGCAAAAGTAATTTATGAAAGATAGTGCTGTATATTCTGTATAAAAATATATTTATTGTGCACAGCTGGATATTATAATTATTGAAAATAGTGCAGGTGACTGACTTGTAAACCTGACTTTCCTAGGAACTTGGGAAAAAGAAATGAACTTGTAGTTACTGACCAAAGTAGTAATGTTTTGGTGTAATCAGGGCCAAAGAAAGAAAAAAATTTGAATTGAAAATTTGTTCAAACTTACTTAAGAGTATTGTTTTCTCTGGTATTCACAAGCTCACATATGCATTGATATTGTAGATCATGCTTACTCTATGGCATAACCCAGCAAATGAAAATGTGCCAAAGCAGTTGCACAGCTGTTTTTTATGTCAAAGAACTAACTGAGCTTTACCAAATCAAATTGACAAGATGAAGTTTGTGTGTGGTTTTTCTTCCCTTCCTCTTTCTCTTTTTAATGGCTACTGAAGGGCCCTTGTAAATGTATTTATCTGAACAGTGCAAAACTTCACAGCATGCTTAACTTTGATCACCTGTTGGAGTTGTTTCACTTAACAAGAGTAGTGTTGTATTATGAAGTGAACCGTGCACTATGACAATGGTGCTGATAACTCTTAAGAAGTAAAGGTTCATTTTTGATAGGCTTTGAAGGCAGCAGTTACATTGTACCAACCTGAATTTGTGTGTGTGAAAATAAGATTACTAGCTAAATATGTAATTTATTTTCCTCACTATTTGGTTATACAAAATATAGCAGAACAATTTGGGGCTACTATAGCATAAAATTCTGTAAGATGTAAGTCCCACTGCAGTACATGGAGAGTCTGGAAGGTGATGATGGTTTCTTTTGCTGTTCAGTCTGGGATTAGTATTTGCAGTATCAAATATATACTGTGTGGATATATTCTTCCTTTCCATCCTTTCTTCTGTGTTTCCACGCTCTTCCAGATGTTTGCAGTATAGCAGGTACTTAAAACACGTTCTAAGACTTAAGATTGTATTTTTCACAAGGGGTCCAAAGGTTTCAGTAATCACATGCCACCTTTAAAGAAAGCACCTGTAGTACTGTTATGTAGGGGTTAAATATGTGAAGTTTTAGTGAATTTAAGGCCAGTAGAACTCCCTTTGATTTTGAGGGGGATAGAAGCCTAAGAATAGACACTGTGCATTAATTCAATACTGTGGTTTTCAGTAGAGCTACCCATTCATCTGTGAATTGTTTTCTAATTTCATGTTAATCTAGCCACATATTCTTTCTTCCTCTAACTTTGTAGCCCTTCCTTTCAGTTTTGCATAGGTGTGAGTTTACAGGATGACTGTGGCCCATGAACCATCAGTTGAGCTTAGGCTAGCTGTTTCCTCTGATTTAATACTCTGTATAACTTTGTCATCAGAAGTTTTATACTGGAATTCTAGGAGTTTAGTTACCTGTTATTACTAGAACTTGGCTGCACTTGCATTTCAGAACTCAGAAAAACATGTATTTGTGCTAAGCAAAAATGTCAGCAAGTAAATGTGCTTCCTTTACAGCCCAAAAAGGTTAGACCACACTGAACTAAATGTCTGCAACTGAGCAGTACAGAAATCCTTATTTAATGAATAAATGGATAAGTATGGAGGGATGAGTCCAAGAAGTTGTTTGAGCAGTGCCAGAGAAAGTACTAGGAAAAACTAAATCACCCCTTAATCAGGGCTTTGCCTGCCTTTCTGCCATTTGTAAGTTCTGTTAATGGAAGCATTCTGAAGAATATTTATGTAGTTAACTCAGGTATACAATTTTAAAAACTAGTAATAAATTCTTCATATTGAAGGCTAGGGCTTTCTTAATTTAAACCCAGTTTTTCCTTCTCTGCAATATAAGCTAAAAAGTGACTTGGGCTGGCAGTAGTAAATGTAGGAGAAGCAATTGGGACAAAGCATTTCTAAATCTCAAATAATATAGGGAACAATTAATAATCAATTAAGGTTCCACATATACCAGAAGTAATTTTAGCTTAAGTGGCCGTGCTTAGCAGAGAATGCCTGTCACAGCCCAAGCCAGAATTACATTTGAACTTGTAATGTCACTGAAATGCAATTCAGGTCTTTTTTGTTATTGAAGGTTTGCAGCAAGTTGTTGGCAGTGTGACCCCTAAAGGGGCTGTTTGTAGTGTGTCTATTAGCAGAGTAATAAAAAAGTTATGAAGGAGTCACCTGTCTGATAGGTGAAGTTGGTGAGAAATAAGGTTACAGAAAATTGCAGATAACTTTGCTCTCCTATTGCTGTTTTTTGAGCCCTGATAAAGGAGGGTATGTGGTGTTTATTCTATTCCAAGTAGTAGATTGTGCAGGCATTGTTTTATTTGAAAGGAAAAGAACTGAAATGGGGAGTAGGTTGAAGAGAAGAAATATTGTTCCTAAAATTGGTACAGCTTTTTCCAGTGTTCCCAAACAAGACACTGCAGAGAGTACTCATGTTAATTAGAGGAATGAATACAAACCAAACATTTGAAGTCATGATGGATTGCAAGACAAGTTTTAGTGCTGAAATCTGTTTTGGTTTTTTCTTTTTTCCCTGTGTGGAGGCCTCCCTTAAAGGTTTGGGTATGCAAAGAAGCCAAAAATCAATATGCTGAGAACAGAAAAGATTTTCACAAATCTGAGAAAAGCACTATTGTAATGGTTATTTCAGTGTTAAATGTCAGGTGTTGCTTTAGAAAACAAGTTAGGGCACATTCTAGTAGTTTTTACCTTTATGTCATTTCTGAGAAGAATTCCCTGCATAAATTTATTTACAAGGAATTTATTTACATTCAACTTGGAATAAAATTAAGATGAAAAGAGGTAAGTGTGGAATAGTTATGGATTTGTTTCACCAAATGTTTTTAACTGCCACTCTGATCAGGGAAGGACTGAATTTTATAACATCTCAAAAAAAAAAAATAAAACCAATCAAACTCTGCATCTGAATAGAATGTTCATGCCAAAATTAAGCTGTCCCTCACAGATGTTGCCTGATGTCTATCTTTCCTCACGTGCAGTACTTCAGACGTCATCTGATGAGAGAGCTGCAGCTTGCTTTGGTATTTTCGGCATCTCTGCAGTCCTGTGCAAGTCAGTCAGAGCTTTAGAAAGCTTTTTGGGGAAAGTACTGTATTTCAGCTTATTCATAAAACATTCAAACTTGAATTGGTGCATTCCAGTAACATCGTACTGTGTAAGATTTGGGAATGTGATGCTTCCCTCTACTGGCCGACCGACAGAGAGGAAATTTTATTGTCTCGTGAAACAAGCAATGAAAATACTTTAAAGAAAACCAGCCTGTGCTTAGGATGGAGGCAAGGGGATTGTTATTGCAGTATCTTGCACACAGCAAATTAAATCATCTTACCTGCATCACAAAACAGCTTTCTATTGCAAAGTGACTGGCATCTGTCTTTTTGGGCAAGAGTAAGTATGCTAATATTTTAAGGCACTTCATGTCTACTAGTAATGCTAACACGAAGTATTCTCAGCATGCTACAAAGAGCACACAGTTAAATATTTGAGTGTTTCAAGGAATGCTTTTATCTGGAATGGAACCCATGAACCATATAGCCTCTGACTGATCTCTGAAATGGACTTATCTTTGAGTTTAACTTCGAGAGTTTAAATGATCCTTTAATTCCAGATGAGAATTTGTGCATAAATTTTAGTTTATGAATCGATGCAAAACCCACAAAGATTTTGTGGTCAGTCACAGTATATAAGACGATAATAAGAAATGCTTAGCTTGTGATGGTAGTGTATTCTCCATGAAATGGGTTGCCAGTGATGGTAATTAACATGAGCATTCATAGACACTGAGTTTTTGGTGCTTCCTCCTGAGAGCTGGCACTTTTGGCAAGTGAAGTAACAGCTGCACCATGAGCAATGACAACACCTGTATTTGAGTGGCATTTCTGCCTGGTCAGATACAATCATGGATGGAATTGAGGAATACAGGGAGCTTTCACAGTTCTGTTCCTGAACTCACAGAGTCAGAATTTATATGCCTTTGGCCAGGCATATAGGGCCCTTATTAGCCTGAATTAGGGTGTCACTTGAAGTTCATTTCCAGTTGAAATTTTGACCTTCAGCAAGTCATTCAGAGCCTTTGTGCTGCAGGTTCCCAGTCCATATAATAGAAACAGAATTTGAGTCCCAGGAGTGTTGGTATATAATTTTCATAGCACTCCATAGTAGCAGGATGAAAGGGGGTGTGTAGGTGCAATTAACACTAGATGAGGCTGAACTGCACTTTCAACAAAGAAAAGTCTTTCAGTTAGTCTACAATAAAATCGTAATTATATCCCTAGTATCCTTGGCAACAGATTAAGGTCTCAAAAGGTGATTTTACAGTTCAGTATTCATTGCTGATACAGAGATCGAAAAGAAGGAAAAGCATAATAATTTAAACAGTTTCTGGGGTGTAAATAAGCATTATGTGAGAAACATTAGATGCATCGTAGTGAATATATAGAAGTATTCTCTCTATGATTTAAATTCATACAAAAGGATGGTGGTTATTGGATATAGATTAGGTTTTCTACAGAGAATTTTATCAAATTTTCATTTTAAGAAAGCCAGCCCATGAGACACAAGGATTATCAGTTGATGAACTGAAGATAGCTTGCTTTATCAGAACTGTTTATATGGAGGAATTACCTGATTATAAATCCTTTATTGTGAAAAACTGCAGAGAGTTTAAAATATATTCACATCAAAGAATCCTTCTTCTAATCTTGATCTTTAAGGCCATATATAGGAACACAGAAAACATTCCCTTCCCTTATTGACCCTCTCACAAAAGGTTAGTGTTTTAATAAATAGTTGTTGTACAGGTACCTCTTTTTAAATATCCTCCTGTCTCCATTTACTTTCTACTCAGTACATTTTACTGCTATAGTTCTTGCCATCACACAGTGAATTTTCTTTGCCCTCCCTCTTTTCTTTGAAATAAGAACCAATAAAGGCAATAACCTTAGAAGGCAGAATTGTTTTGTTTATTTTTGAAGAAATGATTCTGTCATCATCTGGATGACAAGCTCTATGCATGAATTCCTAGATGTGCCATCAGTATGGAAGATGGAAATGGGGGAAGTCAGCAAGGTGTGTGAAGATACTTGTGGAAATAAGATCTTGGAAATAGGACAATAATGAATAGAAGGAAAGGGCAATGAAGGCATGTGAATTCTAAATACTTTCCAGGCTGAAAAAATGTTGGCTGCTGGGAATATATTTTAACTGTTGGGTTGCTACAGAGGTAAAGTCATAATATAACATTATTGGAAGTATGACATAGTCTGAGTTTGAAAATCATGATGGTGACTGCTTTGAAGTTCCCCCCCCTCCAATTTTGAGTCTTAAAAAGGGTGATGGCATCTGTAATTTTGTATGTAATGATAACTCTTGTCTCTGTCAGATTTGATTACTGAAGTTTATTAAATTGCACTTGTTACTAAATATCGAGACCTGGTTTTGCTTTCATTTTAAATAAAGGCCTTCATGGGAGAGGATAGACTTAAGAGGACAAAATAATTTTGTGATTATTTGTTTCCTTATAATTGCATGGTTTGGACCAAGACCTTGTTTTCTATATTTATGTGCCTGCTTGATACAGTAGCAGCCTTACACTCTGATATTTTTGCAGTAAAATGTGACTATTTAGAATGAACTGTGTGAGGAAGTACTGCTAATGCTCGTGTGGATGTGTGTCTGTGTTGGATTTCTAAATTGTCTTTTTTAATTGTCTGGAACTTCTGAGGTAAATGCTCTTTTATCTTGCAGATGGGGTGGTGGTGTTGACATACTTGTGCTTTGGCGTTCAGTTACCATAAATCTCTAAAATAATTAGACTTCAAACTGTGTACTTGAACTAACAAAGTGAAGGTTTAGGGAAACAAATGTTAGCAAACACTATTCTGTGAATAAATGTTAAAAGTAATTTATTTGATCTAATTATATTATATTTTCTATGTCTAATGCAGAACAGAACATCCCAGCTTGAATTGTCTCCAGATTTTCTGCCCCTTTTTAATAGACTGGATTTAGTTCCTTATTGCAAGACAGGCCATGGAGGTGTAACAGTGCATTGCAGACTGATTCTGCTCCGTGTGCTGAGGAACTGCCAAAATACTTGTCATAAGGGTAGGGATAACTTTTCTTGTCAGTTTAATAGTTTAATTTAGTAGCACTTGTGAGGCAGGAAAACTCACATCTAAAATACCTGTTATGCTTTTATGAGGAAGCTGGAATTGCTGCTTCTACTTTACACTCTGTCCATGCAGGGATACTCCTGGGACTCTGGTCAAGTGCCTGTTCAACCATCCTTGAGAATTCCCCTTTGGTTGAGATTAAAAGTGGATGAATGTGCCTTTTTCTCCTGTTTCTTTAATTGATGTTATGACTGCCTGTAAGGTTACATGTACTTTAAAAATTAATATTGAGCTTCTCTTTATAAATTCTCAGTAAAAAGGGGAAATTATCATATTCAGAAGGAAGTTTGGCCTGTGTTTATAAATTAGCAATAATCACAATAAGAACAAATGACTTCCAGTTGCAAAAATACTTGCCACTAATTGTCCTCCTTAATGGTGGAGAATCTTTTGTTTTTTAATCCAAGTTGTTGTCAGATTAGTCTAGCTACGAACAAGCATGAGCTGTGCCTGTGAAGACATCAGGGAGACACCTGCTTTAGGATCTGTAACACTTCTGTTTGGTACCAAAAAGCCCATCTTCAGTGTAAATGCAGTCTACTGAAATTCTGCAGGATTGGGGGTCTCATGAGCTTTCACAGAAATGTTCAGAATTTAATACCAAAGAACAGTGAAACAATATAAAATAACTAAAGACCATGGGGACTTGAGCTGGAATTGTGTTCGCATTCTGTTCACAGGGAAGGGTCCAAAAATAGGAATTATATTGGCCAGTTCAGTTCTAGTGAGTGAATTCAGTAGTATCAGGTAATTTAATGATTTTTTTTTTCTGTTATGTGGGCAAAATATTAGTATGGTAATTTTCTTTCATTGTGAATGTACTGATGTTTTTCCAGTTTACTGTAACTCTTCCCTGGTTACCTGCACTAAATAACACCTAACACGGAATTTGATTAATAAGTGAATACATCCACATCCATAACATGCTGTATTTTCTAATATAGTTTTTGTTGAGGCTAGGAAAGCATCTGTTCAGACACAAAACATTGGCTACAGTTGGTGTGTGTGAAGATGCAGCTAAAATCATCTTTGTGCTTTCCTCTCCTTTTGGAGGGCTCTAGGGGTAGGAGGCATGATGGTGCAAAGTGTTTGACCCTTCTCTGACAAGCCTTTCTGAGATCCTCTGAAGGGTAGGCATGGAATAAGAATAACTGAAAAATTTGATTTTTGCTGAGAGTCTATTACTCACTTTACACATTAGCATTAGATAGCATGGGAAGAATGGTGAGAGGAAAGTAAAAAATAGCTTAGCTCTGTAGAACTGCAGAATGTTACTATAGATATGCTGCAAGATTAAAGAGCTGTCTTGGCAGGTTACGATTCAAAGACCAGCAGCCTCAACTGCCTTTCTGTCCTAAGGATTTTTTCTTAAGAATTTTATACTTCAGATATCACATAATAATGTGGGTTAAATCACTGTATTTTGTCTTGATTTTCCTCAATACTTTCCCTTTATCCTTTTGTTCTATCATTACCTCTTTTCTATCTCTTAGCTTGATTCTAAGTTCTCACATGTATGGTTATTGAAGTAATTTGAGAAGCATGTACCAGAATTGGTTGGTTGGGTGCTTTTGTACAAAATAGCAATCACAGCAGTAGATTACAAAACTCAGGTGGTCAAGTCTCTGGGGCAGGTGGTATCTAACACTGGGCTGACCAGCACTGCACTGAAAGTCTCCAAGGTAATTGTACATCTGCAAGTCATGTTGGCTTTCATGGAGCTTTGTGACACTTTGTAATGTCTAGTGCAAGGGGAAAAAAGAGTGGCTGTAGTATTTTGCATTTGGAAAAAAACTTAGCAAGATCTATTAATCAGTTTATTGTTTAGATGTGTTAGGTAAAGTAAAACCAAACCAAACAAACCCCTCTAACTTGACTTTATCTTGGAGCACTATAGTACTTATGAAAACTTGTTCTCATAAAGAGTAGAAGAAGAAAATCATTTGTTGTGTTCCTGTGAAGTAGAAGAGCAATCAGTGGCTAGTGGTAAACCAGCAATTCCATTGTGGAGCGGAGCTTTTATTTTATTTCCTATTATGGTTAGAAAATTACTTTGTTCAAAGTCTCATTTTATTGTGTGATGAGAGTTCAGCAAAGGTTCTTCAGTTCACTTAAGTTCACAGTTGTGCTTGACAAATCTCTGTTAAGGTCTGTCTACAAAATACCGTGTTCTTTTTTGTTCAGGGAGATTTCGGTGTTTGCCACGCTAAATCCTTTTAGAAAATGAGAGCATTATAGTTTACTTTGCTTCCCTCTGTCCAATATTCAGCAATCCACAAATGTTGACTTTAAGTATAGGTGGTCTAACCTTCTGTGCTGTGGAACTATTACACTGAGGGATTATTTGCTGCATGGTTGATCATTCCTGCTAAAAATTTCAGTTCCTTTACTACTCTATCAAATATCAAATAATTGTCTACTATCCTTTCCCCCACCCCAAGTAAAAATACACAGCAACAGATGATATTTTATTGTAGTCTTCATTGTTCTGTCCAACAGGCTCAGTGTGTGTAGTTCAGCACAAATTCATCCTTTGAAAGAAGGTGTTTTGCCTTGAGAGTATCTGGAAGAGTTTATCAGTATTGGAACTTCTCTGGCAAAGCTGCTGGACTTGATTGTGGTTTGCTGCAATATTTCGAAGGACTGTTGTAGTGTAACAAAACTGAAATATTTGAGTTTACATTTTATTGTGTGTGTGCTCTAGGTTATCACTGAGCCTGCTGAGAAGGAAGGGGAGATTGCACCTTGGTTAAGATTAACCAGACAAAATTTGTGCTGCTTGGCAGTGTTAGTTTATTGTATAATATTGTATAAGTTTGGGTCCAACTTGTTGTGCTGCTTCATGATGAAGAAAGCATCCCAGTGTTATACAGCTGGGTTGTGGTAAAGAAGTAGAAAAAGCTCATGGGAGGGGGGCATCATATACTTAAGCACATAAGTGAGAATACTGTATTAGAGTCATTATATAGAACAGGGAGAAAGTGGGGCAATGAGGAACACAAATAACATGGCTGTCTAACAGCTTCTATTTTTTAAGCTATTAATAAAATTCCTGTTCCTGTTTACTGTATATTTTAAGCTAAGCAGCCTTCAGACGCAAAAAATTTTAGTGCTTTCTGTGAATGTTGACAGGGAGCTTGCAAGTATTAGTTAAAATGTGTTGGCCCAGTGCATTTTCTCAGGACTCTTCCAAGTCTGGCCTGTGCTCAGCAAGGACTAAAGCTGATGACAGAAAAAATGTAATATAGATGAGTTTCTGAACACCTTTCTGCCTGCTAGGTCAAGATTTGTGCATATGTACATCTCTTTAGGCAGACTGTTGAATGTAACCAGCATGCCCATGATTCTTGACTGTTCCTGTGTCCACAAGTGAAAACTTACACCAGAAACCAATGTCACTGACATGGTGATGGAGTTCTGCATCTCTGCTGCTACTCTTCAACTGCTGTCTAGAACAAGGAGGGTTAGTGTGTACATGGAAAGATCAGGAGATTCTACATTTCTTTCTTTTAGAGAATCAAAGTGGGATTTAATAGACTCACTCTCTTAAAATAAGAGACTTCCAGTTAATTGTAGATTTGTTGTTTGTTCCTGTTATCATAGAATGGTTTTGTTTGAAGGGACCTTAAAGATCCTCTTGTCCAACTACCCTGCCATGGGCAGGGACACCTTCCTCTATCCCAGGTTGCTCCAAGCCCCATCCAGCCTGGCCTTGGACTCTTCTAGGGATGGAGCAGCCACAGCTTCTCTGGGCACCCTCTGCCAGGGCCTCCCCACCCTCAGAGTAAAGCATTTGTTTCTAATCTCTAATCTAAACCTGCCCTTTTTCAGTTTGAAATCATTGCCCGTTGTCCTGTCTGTTTGCCTGTGTAAGAAGTCCCTTTCCCTCTTTTTAAGCCCTCTTAAGGCACTGGAAGAGGCTCTAAAGCCTCCCTGAATAATTTTTTACTCCAGGCTGAACAACCCCTATTCTCTGAGTCTGTCTTTGTAGGGAGAGTTATGCTGACTTGCCTACTCTGGAAGCTGTATGGACTTTTACACTAAGTGTTTTTACTAGGCTGTTGTTTTTACATGTCTCTATTATTTATTTAATATTTTTCTGGATTTTATCTACTACAATGAATTTATTACTCTATTTTCAGAAGATAGTATAGTTGTATACTCTCTTCCCTGGTTTTAAAAGTGTTTGGAAAAGAAAACTCTGAAATGGTTTTTCAAAATATAAGTAGCTGAACTTCTCTGGTTTATGAATCAGATAATTACAAGCATGACTCTTATCAGACCTTAGCACTTGTTTTTATTTCTGTAGCCTTAAAAGCTTCAGTTAATCATTCTCAATAGACTGAAAAATACTTTCCATGAAAGCTAATAAATTTGGAAGCACATCTTCTAAATCCTTTAACTGATCCTGCAAACAGATGTTTAGGATAAATATTGCTCATCTAAAAGCAGATATTGCTAATGAATATTAAGAACTGCATAAAATCGCTGGAAACTCTTTTTTGCATCTTGAGAGTATCAGTGATAATAAGTTAGATCAGTCATTTTTATTTAGGCAATACAAAAAAAGCATATGTTGTCTTGCTTTGCCAGCTGTCATAAAATTTTTGAGAAAAAGGTTGCTTTCAAGATTTCCAAAGGGAATATTTCTCAGAGATATTTTGACCTTTATAGCTTACAAAACCAATTGACTTCCTTTTCCCATAAACTACTTTCTGGCTGAGCTTCTTCTGCAGCAAGGTTTTAGTTGTGAGGAAAAATACCAACTCCAAAGAAAATAACTGGGCTGCCTTCTAGTGGTTTTAGTTATCATAAATTACTTTTACTAAAAATATCCCTCGAAGGAAATCATATCATTGCAAATTTAGTATGTCCCCCACAATATTTCCTAATATGCAACAATTATATGTGCACTTCTGTGATACTTACATTTTAAGAACCAGAAGGCAGATTATGTTAGTCACATACATTTTTTGTTTGGTTTTTCTTTTTTCTTTAATATTTAGAAAAGAAAACCTCTTTTCTGGTTTTATTATTTTGAGTAGTGTATGGGCATTTACTGCTGGTTCAGGACATACTAGTTTCAAAAGAAATCATTCTTCATTTTTTTCTTTTCTTTTCTCTGTCGCTAATGTGGTAACGAAAACAAAACAAAAAAACAACAAAACACCACTACCAAAAAAAAAAAAAAAAAAAAAA
>VZRZ01001998.1:1205671-1237087 GCA_013398175.1 Climacteris rufus
AAAAAAAAAAAAAAACAAAAAACCAAACCCTAAACAGCACTACCCTGATAGAAGTGCTTCCACTAAGGAACAAAACAAAGGTGTTTGATAATGGAATATTTGAATCAAATGTTAAGATAGTTTAAAAATTTTCGGGTGCCAAAATACTGAAGTTAACATTTTCTTAATTATTTTAAATTTGAACTGTGTCATGTGACAGCAGCAAAAGAGCAACTTATATAAATCTAGCAAAGAACTTCATATTATAAAGGGTAGGGGATTGAGTATTTTGCGTCAATTAAAATAACAGTTCTAATTTTTGGAACTCCCTAGTAAATTTTTGTCATCATAGCAACTATTAAAAATATTATTGTACTCTTTTCTGCTGCTATGTCTGCTATTTGTCAGTAGGAAATATTAAGATCTCTGTAAATAGATGTATCTTTTGCCAGATATTGACTTTAACCTACATTCCAGGATTTAGTCAGTACATTCTTCTGGTGATTGTCTAGTTTATCTTCACACTGAATTCATAAAAATCAAATCCTATAATTATTTTCATCATTATTATTATTTCCCAACTTTGTGTAACCTTCCATGAAACGTTTTGTCTCATTGGTCACTGAAACTTGCTGGGGACGTTATAATGGTATAACAGAAATGTCAGCACAAATTATATCCTGAAATCAGAACATCATTAAAATGATCTTTAGTAAAAGCCCGAGAACTGGCTCTTTTTGAAAATTCTTATGGTGAGAAAAAGGAATTACTTTTCTCTGATTCAAATTACTTCCTAGAAATAACATATGCAAAGGTCTTGGTACTGTTTGCTGTGCGCTGATACTAAAACAGAAAAGATGAAGTGAAAGCAGGGCAATGTCAAATTGAGTCTGCAAACGCCTGTGGAGGTTTATATTAGAGGCAGGTTTCTGTGACTGTGTTGTGGAGGGACCTTGTAGCAAGGAAGGCAATGGTGGGCTTTACAAGAAGGTGAATACTTGCAAAATTAACCTCTAAGCAAGGAGAAAAGTTAAGTAATAAGATAATAATAATAAGTCAAAGTAACTGGTGTGGATAACAGCCTTGCAAAGATGCTGGTGAGGTGTGACACAGATTGAGGTATAGTTGCCTTAACTGAAGGGATAAGCATAGAGAGAGGTGGCAGCAGTGCTCAAGGCCACTGTAATATAGATGGTGGCAGGAGAATATCAAATCAGCAAATTCTGATCAGGTTTCTGCAGATGCTGACCACTGGGAAGATTTATAGTGCTCAGTGGGAAGTACTTGTGCATGTGGGCACTTCAATCTCTGTCATTAAGCCCTGAAAGCAAACAAGGCAGTCACTATTTGTGATGTCCCAGGTAAGCAGCAGGAAGAGGCAAAAGGCATGAGAGAGCACAGTGAAAGGTATATTAAAAATGATCCATATATTTGCTAATACTGGGAGAATAACATTCAGAACAGTGGTGTCAGAAGTGTAGTGGCAAAGTGTGGCTGCTGGCTGCTTCTAATAACTTCAAAATGTGAAGCTGTTGGTTTTCCAAGTGATGGCTCTGATTAACACTTAATTCCAGATATTCAGTGTTATCTGTAATCTCTTCTGTTATCTCTTTCTTGCTGCAGTGTGATTTGCTGTTTTGCTACTTACCCTACCTTTACTGCAAGCATCATTGTAAGATTTTTGTGAAATTAATTATTTTACATGAAAGAGGGTTCTGGTTTCACTTCTCTGTACTAGTTTTAGATTTGACTTGGTACAATTACAGCATGATTTCTCAGTGTTTCCAATACATGTGTAACCTAATTTGGTTTCATTTCAATTTTTGCTTAAAATCCTCAAACATAAAAGCTCAGATGCTTCAATGAACTGACTAGAAATCTCTGTGCTAGTCCTGTAGCATGTAAGAGTACACAGAAAGCTGGAACACTGTTTTCCTTTCAGTGTCCATAAGACTACTAGCATTTACCAAGGAAATCCTTGGAACACACAAAAAGTAATAAATATGCTCTACATAGCAAGACTTTTTTTTTCCCCCCCTCAAACTTCTTCTGCATGCTTCTTTACTTTTTTAGGTGCTTTTTATTTGGTGGTAACATAATAGATGGAGTATTTGGGAATATACAAGTATATTAACACTTTGGCCAGTAGCCCACACCACTAGTAACCCAGCTGTTTAGAGACCATTTATAAGTTTTTATATATATTTGTAAGTACATAAAGAAAATAGGAAGCAAAACAAATATGTCAATTCTGCTCCAAGTAAAATTTGAATGCTATTTCCTGAGAAAATATTTTTCTTTCTAACATGTGACTGAGGTTTTCATGCTTGAGATGCTTTATAAATTAATTCAATTAAAATCATTACATAGTTCATATGCCTGTTCTTACAGTGCTGAGTTAAACATGGAACTTGGAATTGTTGCAAGTCTTAATTTTCTGTTGGATGTACTCAATAGTAGCCTTAGGACTGTTCAAAACTTCTTGGAGGCCAGCTCAATTTAAAGCTGTTTTTTATCATCCCACTTTAGTATTTGCCTTATTTCCGTAATAACATGGCATTTGCTGTTTCTGTTCTTCATGTAGTAGTTACATGAGAGAGAAAAAAAACATAAATGGGAGTTGGTGTTTGTCAGGTATTTTCAGTGTTCACCTTAAATCAGTTTGATTCTAGACATCTTCTGTAAAAGATAGAGTAGGTTGCTTGCATCTTTTTGTTTCTCATTGACATCTCTGATTTCTTCAGATGTGCTGTTCTGAATGTCAATAGAGAACTAAGGTAAGAACTTTCATTCCTGAAAATGTTCAGCCACCTGACAATAATAAATGAAATACACAAACTGGAGGTAGGATTAAGCTAACCAAAAAGTTTAAAATATAAGCTTGAAAGGACTGAAATCATTATTGACTAGAAATCCTTCAGGGACATTAACAATGTATTTGATAGTTGCCAAGGAAACACAGCCTTCCCAGTGACAGTATGCATTGCACATAATAAGTAACTGAAGTAATTCTGACAATGACTGATCCACTTGAGCAAGCCTGTTCCTTCTGCCTCTGCAAGAATTGCAAATGCCTTTGCATCCAACTAGATTAGTATCCACTGTCCATGCTGGGCCATTAATACTTCACATTTGATGTTGCAAATAGATTCACAACAAAAACAGGGTGTCAGGTTTTTCAATGAAGAGTTTTCAGTGCCTGGCTGGCCAGTATGGTTTAACCACAGGGCATCATGCAGAATGTAGAGGTTAATACAGACTCAAAAATTGAATTATGCTTATGGTACATAATGATGTCCACAGAAATAGTGGATTCAACCTAGAATAGCAGCAGAATGTTTTGCAGTGTTTAGTGTCCTTTAGCTTAGGCATGTAGAACTCGCTGAAGTCCTATAGCAAATCCTTCTTTATTTATTCTTTCTGTCTTAGGTGAAATGGAAGTGTTGGGAGGAAGGAATTTCCTATTCAGATACAGCACAAGTCTAGTGATCAACCTGGGGCTAACCACAAACCATTTGCAATATGAAGAATTCATATATTATAAACAGTAGCACAAGGTAGCAGATGAGAGTGGAAGTCGTAAGAGTTGTCCAAGCACAACAACTGAAATAAGTGACTTGGGTCCTTGAAGTGGTTAAGTAAGGTCTAAAAGGAGAAGAGAAAATACCTGTAACAGAACATCAGAAAGGCAAGAATTTGCAACATCTGCCTTAATGCTGTGATTCAAGGTACCTAATCTGCAAGTGCATTTGTTAGCAAAAGGAATGTTTTAGACTCAACTTGATATTAGAACCTTTTATATATGGTTACAACATACTTGAATCATCTTTCAGGAAGCTGGTGTTGGGACAGTGAAGAGCTTGGAGCACAGGTTACAGTTAGGAAAATTTGTCTTTGGAAACTTGGATTTCACAGTGAAGCTGCTGTAATCATAACTAAAAGCAGTGAAAGAAAATCTCTCAGTGATGCTGTATGAAAGTCACTGTTTGGTGAAGTGCTTGAGTGGAGGATCTGCACGAGATCTTGATCTGTGAGGTGAATCCTAGAAGTAACCTCAGTGCTTCTCCTAGGGAGGAAAGACACTGCTGAGCAAGTATTATCAATCCATGTGTAGTCCACTTGTATAGAGGTCACTTGTCTGGAGGCTGAATTACATGAATTCAAGTAAATACAGAGCTTAATCTCTCTTGGGAAATATTAAGACTGAATAATAGTTATTTCTTGCCAAATAGGCATTTCACAAATTTCACCTTCCCTACAGAATTGATTTTTCTACATTAAGGAGATAGTTTTATAATTTAGCAGTACATAACTCTTGTTTCATTTTGACGTTGGCATTTGGATAATTTTTCAGTGGGTCTTACTAAGAAATGGAAGCTAATGCCTTAATTCAATAGTAGCTGAAATAATCCCCCAAAATGTCTTTTTACATTGTAAATTGATGCACATTGTTGTCATTATATTATATAAATGATTGTGAGTTTTTTTCTGCACTTTCTAGGCTCGTCTCTGTTTTATGAAATAAATCATAATGAAAATTTAGTGAAGACCTCGCCATTCTGTAATCTGCATGAAATATGCCTGTATCCATTATCTGGGTACAACTTGGGAATTTATCACAATCCTTGCTCACTGCCATGTTACTGTGATATTTGGCAGCCAAAATGTCATTTCTAAGGTGGAGAAGGAAGTGACTGAGAGACTTGAATTAAATATGAACCTCATCTTTATGGAGGAGGAGTCGGGAAGAGATTGGTATCATACAAAGCCTTTCCTGAGGCACACAATCTAGCTAGAACTAAATTATTTGGAAAGCCATAACTTTGTCTGAAGTTATGAAATTCAAGTGGGTTAAGTCAAGCACCTCTGTGGGTTTTTATGTTGTTTTTATAATGACACATAAAATATACCTTAATTTGGGACTTTTAACTGGGGGTTTAAAGATGTTGCATAATAACAATTTAGTTTTATCCAGTGCTTATGGCCTGTAAGCAAGTTCTTGGCTCCTCGGAGTCTCCTACTTTTGCTTCCCAACACTGAGTCTATTCAGCCAAGCAAAGCTGCTGCAGTGTGGAGGAGTGGGAAGTAGGGAAAACAGCAATTGGAAAGCCTGCAGCATATGAGCAATCTCCTTCACCAGTGTTCTTGAGCTTGAAGATAGCAAGCTGCAAAGAAAGGACAACAGCAATGGGCAGCTGTCAGTTTTACTGTTTAGCCACAGTGATTTTTATCAGAAGACAGAAAACAGTACATTAAGAGTAAACAGAAAACAAATAGCTACACCATCTGCTGTGGTGGGAGTAGCCATATGGAATGAAGTTCAAAGGGTGTTGTGTTATGGTTAACTCTTCTGCTGCCTCCATGTTGTAGTCAAGTAAGTAGCTGAAATGAGAGCTACCGATCATCAGTGACTGGCTCTGAGTGGGATGCAGCTTATTTTCCTCTTTCATCAATAGCAGCAAAAAAATTTTAAATGTAGTACCTGATATCCAAAGTCTGGCTTCTCGCAGTCCAATGGAAATCAAGATTGGCAAGGAGGTACAAAGATGTGCTTTCCAAGGATAGATGGCAGGTGTTGCAGTGGTGCTTCATTTCATCACCAGCTCTGGCTTCCAAGTTCTGTGTGTGTCTAAATCTGAACTAGGAGCAGAGGGAGTAAGCAGGGGAGTGACTTTCCACAGTAGTAGCTCTGAACATGTAGAAGACACAAAAGATGAGATGATAACTTGGAAGTGGTTTTTATACAATTGTTTATTGTATGCTTTTTCCCTAACTGAAGGGAATGTACTTTGGGTTTTAGGATAACCTACTAGTTTGGCTATTACTACACTGAAGTTTCTTCAAATGTAATGCTTCCTTTTGACAGGAATTAGGCTACACTATGAAGAACAAACATATTATATGGTGCTGTAATTCCTTACTTGTATGCTGCTGTTATCAAGGGACTTATTTAGTTTTGAAATATGTAAAAATACAACTTATTGTAAATTTATCAAGATTTCACAGGAGCATCTTGTGGTTCTCCATCTGTTCTAGAATTGAATAGCAAAAAGATCTTTTGCTCTTATTATTAAGTCTCTGAATTGGTAATAAATAGAAAAATATTTATATTTGATAGTGTATGCAACAAAAATGGTAATACATCCGTATTTCACATAGTGGCAAGCCTCAGACATTAACATTGTTTTGGTAAGAAAATGCTGTGGTTTTTCTTTTTTCCCCTTTGACACCTGAGATCAATCTTACCTGGCATCTTTCTAATACCTGCATGCTGTGGGAAATGACCTTGTTATGGCTATAGTGCTTACTGCTAATCTGGAAATACACTGATAAGGATCTAAAGCATAGTCAGATGGCCTTGTAGCTCAGATTTTAATCACATCACTGACTGACTGTTGCAGTTACTCATCCAGCAATCCCAAGGCACTTGGGCCATTTACGTAGGATGGGTTACTGTGGTCCCCATCACTCGATGAATCTGTCCAGTGCCATTGGCTGTGAGATGGGAACTGCAGCACCTCTGAGTTAATGGCAGTGTCATTTTGAATGGGAACACTGAGGTTACAGAAAAGCTGAAATGGGAACTTGGTTTGTCCTAGAATTTCCAACTGACTGTTGGCATTGTCAGTTGGATTTCACAGATGTTGAGACTGATCTTTTCTTAATAATAACAATTAATAAAGGATGATGAAGGCTGGGCCACTGGGAATGTGTGACTTTCTTTGGAGAATCAGTAATAACTCTAAATATTTTACATGGTGTAGCAAAAGGAGTATTTATTTGTGATAAGAGCTAAAAAAAAAATAAATTTCAAAGCACTCTGACTAGAATTCAAAATGTTACACCATTATCTGTCAGAGTTCCCCCATAAGGAAAGGGATGGTACTAGATGTTCCCCTTAGGGTGCCTTCCACATCTGTGGTCTCTAAAACCTGACTGATCTCTAGTGGGTAGTAGCTACCAGAACAGCTACTGAACTTTTACAGAAATCCAGCGCAACAAATAATCTGCAACACCAAAGTAAGGTGTCAAAGACTTCAAGAAGTGGGAGGTTACCATGTTATATGCTCTTAAACACAGTTTCCAATTGGTGGAAATTTATTTGCAATCAGAAACTGTTAACAATTATGGCTTAATGATGCAATTATTAGTTAGCCATGTAAAGCTTCTCTGAACATTAGTTCTTATTGAACTACCATCAATCAAACTAAAAGTTTTGTCCTTAAAGGTTAATCTACCTTAGTTCTATAAATTAATTTGGACAGAGGTCTTGATTGACCCAAATTAGAAAGATGATGAAATGAGATTAAAGCCATCAATGTAGAGATGTGAGAAATCTGATGATTTTAGCCAAGATTAAATGATTCATAACATCAAAGAAGTGACAGCTGTGTTCAAGACCCTCCATCCCCAAAGAGTGACCTTTCAGTGGGGATGGAGTGTAGCTGATCCAGAGTCAGTGACTTAGGGAACCCCAGGTCCCCCACTGTTGTTACTCAAATTCATCCCTGGGTCATGACAAAGAATATTTCAACTTCTGTTATTACTATTTTTTTCCATCCATACTTTTAATGTTTTGAAATAGCAATTATATAAGCTGGAAAATGTCACTTTTTTTTATGCATTTATTTTTTTGTTACTGTCAGTGATGTGACTCTAAAGGCCTAACTAATTCGGTTCTTTCTAATATACTGGCTGTTTACTTGTGCTTGTAAAAATTAATATTTTTTCTAACATTTTGTATAAGAAAAGCTTAAAAGGGAAAGTCTAAGGAATTAATCCCTTTAGTTTGTTGTAATTTTATTTAATTTCTTAAACTGGAAATGGTTTGGCTTCAAACTAGATCAGAAATTAAGATAAATTTGGATGACATTTGGTCTGTGAATGCGAGTCTTGCCTGTGAGATTCCAGGCCATGAGTTTCACCGTACCACATTTTGGGATTGTTGGGAATCAAGCTAATGCAGATAAGATGCATACATCCAAAAAACTTGGAGGCAGCATTAATATCCAGTAAGTGACATCATGAGCATACCAGTATCTGTCTGGTGTGCAGCAAAGAACGTTCCTGTGCTGATGGGTTTCTTTTTTCCCCTGGATTGCAAATTTGTCACCAGATAGAAGTTGAAATACTCACACTTGTATGTCAGAATGGTGCATCTAACTGAGAATATGATCTGCTTAATTCACTTTTGGCATCCCCGTTGTCATGGTAGCCTTTTATATATGTAGGAGTGAGATGAATGCTGCAAATACATGTTTTGAATATGTGGGATGGAATTTCTTTTCGATCAGAAAGGTAATTTGTGAGCAGGAGAATAACTAAATGCTGAGGACAGTTCCTCTGCTGTGAGAAACCCCAATGTAATTTGCTGGAATGCTTTAGCCATGGTGCTTTATTAGGGGGGTTGCATTTTAGGATTTTGAGGTCTTTTGTTGGGTTCTAGGCTTTCTAGTGATTTGTTAACTTCTTTGTTTTAAACACTAATGAACAGCAGGAGTTTGCTTTATTCTGTTCAATATAGAACAGAACTGATTTGCTGACATATTTTGTTTCAGGATTGTGGTTTTTCCTGGCAGCTCTAACCCAACTGGTTTGTCAATGAAATGCAGACTTATTAACTTCAGCTTTTTATTATGAAAGTATCATGTCTTTGCATCTAGTGGTTTTAGAACAGGTGCTTTTCTGTCTTTCTCTCTGCCTGCTTTTCTCAAGGAAAACCCAACAAAATTAGTTTTAAAGGCTTGTAGTGGAGTGCTATTTTGAAATAGTTAATATGCAGAAAAACTCAACTCAAATATCTTTGTAATGAACTTGAAATATCAGGGGAATTTTAGGCAAAAGGTAATCAAACTGTGCATCAGGACTGTTCTGCTAACTAATGGTAATTAAAACTTTCCCCTTTGCCTGCTTCTCCATGTTCAAAACGTAATTGATTGTATTAAGGTTTCTCAGAACTAAATACTTCAACCTTGAGGTTAACCATATTTCTAGATACTTAATCATACCCAAAGAAACAAGGGAAGCAAAACAAGACAGGATGCCAGCCTCTTTGTGAAGCAGAAAATAATATAGTTGTGCAACAATTAATTTTCTGTCTAGGGATGCCTGCAAAATGATCAGTTAAAGACTTCAGATAAATTGAACTAAATAAATTAATAGAAAAATAATTATATTGTGAACAAAATGTTCTCCAGGTACAAAAATAATAAATTTGTTTTGGGGTTTCTAATAGGCAACAAATGGACAAATTCTTTGATTTAACTTAAATTATTGCACATTTTACTATTAATTTTTTCCCAGTCTTTTGCATTCTTCTCATGTGAGAGGATGTCTGTGTTTATTAGTAGTACATCAGGTTGATCTGTAGAGCTAAAGCTCATATTTGAAAAAATGAGTTCATATTTACAAAGTTGGAGTTGCAGTTGTTCTATGTCCAGTCTTGTTATATCTTGGTATAAGAACTTTGTGATGCACATTCAGTTACTGCAGCTGTAGATGTTTTTAGATATACCCCTTCCTACAGAAACTTATCTAATAATAACTCCTGTTATCTTTGACTTAGAGAAAACATCAGAAGCATCAAACAAGTGTTTCAATAGGAGGTAATTCTGAAAATACTGATTACTGAAAAGCAGAGAACTGTGAAATTCTACTGAATCCTTACCTTCTGCATGTATTTATGGCTCCATTTTTTCCAAGATATTTAGTGGAATTAGATCCCTCTATAGCATGTGGAATGTTATTTATTTATTTGTGAGGGAGCAATGGAATGGCACAAATTACAAGGGAAGAAGAAAAAAATATTCAGGGCAAGTACCATGTTGAAATTTCCTGTTATCTACTTGTTTAATTGATAATATCCTGTATGATATGAGCTGTGCTGTAGCTAAAAATTTTCCTTAAATAGTATATTTTGTGGCTATAACTGGAAACAATGTCGATTCATTAAGTGATACTTATCTGAGTTTAGACAACTGATGTTACAAGTCCCATAATTCAAACAATGTTGATGACTCATTTTGTTAATTGCTTGCTCTGTGACAAAATGTTGGAATTAGTTTCTTTGTTTAACAATATGCTGTGCTCCCCTGAGCAGTGAAAGCATTAAGAACTGAACATGACTTTATCATTTGAATGGTAAAATCCCTTGAATGGAAACTTAAATCAAATTTCTGCGGTGTTGAGGACTAAACATTGTCCTAAACTATAGAGCAGATGCTTGTGGCATTTAAATAGAGGATTGAGACTAGATGAGAAAGATTGAAAGTCTGGTCACAGGGAATGGCATCAATGAGCAACCTCACTGTTCTGATAGAATTTGGAATAATTTTTTCAGCATCCAATATATGCAGGAATGGTCAGGACTCTTTCGGATGTGCTTGTTAAGATGCAAAAGTCGTCCCGGGTAAATAACAAAAGCAAAGGTCTTTGGTTAGGCAGCTTTTATTTAGTATTAACCAGCAAGTAAAATAAATCTGTTAATCTCTTTTTTTTTTTTCCCCCAAATCCAAACTGAAATACTACAGCTAATATTGAGGTTGATGTAGATGAGGGATGGTGAATCCAAATTGCATCAAGGAAAATTCCAGTAGGGTGCTAAGAAAAGCAATTTTTCAGTGAGGGTCATCAATAAAAGAACAGGTATCCAGGAGGTGAATTCTGCATGTTTGGGTATAGTCAGAACTTGGCTGACACTTCTTGATAAACCTGCTTCAAAATTGAAGCTGCACAAGTTTTGAGGCATCCTGTAGGAGGTGCCTGGGAATGAGCCAGGTCACCCTCTTGAGGCCAAAGGAAACAATTCTGTGATTTTTGTAGGGCAGGGCAAAAAAAAATACCTGAATGGTACCTGGGTCACCGGGTATGTTGCTACCTTTTCTGCATTAGCAGCATAATTGAATTTATATCCTTAAAACCTTAAAGGGCTGAGATAATTTTTAAAGAGAGTATATAAGTACATAGAATGGTAGCTTTTTTTTTTATTAAAGATCTGCTAAACTCACTATTTGAAGTAGATGTGATGCAAAGTGTTTTAGGTGCTTTTTTTTCCTTTCATCTCTAAAGCAATTTTGATTCATATGTATTGGTACACTTTGCATGGAAACATACAATGTTTTGGGTTGGAAGGGACCTTAAAGAACATCTCATTGCACCGCTTGTCGTGGGCAGGACACCTTCCCCTAGACCAGGCTGCTGCAAGCCCCATCCAACCTGCACACTCTGAAGGGTTAAATCACGACAGTTAATGTGCGGCACGAAGGGTTTCGATAATCACAGATCTGACCAGAGCATGTTAAAACAAATTTTTTACAAGCATTGATTATATCGGTTCATTTACCACCGGTCACAGCGTTGATTTATTTGCTCGCCGAGGTGTTGCGCTTGTTCTCAGAGCTGTGTCATGTCGCACCTTGCTCCCAGCGCCTGTTCCTTGGATGTTCCCCCCCCCGGGGCCGGGCCCAGGCCGTTTCTCCCCCGGGGTTGGGCGCTCGGAGCGCGGTTCGGGGGGGCCGCGGCTGCCGCTCGGCNGTTCCCCCCCCCCCCGGGGCCGGGCCCAGGCCGTTTCTCCCCCCCCGGGGCCGGGCCCAGGCCGTTTCTCTCCCCCCGGGGCCGGGCCCAGGCCGTTTCTCCCCCGGGGTTGGGCGCTCGGAGCGCGGTTCGGGGGGGCCGCGGCTGCCGCTCGGCGCCGTCCCCGAGCCTCGGGGGCCATCTCTGGGCAGCGCTGGGAACTGCGGCTCCGCCCGCCGCTCCGGCCACAGTGCGGTTAGGAATTGTTTGGGAATACCGCTGGGTGTGAGCGGCAGGATGTGTGCGATAGTATGGCCAAGTGTCTAGGACAGTGGTCACCTCGCACATTGTGGAATTTCACCCCTGAACAAGCGAAGAATTTGGAAAGCCTCGTAAAATATTTGGAAAAATATGTTGCTGCTCTGACAGTTCCAGAGAGACAGAAATCACTGCAATGTGCTGGTCCATCGCTGATGTGCCCTGTTTAACGCTATTCAGTAGTCAGAGGGAAGAGAATGTCCCTGGATCTGCCAACAAAACAAGCGGCACGGTGGCTGCTCCATCCCTGCCACAGGAACTGCAGCTGAACCAAAGAACCAACCTGTGCCAGGGTCAGTCACCTTAATCACAAGAAGAAATGTTGGAAGTGGAAGTCAGCTTGTTCAGTAAGGGATGAAGGAAGGGTGCAAAAGAGATGGGGAAGAGACACAGCAGGGACATGTGACCCAAACTGGCCAAAGGGATGTTCCACACCATGTGGCATCAGGCTCAGTGTATAAACTGGGGGGAAAACTTCCTGGGAAATGTGCTGGGGGACTGACTAGGCATCACTCAGTGGCTGGTGAACAATTGCAGTGTGCACAACTTGTTTTGTATATCCAAATTATTTTATAATTATTAATTTCCTTTCTGCTTCTGTTCTATTAAATGATCTTTGTCTCAACCCACAAATACTGCTTTCTCCCCCATCTCACTGGGGGGGAGGGAGTGAGTGAGTGGCTCTGTGGTGTTTAGCTCCCTGCCCAGTTAAACCACAACAATGATAAAGTAACTTGCTTCTTTACAGTAGGTAGATGCACAGTGTGATTCATCAAAATTGCAAGTTCTTAAGAGTTCATTCTCTTTCATTTTCAAACTTTAGTGGGTGTTAGAGAAGGTGGGAGCTGTTATTCTGCACAGTATGAACCTCTTGGAAATGCAGACAAAGTAGAACAGTTTAGGGCTGGCTGGGTTAGCTGCAAACCCCCATGCAGGTGGAAATGTAATCTTTTCTCTTGTACCTCCTGCTGATTCTTTTTTTCTTTCTTTCTTTCGTTTCCCTTTCTCTGCTTCCAAAGTACATATTGGCTAAGGTGAAACAAATATATCCTTACAGTTGACCTGAATGGAGGGACTCACATCATTTTTTTGATTCAGTCTCTGAAAATAACTTCTGTTAAATTAAAATACATTGTAATGCTGTCACAGATCATGTCCTGTAACTAAAAGGCAAGGTGTTGACCAGAAAATGAATTTAAATTATGGAGGAATGGTCCTTATACTGTTAAATATATGACTGAATACTTAGTCTGTCTTTGATTTTATTTCTTTGGCAGTGGTTGTTTTGTGGGATATTTTGCTGTGAAAATGGGAATTTTGTCACAATTAAAGTTTTCTGTATTGCTGTATAGCAAAAGAGAAGAGCAGAGGCCTTCAACTTCTCTTCCTCGTGCCAGCTATTAGAACATAATAACCTAAATTTGTCAGCTTGGGAATATTGTGAATCATCATTGTGCATTCTGGTGATCCAAAGGTGTTTATTGTGTTCTCCTCCTGAAATGACCTCAAAAAAACTGCCAGTAAGGGCATTATTTCATTTTATTTTGCATTACATTTGCTTTGAAGATAGTCTGATGTAATATATTTGTCATTTTAGTGCTCTTGCATGTGGAAGAATTGCGGGTTTTGAAAGCTGAATGTTTTGCAAAAAATAAAAACCAATGTGATTTTAATTTTTTTTTAATTGGTGCATATTTTTACTGCCACAGTTGTCCTAAAGCTGATGAACTTAAACCCAGCATTACTCAGATTGCTTATCAGAGCACCTTGTAAGGCTGTTTGCAATGTCTTGATACAAAACGTTGGGTAAAACTGCTGTAACTCACACTGTTTGTGATAGAATGACATAATGTGATGCTGAACTGATCTGAATGCCTTCTCTGATGGAGTTTTTGTCTTCACCTGTTGCCAAGACCCTGATACAGCTTGTGTTTTTGGACTGCTGTGGCCTTCCTCTTATTTTCTTTCAAAGCACAAGCCCCCTTCTGGCAGCATCTTTTCTCTATGAATAAACATAGCCCTTTTTTCTGGCTGCTCTTATAGCACCCAACCCCATCCTTGCTCTGCAAGCATGAGGATAGTTTGGTGAATTCAAATTCATTCCAATTAATCCCATTCCAAATCTTCTGATTCCAATTCATGAAATAACTTCTCTAATAAAGGTAAAGGGAAAAGAAAATCCACAAAGTAAAACTTGTTCTCTGTGACTCTCAATTTAGGCAAGAACTAATAAGATGAAATTGTATGATTCATCCTTGTTAGATTTTTTCTGATTTGTTCTTCAAATTGGAGACTGTAAAGGAATTTTCAGGACTGGTTGTAAAGGCTTAAATGTTCTACCTCCAAAATGATTGAAATGCAGTTTAGTCTCCATTACCTTTATTCATTGCAATCTGCCAAGACAGGTGCCAATTAGTCCTACAAATGGTGCAAGCAACTAAACGGAGCCCACCAAAGGGTTCCACGAACATCAGTGAAATATCCTGACTCGTAATGATCTCCTGTCACTTATAGTGATGGTGTGACTGTACAATGAGTTTTACAGAAGTGGGAAGTCCTGTGATTCTGTTATCTTCCTGAAATTTCCAGCTTTTGTGTTCCTTGGAGTTAATAGGCTCATAAGAATTTCTAGAAAGGGAAAAGTTTCAGAAAGTTTGCAGATTTCACATTAGAATATTATTATAATGACCCCTGACAGAGTATGAATAAAAGAGTTTTGCTTTCAGATCACTAATATCTGGTCACTTAAAACAGTGTTTACTGTTCAGTGACTTGCCATTAGAAATGTAGAACTGTAATATTTTCAGAAAGTCTTCAAATGATTGTACATTTTCCTCAGTCTTTACTGTAAAGATTTGAAATGGAGAGTTGTTTTCTTATTGAATAATTAGTTTTCCTTTTTTCTCCCTTGTAATGATTTTAATGAAATACCATCCCTGATAGCTGCCATCATCTCTTATGCCTCTGTTGGGATGGACAGCTAGGCTGGCTACCTTTCCAGACTTGTGAGAGGTCTGTTTGTCATTTAGCCAATTCACCCTCGTGGCTGAGAGTTATTGGATACCAGAATGATCAGTTCAGGTTGTGTTTGGTGTTGGCACTGTCACAGCCTTCCTGTCGTGGTGTTGAAGCAACACAGTTCTGTGTTTTCTGACTGAGCAGCTGCTCAAAACCCTGTCCAAGACCAACTCTTTATCATTTGCTGTGACTCCTATTTTGCTAAGGTCCACAGCATGACTTAGATGGTGAGTTTATGTCAGTGCTTTTGAGGAGCCTCACAATATCATGTAGAAAATCTCTAGTCACTTTGTACATCTGCACCCAGGACTATGTTTTAGTATCACTGAAGCACTTATAATGCTGTATATTTTTGTTGAGGTGGACTGATTTTGTTTCTTCCTGTTTAGTTATCACTATTCCTGTTCAGTCTGAGCCCTGAAGTGGGTTTGTGTTTCAGTGATAGAATGAGGGCAGCAGTAGAAAACTAGAGAGATTTGGTTTTTTTCTCTCGAGACTTAAAATAAACGACCGCATGTTTGATAGCGAAGCTGCTTCTGTCTAGAATTTAAAATAATCTGACAAGAACCTGTAGAGCTTAATTTTCTTTAAACTGTTAAATGGAAATCAGAACATGGGGAGTGTCTGTGGAAGAGGCATTAAATGAAACACTTACCAGCAGAGTACCTACAAATTCAGGAGCTAATAGATTGTTATCTGCCACAATTTAAAATCCTGAGACCAAATAAAATTCTAAATGTGGATTCTTATTCCTGTGTGCAGCATGAGCAGTCTTTGCTAAATTGTTCTGCGGATAATTTAATGTTCATCCTTTTAACTTTGAAGGCATATTGCCAAAGAATTACTCATACAGTTAAAGGGAAAAAATAAAAATCAGTGAATGTAGCCCATAAATAAGCTCCACAGTCTTACTTCCCTTTCCAGATTTTTCAACAAATGATAAAGGGTATACTCTTCAAAAATGCATTTACCAAAAAGACTATTTTCAAATAATTTCTCATACATACAGCTCTGGCTTTTAATGACTGTTGCAGTAAGCTTGGAAAATTGCTTTCACTCTATTTTAAGAGCATTTTTACCTAAGTGTTCTTACTGTAAATTCCATTGATGCCTTTGGTCCTCATTAGTGGCACTTAGCGTTTTAGGTGGAAATAATGAATTGGGGTTGGAAAGCAAGTTTAGTAAAATGAGAACTGTCACAAATGGTATTTATTATAATTAATGTGATTTGAAAGTATATATGACAAGAAAGAAAACATAATTAAACCATTCCTTGCAAATTGTTGAAGCTGTTTACTTGGGAAACAGTGTTTTTTTTAATGATAAAGGCCTCATCCCTGGACAGCTTGGACTGAAAGTTAATTTGCGTTCTTGTTTTTATTATTAAACGGAGACAAGGTATTCACAACATTATGATTTTATCTTTTTTTTTGTACTGTCTTGCATTTTTCTATTCGTCTAAAAAGACATTTTTGTTACTGATTATGGTAAGTTTGGGGCTAAATTTTGCACTACTGTTTGTAAAGCCACTTTAAATATATCCAAAAGTAAATTTCAATGAACAATCCCCAAAATGTCAGCCTTTTCTTTTAAGCAGACACCTGATAAAATTTTCAGCATTTGTAGCTGCTATAGGACTGGATCGTCCTTAGCCTTGGAAGGTCTTTCCCAATGTCTCCACAGAACATCCCCTGCTGGAGTTTAACCCAGCAGGTTAAACATTCTATAATGTTGAAAATTTATAAGTACTTCCTTTTAGCAGCAACTTATGTATTTAGGCAGTTATCGTATCTTTCCTTTTATTGACTTCTCTTGCTTGGAAAATAATACAAATTACAAATAGTGGTTAGATGTGTCTTCTGAGTTTTTGCAGGAGAAACGTTCTAGAGTGTTTCACATTGCTTGGTTCTTGTTTGACTGCAGTGATGGCTGGGAAACTTGAGACTTGTTCCACCATGTACTGAAAGATTCAATACATTTAAAGTATTTACAGCCTCCTTGAGATACTTCTTGTTTGATCATGTGTGTAGGATAAGAAGTTTTTCAGTGGTTACTTGTTTAAGAATTTTGAATGTCAAATGGAAAACACTTCCAAAGTATGTGGGGGAACACTGGGGTAGAGGAACAGCCCCTTCGAGCTGAGGTTAATTAAATAAGAGAAGGCAACATCAGTGGGATCCTGCTGAGGGTATTCTTGATGGGGAAAAGTGTAAGAGGTCATATTTGGGTTTTTAGTGGTTTTATTCATTCTACACATGAGATGGAATTACAAAATTCTGTAGTCTGGGTGTGTTTTTTCATGGATTTTAGAGGGTTTTAAGCTCTATCAATGTGAGAAGAGACAACATGCTTGGAATCAGTCTATCTCAAAAAGCTTGACAAGCATAGAACAGAAAAGAACTGATATTACAAGTACTACAAAAATATTGTGTGAATAATGCATATTATTGACTTCATTGAATTTAATGTAGGTGTAGGGGACATCTTAAGTACACTAATAAAAATACCTATTTTATGGAGAGAAAAACAGTAAAATAAAGGAAATGGTTTCTCTGTTTCTCTCCATTAAGAACACTGAAAGAATTTAAGATTAGTGCAAAGAGACAGTAATTCAGAAACACAAAGCTTAAATAATTTCCAAAGCCTACACATTTCTTGAGTTTTGTTGTAATTCTTCCACAACCACAAAATAGGAGTCTACAGAAACAAGATACTAAACTACCTTGGAAAATACTAAGCAATGCTCCATATAGAGGAAAGTGAAATAAAACTGCAATATAGAAATTCTGTATTGGCTGAGATTGGATGTTGCTTTCGAAAGCTGCATAAAATGGAAGCCATTAGCTTATATTTGCATTTAAGCAGTGGAGTTATAAAGCTAGAAAGATATAAAACTGTAAATTATAATCAGGCAGGTAATGTTACACGTTATAGGAAGATGGTTCAGTTTGAATACAATGTTTGAGGAAATGTTTTAAAAAAGTATTAATGGCTAGAGTAATAAAGTATTGGACTGTTGAGATATAAAGGTATTCATGTCAGCACACAGAGATTGCTTCTGGAAGCAGACTTTTTTCCCCGCTGAAATTTGCCTTCAGGAGCTCTAAAACCTGCTCATTTCACTAACATATTGCCACTTTTTCCTTCTTCATAGAAACTCATCCTTGCTGTCACTTGTTTGTAGGTATTTTTCAGTGCTTGCTATTATTTACTTGAGAAATCAAGGAAAATCAAAATTATATCTACTAAATGGTCATTAATACATACGCAGATGACAAGTCTCTTTTTTCTTACCCTGTAGAAGTTTTCTTCTGAGAAAAGGAAACTTCAAGAATTTGCTGCTTCTAACATAATGGGGCTTTTAAGCTATCATCTAAATGACATGAACTGCTGGAAGACTGCTCTGGGGGAATAGCAGAGCATCACTGCCAGTGACAACAGTGCTTCCAGCAGTCGGAAGGAGCGAGGCAGGAGAGGTGGGTAGCAGTTGTAGGATGAAATGTTTTTGAAGTAGGATATGTTTTTTCTCATTCTGTCTAATCCTGTCCAGTGGGGTTTGGAGTAGGGACAGTTGGTATTTAGATAACTATTGTGTAAGAATGCCATAGGTGTTTCTTTGTCATGATCAAGTCAAAAATAAGTAAACACCTATGGATACATTTAAAAGAAAAAATGTATCTGGTCATGTGCACAGTACTTCAGATTTATCAGTCAAGTGAGAGTTGGGGCTGTTCAGCCTGTAGAGGAGAAGGCTCTGGGGAGACCTGGAATGCCTGAAGGGGCTCCAAGAGAGAGGGAGATGGACTTGTGACAAGGGTGTGGAGTGACAGTACAAGGGATAATGGCCTTAAGCTGGAGGAGGGTAAGTTTAGATTATATATTGTGCATATATTCTTTCTTATAAGGGTGGTGAAGCACAGGAACAGGTTGCCCAGACATATTGTGGAGTCCCATCCCTGGCAGTGTTCAAGGCCAGGTTGGATGGGGCTTTGAATGACCTGATCTAGTGGAAGGTGTCGGTGCCCATGGCAGGCGGGTAGAAGTGGATGATTTTGAAGGCCCCTTCCAACCCAAACCATTCTGTGAGTCTATATTTAGACCTGCAATACAGTGACACTTTGCACTTGTCCCTGCTTTCCTATAGGCAGGTCAGCAAGAACAGGCTGAGAGGACAAGAGCCAGCCACAAGGAGAGAGAAAATCAGTTTTTCAGGTAGGAATAGTGGGAAAATGGGGACACTGGATATTCTGTGATTCTGAGTTCAAGCCATGTAAGTAATAATTGTGTTTATAGATTACTGCACTCACAATTCCTGTTATACTCTAGTTTCCCAGTAAGGTTTGATGCTAGAAAACTGGATTAAATCCTTTTTTAAAACTATCTTCACTGGGACTGAGAGTGAAATGTTCATGTGTGACTAGAGCCAACTGGAAAATCTTTTTGCCAGTTCTTAAACTAATACTACCCAAGATAATTAATGAGGTTGGGGCAAAAGAGTTACCTTATTCCTAATAAAAAAGTGTTCTAGTCTCATTTATTTTATTTTCATATTTTACAGTACATTCTGAATATGCAATCCATGATTCAAACACCACACTTGTTTTTAAGCTGTAAAATCCTAGGCAAAGCCAATAAGTACAAAAATATGAATCTTAAAATTATATTCTGATATTTGTGTTACAAACTTGAGAACTGATAGACCTGTTAAACTGAAATATCAGCCTTTCAACAGCAAGCACTAGTAATAAAATGAACTATTTCAGTAACTGTAAACATAATAAAAATCCTCATGATGAATCTCAGAAAAGTTCATTTGATGAAACTCATAACAAATACACTGAATCCAAAGGAATGAGTAATTCTGCATTACTGATAAGACCTAGCTAACTTTTTTTTCCCAAGTGACAAGAGGAAGCCATGTTTTGCAAAGGAAGTAACAGCAAAAAGTAAAGGTCCAGAAAAATATCAAGATTAGTGTAACTGAAGTTCACCTGAACTGATAAAAATGCTTCCAAATTAAAGGTATATTGAAGAACCTTTTAAGACTGTGCATTTATTCTTGGAGCAATATAAGAGTTGCTTAATGTGCTAGTTTGACAGGGCCCTGTTTTTTGGGAGTGGGGGGCCACAAAGATGTCTCCTGTGAAAAGCTGCTTGAAGCTTCCACAGCTGTCCAGCAGAGCCAGTCTCTGATAGCTCTGAAGATGGATGTGCTACTGGCCATGGCTGGGCCAATTAGAGATGGACGTAATGCCTCTGTGACAACATGTTTAATAAGAAATCAAAAAGTAGGAGCACGCGTGCAGTAGTTAGCTGGATGAAGAGGAGGAGTGAGAATGTGTAAGAGAAAACAGCTATGAAGGCCTCAAGGTCAGCGAAGAAGAAAGAGGGGGAGGAGGTGCTTTGGAAACTGAGGCCAAGACACCTTTGCAGCCTGTGGTAAGGTCTTTGAAGAGCGCCCCTGCACCCTGAAGGTCCATAAGGGAGCAGAGATCCACCCCCAGCCATGGGGAAGGAGTCCACACCGGAGCAGGAGGGGTGGATGCCCAGAGGAGGGACTGTGGTCTGGTGGAGGGGCTGACAATGGATAATGAGGCTTTTGCTCCCGGGGCCGAGGGAGTCATCTTTGATAAAAAGGCCTTGTTTCCCCCCACCCTGAGAGGGACCAGCCCAGCCTTGGAAGGACTGCACTGTCTCTGTGGAGAAGCTACAGCAGCAGTTGGGTGGAGCTGCTTGCCAGTGGGAAAAAATTCACGTTGTGTTGCAGAAGTTTTTTGATAGGGAATTTGGTGCCACAGTGCTTGCAGGAAAGAAAACCTGGGTGCCTTCTCTCTAAGCATTGAGAGAGAAAGCCTCAAGTAATGAACTGACCAGAAGAAACCCTCACCTTGCCTCCTTGTGCTGTTAGTGGGAGGGAGGGAGGGGCTGGGGAGTGGGGAAAGAAGGTATTTTAAGGGCTTATTGTGTTTCTCAGTATATTCCTCTGGTGTTGTAAGCAGTAAATTCAGCTAATCTCTTTTAAGTTTGGACCTGTTTTGCCTAGATGGTAGCCTAATTTAGAATCTTTCTCTCAGTTCTTATCTTAAAGTTCATTAGAATTTTCTTTCCTCTGTCCAGCTGTGGCATGGGGAGGGGAGTGGCAGTTTGTAGGGGCCTGGTGTTTAGCCAGCCTGAACCACAACACTTAATTATTGGCATATTTTGGTGAAAGAGTCAGTTGCTAACTGTAAATTATCAGAATTTGTATTTCAGTTTGACAAGTAAACCATGTAGGGTTTAAAGCTATCTCCTCAGCCTCAGATGGGGGAAATGGATTCATTTTAAAAAGGGTAAAATTTCAATGTTGGCTTGTTTCAGTTAAAATAGGGAAGAAACTAACACTGTTTATTTTGTCTAATTAAAGTCAAGCAAATAATGCAATCTTTCCTGAAAACACTGGGAAAAGTCAGTGGCTGCTTGTTTCAGAAATACCAAAGCTTGTGGGTGTGATTCCAAGAATTAAGTTTTCACATTAGAGACAGTTAAATGTGACAAGGTGCAGTTGTAAAGGAAATGTGCATTAGCACCAAGGTACAAACCAGTTCCTCTTCTTGGGATGACCCTTCATCTGAGTGCCATTTTTATTCAGTAAGTGTGGAACAATACATTAATAACTTTTCTTAGCAACACAAGATTAGTGGATGAAGCAGATTGATCACAAACACTTTCATTACTTTAACTCTATTAGCATCCATTGTGGATACACTGATTAAGTCCATCCAGATGGCTGAATCCTGAGCTTCGTGCCTGCTGAAATAGTATTTTTTTACAGAAATTGTGCCAAGATTCTCAATAAGTAAATTCAATTCTGGACATGTTCCAGGAGACAATCAAACTTTGACTGTGACCATTAGCAGCTATTGTAGTGATGTAGGCACAGCTCTGTGCAGTAAGACACTGTAGACGATGTCTCTGCATTTGAGGTGGGAAAACAATGGTCACTTAAAACTAGTTCCAGATCCTGTAGGCTCAAAAACCTTATAGCAATGAGGTTACATCAGGTGTGTTAGTTGAGCGGTTCCTCTGGTTTAATTTAATCCAAAAGGAATCCAGATTAAAGTATTTATGTAATTTCAGTGGCTTAAATGTGTCCACTGGTGGGAATGATCAGGAGGTACACTTCTCTCTTCCATGAATTAAATGGGAATGTGGGTGCAGTAAGATAGCAAATGCATTGGTATCTTTGGTGTGTTAGACACCTTTTCCATGACTGAAGTCACAAATGATAAATGCAGCTGTTCAAGTTGCAGTAGTTTGAGTCTGACAACAGCACGGATAATGCTTTGCCATTTGGGGTTTTTAAATGCAGCACCTGCTGTCAACAGTTCATGTAAAAGCATCACTTGCTCAAGGTATATTTATTTTGATAAAAGTGTTGTATGCAATATGTGTTCCTGAAGTGGTCTTGCTTAGCCAAGCACTGTTTAATTGAGCCCTGCAGTGCAGTCCTGGACACAGGATCACATTTCAGAAATCATCCCAGTGAATCAACCCCATGTGCTCACCAGCTATTTCGTTAGTGTTGAGCTTGGTATGTGGTTACTTGCTTTTCTGCTGGAAGAACATTTCTTAATGGATTATGTGGAGATCTCTGAAAGTGAGTTGGTCATAGATGCAGCTTAATACTATTTTAATAGTGCAGATTTTAGTCTTCTGCTGAGAATATATTCTGCATTGGTTTATGTCCTTATTAGGTATCGAGAAAATTTCCTTGGATTTAAAGGAACAAAACATTAATAAGTGCATTCCTCTTTTTCTTTTTCTTTTTTTTTTTTTTTTTTGTGCTTCTGTTTGCTTTCCTAGTTCTGCTCAGTGTGGAAAGTCTCAGGGCTTTGGTTTTGACCTGCTTTGGAAACAGAGTTAAGAAGCTGCTCTGTGTTCTCTAATAGAGTAACATCTGTCCACTGACGACAGCTGCATAAACGATTTTTGTATCTGTTTTCTTCAGTTAGGCAAGTTAAAATTATCAGCAGTGGAATGCCCTTGTTTGTGTTCTTTTTAGTCCTCTGTAGCAAATACTAAATGTGCCTCTTCCTTCCTGGGAAGCTTGTTCTTCTCTGTTAATGAGATTTCACACATTAAAGTATACTGATAAGAGCATGGTGGAGCTAAGATTACACACTTAAAGTCGTTCCTGTTGCTAGGAAGTGTTGAATCTGCTATCTAATGTGTTGATTTTCCTTCTGAATCTATCCAATGTATCCTGTTAAAATTTTCCTTCATTTAAACCATAAAGTCAAATTCTCACTTGTTAGAGCCAAAAGCTGGAGCCCATTAATACTTTGAGTGATCTTAAATCCACACTTTTATAATTGAAATAACATAATAAGGTAAATGTACTCATTTTTCTGTAGTTCACAAGAGGTATTTTCCCTCTACTGTAGTATGTTATCTGCAACACAATTTAGAAGATCAGATTGCTTTGCTGATTTTCCTTAAATGACAGATGATTTTGTGCTAATGCTCAATTTTTCTTCCCAATTCCCCAACTTGAGGATTGTCATACCAAGTCTTATTGCCTTTGCAATGAAATTTTTCCTTGGGAGGTACTATTTTGAGCACAGACTTTCTGTAACAGTGGGAATTATTATCTGTGACTAATAACAATCTCTGTGGAGCTTGTTATACAACGAAGACTGATCATGTGCTTGAATATATTCATGTGATTGCTTGCAGCTACAAGTAGCTTAAATTTCTGTAAGCTGCTGCTTTATCAAAAATTATTTTTTCCCTACTGAAATAAGGTAAATTATTAAACTACTGCTATTTTAACTCAAGTTCAATAACACTTAGGTGAACTTTCATCCAGCAAACTAGAAAAATGTGTGAATTAACAGCAGTTAATCTGAACTGTTCTAACAGAATTTTAGTTATAATTTAAATGGATCCTTATATGGCTAATCTATATTTCTAAAACAGAATTTCTTCAGAAGCGTCCCACAGATGTGCAAATAATAAGATACCAGTAGAGAAGATTTTTCTTGGAACCTGCTTTTATCCTTGTCTATTTATTTTTCAATGGCTCTTGTTCGGTATAAATGTTCTAAGAATTAGTTATCCTTCTAGGCACAGTGTGGAGGTCTCTAGAACTGCTAGACAAGGTCCTTCTTTCCCTATGCTCTGGTTCTGTCACCCTGCTGTAGAGTCTAGGGTGAAGAAAGCTCTTCAAGCCTTGAAATTTTATTCCAAAGTAGGATGATGATGATGAATTCTACTTTGTGGTATTCCATACTTTGAAACCTTTGAGCCAGTCCTGGGATACAGATGGATCCAGCAGTGTTGTGCCAAGACTTGGCTATGAGGTGTCTGCTGTGAGTCACCCTTGCTCCAGTAAAGATGAAATCTGACATCAGCTTGTGCTCCTCAAAGTGACTTTCAAGATGTTATTATAGGCTTCTATGTACAGGGCCAGCCACTAAAATAACTATATCTGGTGTGCTGAGTTAATTTTGATGATTTTTTTTTTTAATACTCCTTCAATTGCCTTGATTGAAAAGTCGCTTGGGAATGAGACTGGTACATCATCTTGTCAAGTTCTTGTCAAGCAAGGATAAATTTTAGTTGCATTAATGCAAAACTGATAACTTCAGTCTGCTTGTCCTGGCCTAACTGGTTGAAGTTTAGGAAATCTGTCTACTTTCACAAGAAAGCAAAGTCTCTGTTGACTTGCAGATCTTGCAGGAGATGAAGGCAGCAAAAAATTATTTTGACTTTGCGGGACAACAGATGAGGTGGAAAACTCAGGGGAACTCAAGGGAACAAGAACATTTTGTTTTGCAGAGATGCCTTGCAGAACTGTACTGGTTATGAATTTAAGAGGAAGACTGCTCTGGCACACTTATGATTTGAGTTTCTTTCATTATGTGCTATTTTGATAAATTACTCATTGATGCCCTAAGAGTATTTTCTCTGATCTCTGTCTGTTCTTTTGTATTGTTCTAATTATTTATTTTAACTTCCTTTTGTCTTTAAATCCTCAAAATGATAACAGAAATTTCATCCATATGCATTTTTAATTCTTTATCCCACTGGCTGATAAATAATCATATTGTCAAATCCTGCTTGTGTTAGTGTTTTTGAGCTGCTAGGAGTACTTTGGATAGCTCATTAAACTTAATATATAGGAAAATTTATTATAGATAAGGAGAACAATTACCAGAAACGACATTATGAAATGTTTGTCAAAGCTGACTAGCTTAAATATTGATGAAGTCAAACAGAAGAATCAATGACAGTTACTGAGCTGGATAGCAGCAGAATACAACTTCATTTAGCATTATAGTTTCTCTCCCACCTCCTACATAAATCATGCAACTTAGTCTAATATTTGGGCTTATGTCTAGTAAACTTCACAAAATTCACAGAAACCTGGGGAGCTTATCAACTCAATACTTTTGTGAGATACCAAAGACCAACCACAGCATTCCTGTTTTGTTCTACACTTGTGGGACAAACTCTTCTTACCAAGCAGTAATTGCATTGCCGCTCAGGCTTCATGTGGTTTTGTGTGGGTTTTCTTTTTTGCCCTTCCTAATTCAGCCTTAAAACAGAAGCCAACTTTTGTATTTGATAAATGAGTCCTACTGCTCTGAAACACTTGGGTCAATCAATGTGCTTGTGTTTGATTCTCTCTGCAGTTTTGTGTTGTTTTCCCTGAGTGTTTTGCAGAGGTAAACTGCAATTCACAAAGGGAGGAATTCTCTTCCCACTTCCCCCCTGCCCCAGCCCTGCAAGTGTCTTGCTGGGGCCTGTTCCTTCATCTGCTACCTACCAATTCTGGATTTTAATTTTATTTTTATTTTTTACTCAGTAATACCTGATAATAAGAGCTTAATTTGAAATAAAACATAAATTTGCCGTTGCAGGTATTGCAGTTGTTGCGGTGAGCCAGCCCACCTTGGGGCTGAGTGACATCCAGTAGGTGGATTTCCCCGCCCAGGACTCCGACCCTGAGGGTGGATCCGAGGGCGAGACCAAGGTTTAAGGCTATTCCCCACTGGGTGTCCCTCTAGCAGCATCTCCTGCTGTTGGTTTATGTTATAAATGGGTTGAAGCCATTTGCAGTTCTGCTGAGTTACTTGTTGAGAGTTAACAACAGTTGGGGGTTTGTGTATGTTCAGGCCGTGGAAGATGGGGTGGCAATGGGTGCAATATTGACCCAGACACTCTAGATGGCGCAAGGGAGGCCACTCATGCTAAGAGTGGAACCTTCTAGACTGTTCCAGACTGTTCCACTAAAGGACTGATGTCACCACGATCCAGCGAGCGCCAACTGGAGGAGACCCCTGGAAAACGAGCCAATCGGGGTTGGAACAATTGGACCAGTCAGCCAGTGGATTCAAACAAAGGTGCCACTAGGAGAGCAGGGCCTGGGTATAAAAGTGGGCTGGCCCCTGGGTCCTGGTCCTTGTCTTGCTCGAGGAGCAACGAGACTAGCTCACCGCTTCCATCCCTTGCTTGTTATTTTCAAAAAAAAGGTTTTGCTTTTCAGCTTGGGAGCGAGTCGTGTTTCTGCACCCCTCCTCCTGGTCCTTGACCGTTTAGACGCAATGTTTATTCATGTGTTTCTTTGCTTATGTATTGAGCTCTGGAAAGTTCTGTTCAATTTGGTTCCCCATTGGTTAGTTCAAATAAGTTCCTCCCCTAACCCTTTGTGATTTGCTCCCTGTCATCCCTCGTCATTTCCCTATTGGCTTGTTCCTTTGTTCCTCCCCTTCTCCTCCCCCGTTTAAAAAGTGGCTGTAAGTGCTCCTCAGTGCCTTTTCTCCTCTGCCTCACCCCTCAACCTGAACTTCTGCCCCTCGGGGCTGCAATAAAGTTGGGATTGCAGGCACAAAAAAGGTCCCTCTTTCTTCCTTTGCTCTCGCCTTGTTGCTTAGCAACAACCTTGCTGCAGCCAGCTCTTCAGCAAGCCTCCTGCAGGCCGCTCGGCAGTGACCAGCTGCCAGAACAGGACTTGGTTTGCCTCGCTGCCAGGGCACCAGACTTGTCGCCTGCCAGGCCACCAGAGCGACATCCAGTGGGTTCAGGAGTTAAAAATTTCAGACTACAGGCACCAAGGGTTGTTTTAAAGTATGTCAAGTGTCCTCTTTGGGTATGATGACATAGTTTGGACTTTGTTTATGCTTGTACATCTTATTTTATACAAATGTACTTCTAAAAAAGTTTAAAATTCCCACTATGCAACTGAGGAGTGTGGTCTAATCCCTGTGCTTGGTGTATGGAGGGATGAGAACTGGACAGGCAGAGAACACTGGAAGTGCATTTCTTCATCCTGTTCCCAGCACCACACACCCCCCCCAAAGGAAAAAAAAAATAACAGTGTTTCCATGGAAAAATCAACATGATAGAGGACTGCTGGATAGCCAATACCATTTTTTAAAATCCAATTGGTTGCAGCTGTACTGAGAGAGAACAAATGTTTTGCTGCCTTTGCTGCCAAATAATAGATTATATTTGGAAGCATAAGACTAATGAAAAAATACAGTTCAGAAACAGAGTGATTGCGAAGCTTCAGGCATAAGAAAGGAAACTGTTAGCTTGCTTTGTAAAGCAAACCTAAAAAATTTAGGTTTTTTTTTTTTTTCAGATGTAGTGTGAAGTTATATATAATATTGTTTCCTGAGAATTCAGTTTTTCACCATGGCAGTGATCCCAAGCTTCCTGCTTTCTGCTGGCTATAATTTATCTACCGACCAGCAGCCATCTGCTTGGGAAAACATTAACTCAGACTTGGGTGGAGTAGGGCAGCAAGGTGGGAGCAGTGACTGTGAGAGGGAGTTGTCCTGTGGAGGGACAGCAGGCATGGTGTTGCTGGTTCTCTGGGCATGTTCCATGCTGGCTGAAATTGCCTGTGTCCACTGCAGGGTGATTGCAGCTTACACTCTGCTCTGCCTTTGGCATCTGGAACACACTTAAGGACACTGGTTTAAGGGGTAGCAGAGAACCCGCAACTCTTACAGCTGTGGTGACTTCATCACAGGTGACCAAATCGTTCAGATGTGTAAAATCTAAAGTTTCATTATTTGAAACTATTAGATATAAGAATGAAAAAAAGGAATAGTTACTCTGTTAAGCTCCTTATAATCAGACATAGAAGTTAGGTGTGTGCCATTAAATCTTGTTAAAGCAAACAAACAGGTTATCTACTTTTCGGTCAGCTGTTCATTGTCATGATAGAGCCATCGATTTGTCTCTTTTAGAGATGTATAACTGCAGAGCTGGAGCTCAGCCTAGCATAGGTGGATGGAAGTACTTCTTCAGTGCTTCTGTAAGAAACTGGTAAACTGAATCAATAATGCCATATGACATAAAGAGCGAAGAACTATCTTTACAACATCAAGCAATGCAATCTGATCCCTCTTCAGGGTATTGACTCATCAAATACCTGTGCAACAAACAGTAATTGATTTTACAGTCCCTGACCACCTGATGTGAATGTGTGTGTGCATCATTGAGTAGCATTAATGCAAACTTGTGTCTACTGAGTTGGTAGTAAGATTTTGCTAAAACATGCTGTGGTTCTTGATTTTTTTTTTACAATTTGTTGGTGATGAGTGATGTAGGAATTTCAACCCTCACCTTCAGAAATCACCATCTGTTACTGATGTCTCCTTTAGCAGCTTAACTCAATATAATTCAAATTGCTGTTGCCTTTGACAAAGAGGTAACCAAAGAACTGTGTTACTTATTACACCAGTAGTATCCTTAAAAAGCTATATTTTATTTTCTATTGAGAGTATGTGGATCAGGCATTCTCAGAGTGATATGCAGAGCAGTGAAAATCAATGAGAAATTAACTTCAGAGGTCTGTAGTGCCTGGGATTTAGAAGTCAAAGATGCAGCTTTCTGGTGGTTATAAACAAAGATGGGATTAGGCCCTTGCCAAATCAACATCTGTGGTCAAACTGAAGCCTATTTGGCAGCATGATTTGAGGCGGGTTAATAAAGAAAACATGCACTTTTCTCCACCATAATGAAGCATGTTTTATACCAGATGTTGTTGGATTGCATGAAATACTTGTTTATATAAATAAAAAAGTATATTCATGGAAAAATATTATACTTTCACACTTTTAAAAGCTATACCTGGATTCTAAAGCTTAGATTGCTCCTAATATGTACAGAATCAATGCAAGTTGCAAAAAATAACTATAAAGTGTATAAAATAGGTACATGATAAAAAGGCAGGATGATAAACAGAATTCCCTGACTTTTTTTTTAACTTGAACCCTTTGAGTATGAACATTGGGCCAGCTTTTTCACTCTGGATACAGTACTTCCTAAGCTAAAATCCAGATGCTGAAAGCTTGCATGTTGCTAATACTTGATTTGTTTTGTCAACTATTAACAATATATTTTGGAATCAATTAAATTCTACTTAGTACTTGTTCACATGAATTTGAATTAGTTTAATGGTATTTTAATTTTTCAAATATATCCTTGGCCCTACTACTAGAGGGCCTCAGGCAAAAATGGTCATAAAAGTGCAGCTGTGTTTAGCAGATAGAATAAAACTGTGGCAAAAGTGCAGGTGTGCATAGCAGGTTTATCAAGTGAGGCTTCTATAGACTGCAACAAACAATGCCTTTCTGTGAGTTAAGAGGGAATCACTGGTGCTCTGGCTTTCTGGCTGCCCTTCCTCCATCACCTTCTCTCCAGCTTCAGTGCCTGTGCCATTTTGTCAGGGATGCTGTGACTCATTTCCCCATTTTATTTTCTCTCACAGATGGCATAATTTCATCTCCTGCTCTGAAAGTGACAAGTGACACTGTGGCACTGACTTGATTGTATTAGGCTGTACTAACTGGGATGAATGCATAATATGTGGTGCGACTTTCTTTGTCTCTGCCTTATACAGCAGTGGGCGAAGTAGGAAAACACAGGGAAGTTAATGTGAGGCTTCAGGTGCTGCTGCTGTGACTGCACACAAAAGCAGGATCAGTAAGATCATTCCTGGTCCCCACGTAGTAGCTCTGATAATGGTTGTTTATCCAGTGTGCCAGGGCACACAGGGGCGTGCAGCTGACTCACTGGCTGACGTTGTCATTTTGGCACACAAACAGTTTGAAAAATGCGCCAGGTCTGTCTTACTGTGTTGGATCTATTTGCCCATTGCTTTTACATTCCTTTCCAGTGCTGGCGGTTTTGGTGGTGCTGTAACTTCTGCATCCCACAGCACTCAACTTCTTAAAACCATGAGGCATGGAAGTGTTTGAGGTGCTGCCAGAGTAAAAGAGATTCTAAAACCTAATGTGAAAGGGTTGTTCTTTTCATTTTCATTCTGGTGTTATAATAGGTATAATAGGCAGGCACTGAATTTTGTCGAGGGGTTAAAAATGTGTTGTGAAAGACCTTCCCACCACCATCACCACACATTGTATATTTTATCCTTCCTCAGGATTTGCTGTAGGCAGCTGATTTAGAACTGGTTTGTTGGATGATAAAACATATCTTCATTTGTTCTTGGTAAGTAGGGAAATTGATTGCAGTGTATCCACCTGACTGGAGCTAACCTTGACTGGGGAGTATCTGTACTGTGTAGTAGAAGGGTCGATTGATGGAATGGGTCCTCGAAATAAAACACACACAGTCATCACTTGGGCTGAAATCTGGCCACCATTTTTAGATGATGTATCTTCAGGTGTTACTGGCCAAAATTCTGGTCTTCAGCTCTGCAGCAGTTTGCTGTGTTGTGCTGTTTTTTCTGCCACTATCCCTGGCATGCAAGTCCTGAGGCTAACATCCCTTGGAGCTGCATGAGAAATGTTGAAAATATTAATAGACAAAACATCATTGGCATCACAAATTATTTCTTTTATATTTACCCTTCTGTAAAGACCTTAAAACTTCAGTTTTGCTGCCCACACAGAGTGTTATTTTTCTGAGCTTGCTTTCACTTGAAAGGGACATTCTGTGGGAATTTCACTTCCATTTGTGTGTCTGCTCTCTGCAGTGACTTTATTGACCACATAAAGAATGATGATTTTTTTTCAGTAGTTCCTTCAAGAGGCTCTTCTGAAGCTTGGTTTGATTTGGAGAGGGAAAAAGGGTCAAGATAACAAAACTTCCAGGTAAATAAGCATATGTTCTTGCTTTCAGTAACAATCCTCTAGCATTCCTCCTGATATAGTAAAGACCTGGAGTATGCTTTTTGTATCTACCAATTTTAATGGATATTTGCAAGATTTTACTGCTCTATAGTGGTGATTAATTTATTAAGCAGATCTCATAGCTTCAACTGAGAGCCTCTTTCCCTGGTAGAATGCAGAGAAATGGGGGACTCTTAATGTTTTGGGGTATATTGAAAACACACCTGAGAGTTCAAAGACTTGAACCCACAGATGAGATGTTGGCATTTTGTTCACCATTAGCTAATGTTGCCCTTTCTCTCATGCTCTCCAATTAAACTCATAAAAAACTATTCACTGGTACAGAAAAAAGCCCCAAACTACTCAGGCATTTGAAATGGTTGTGGCAACTGGAAATGCCACCTTTTTTTTTTTTTTTTTTTTTTTTGGTTCAATCTTTTTTTTTCCTTCCCCCTTCCCC
>VZRZ01001998.1:1238810-1275974 GCA_013398175.1 Climacteris rufus
TTAAATATATATATATATATATATATATATGTTGTGTTCTTTCCCTCGGTCCTCTCCTGCTTCTTCTCCTGCATCCTTTCAGGACAGGTCTTTGCTCCAGGCCTGGTTTCAATCAACTTGTTAATTTTAGTAGTGTCAAACTTCACACAGCCTGGTGTAGTTACAGGGAAGTTTTTCCCCATCCCTGTTGTGAAGTGTGTGTTTTGCCTCACCTTTCCCAGGAAGGAGGAGGCGTGGTCCCTTTTTAAGCTGTAGGTTCTCAGCACAATGTTGTAACTTTCTTTCACAGTGGAAGAAAGCAGAAACCGTACCATTTCTGGTATCTTGTTACTCAGTTGTTTCCCTGGAACAGCTGTAACCCTGGAGGCCTGCCCCTGTATCCTTCTTTTTTTTTTGGAATGTAACACAGGCACTCAGAACCAACTGTACTGATTTAGTCCATTTTAACATTAATCCATCTGCTGGTTGAGAATAAGAAGTGGGCAAATTGATAACTAATGAATTACAGTGGCCAGATATTGGAGGTGAATTTTAAATAAAAGCGATCTGAAATTAACTAAACATTGCACAAACAGCAAATTAAGAAGAGTCTTTCTCTCTACACTCTACAGGGAGAGCCTGGCCTCACTGCATGATAGGTTTGAACAGAATGGAGACAAGAGAGAAATTCCTCTGAGTGTGCTTTGGCAGAATTATGAAATAAATAAGAAAATGTACCGGGTGGGAATACTTTCTCTGTCACAAATGGTTTGAAACATTCTTAGGGTTTTTGGCCAACTTAATACATAATCCTTTAACTATAATGTTCTTGGCAAAGAACATGCTTCAGCTTCTGTCTTGTTAGAAGATGCAGCTCCTTTCAAAACTGATTTATTTTAGTTTGGTGTGACATTAGCTGCAAGGCTTTTCAGCAGTGCAGGCAGAATTTGGTTGTTACAGGAGTTGCCTAAAAACCTGCTGTGAAAGTGAGAAGGGTGAGATGACAAAGTGTGGTAGAGAACTGAAAAACCTGCTATGAGTGAAATTTCCATGTTGCTGCTCTGCACAAAATGAGTGCTGGTTCCTGCTTTTAGGACAGTCCTCTCATTCCAGCAGCAGTGGCTGCTCCTGCAGCATCCTGAGTCTTCCCTGAGAGCAGGAGCACTGCCTGCCTGACACTTCACTGCTCCCATTTGGAAACAGAGGTTCAAATTAGATATTAGGAAAAAAAAAAAAAAAACAAAAACAAAAACCAAACCATCACTGAAAGAGTGGTCAGGCATTGGGATAAGTTGGGGAGGTGGTGGAGTCACCGTCTCTGGAGGTGTTCAAGCAGTTTCTGGATATGGCACTTGGGGTTATAATTTAGGAGTGATTGTGGTGGTGCTGGGTGGATGATTGGACCAGATGATCTTGAAGGTCTCTAAATGTTGTTGATTCTGTGATTTGTAATATGTAAGAGTGATATGTAATGACTTTTTAATTGTGTGTAATAGTGCACTAAATGACAGAATTCTAATTTAATATGAGCTGTGTGTTTATTAGCTACCTGATTATTTATGGATATATTAGGTTTTTAGTACTGTGTTGCTTAATCAATAAGCACTGTATTCTTTTAAATTAATTACATCTTGGGGCTGCCATTGCAGAGGGACTGTCAGGCCCGTGAATAGGGCTGTGTGTTACTTGGGTTCAGGCTGCACCTCAGGAGGGATGAATCCATGCAGATCACTCACAAAGAGCAAAGGTCTCTGAAAGCAAATGGTCACCATGGAAATTAGGCAAGATTAAAACCAGTGTATTTATCTAACTCTCCAAAGAATTATGAAGAATGATGTTTTTAGAGTGTCAAGTGGGAAATCAGATGGAAAGTAGATGTTCCAGTTTTTGAGACTACAGTGTTTGTGTGCTGATGTCAACACAGCAAAAGGTCTCAAGTTACAACAATGAAAAATTGCACTTGCACTGTTGTCTCAAGTTTGCATTAGTATCTTGGCGCATCATTCAGATATTTTGAGCAGAGAATAATAGTTCTCTACATCAAGTTAAGGTTAAAGAGCAAATTCTTAACACAAATGTTTCATTTAAAATTGACTTTATTCTGGTAAATCTGAGCACAAACGATTCTATCTCTAGTGCTATGCTTGTAAATAATTTATTTCAAAGCATTTACACAATCAGAAAAAAAAACAGAGCTGAAGGAAGAGGCCATCTAATCCATTGAACTGTCCTTTAAATCTTTATCTCTGCTTAAAAATCTCAGTGCAATACCGGAAACTATTTCATTAAAATGACTTGATGCAGTTCTTCACTAACTTACAGTGAAGAATTGCCTACTTCTAATTCATTTCCCTGGCAGCAGTGAAAAGTCACCAATTTAGTCCTATTCAGTGGGCACAAAAGTGAGGTGCTCTGTTTTTTCCTTTCACCTTTCTGGGAGTTCTTTTTCCATTTTGAACTTTTTTAACAGTAATTTCAATCTATTTACTGTCAAGACTTTTTCTTTTTCTCCCGTGAGAATGTGTTTTGTCTTAATGTTGTTGCTGTACTTGTGAGGACCTTATGGTAGCATTCCAGTACATAAAAAGAGTTTACAAGAAGGCTGGTGAGGGACTTTTCACAAGGATGTGGAGTGACAGGACAAGGGGGAATGGTCTTAAACTGAAGGCGGTGGTGAGACCCTGGCACAGGTTGCCCAGAGAAGCTGTGGCTGCCCCATCCCTGCAAGTGTCCAAGGCCAGGCTGGATGAGTCTTGGAGCAACCTGGGATAGAAGAAGGTGTCCCCTGCCCACACCAGGGGCTTGGAAGAGATGAGCTTTAATGTCTCTTTCAGGCCAAACAACTAGAAGTTTCCATAATCTTACATATATGTAGATAGTGTCGGTGGGTGGGTGGGTGGAAGGATCGCCCAGTGTTTTGCATGTGACATTCCCGTGTGTATCTGCTGGTATTTGAACATTTTGAGTGGTTTGAGTTGGTGATTTTGTGTATCTGTGCTCAGCTCAAGCTGGTTCTCATTTTGAATTAGTTCTTTCAATAATTCTTCTGCAGCACTTCTCCCATCTATGCAGTCCACTGCCAAGCCACCCTGTTGGAAAATGATGCAGCATGGGTGCTTACCTGCAAGTTATAACCACTTCTTTGGAGGTGTTAAGAGTAAAGGTTGAAGGAATTGTAGCTGAACAAGTGGAAGATGAAAGAAATTATGAAAGGTGAGGGAAGAAAGCATTGTAATTAGGCTAATGTATGGTACACCTACTATATCATCCAGAAAACTGGGGGCAATTATGGTAGAAATCTGCTTGATATGTATAAAGCTCCAAGAAGCATTTTTTTTGTCTTTAAGTTTGGTGCAAGCTGAAAATTTGCTGAGCAAAAATATTTAGAAATAAAGGCCATAGAGGTGGCAGGAGAGTAGCTAGTCTAATCAATAATAAAAGGATAATCTGTCTTTCTTTGTGGTACACAAAGCAATAATCTGTTGTTCACATTGATTAAATGCCTCAACTCTGTTTCGATTATTAATCAATCTCTAAACCAGCTTATTGTGAGTATAATACAAAAGTAGTAGAGATTATGGATAGTAGTGATGGTCATAATAGCAGGAGGGTGGAGGACTCTTTTTTTCCATAGTTGGGAAAAAATCTAACTGAAGTGAGGTAGAGGGTTTTTTGGATGGATTTTTGGCTAAAAAACTGAGCAGTTACCTTTTGGAAACATGCTGTTGTCTGTTATATTTTTTGCACTAGTAATTTATTTAATTTCTTTCTTACACTGAAGCTTATTTGAGCTGTGGGCTAGCCTAGGCTTTCAGCTCTTGAACTTTTTAAGTGAAGAGGAACAAAAAAATCTTCCTATGCATTTTGCTCCCTATGCCTGGGGTCACATTATTGATAAAGTGGTTTGTTGTTTTTATTAGTAGGTTAGGTGTAGTTTTTGCCTCAAAAGGCAGGGCAAAGAGCAAAAATTTAATTTGTCCAAATGGCTCATTACTCTCTGAAAGGGGGAATTTGCATTTTGCCTTTTTTAATTTTTTATTTTTTTACTTCTGTTGAGAGGTTCAAATGTACTTTTTTTACTGAAATGTATGAATCAAACTTTACAAAATGCAAAATCACTTACGCTCCTGAGCAGTAACCTTTAATTTGTCTCTACTTTGAGTCCTGAGTTGGACCAAATGACTTCCAGAGGTCTCTCTCAGTTTCTCTTATTCTGGAACTCAGTGATTCAGTGATAACACATGGAATAAAACCTACTCAGGATGTCAACCTTTAGATAGATTTGGTGCAGCTGGTGAGAGTAGTTGAGTTGATACTTATCTGTTTTTCTCTTTGGGAGGGTTGCCTTTCACCAACACTTAGGACTCCTTGTAACATGAGCTTCTCCTTTGTGCTGCCTTCTCATGACTGCCAGTTACTCACCTTGGTTATTCCAGCCCTGCAGTGCCTGGAGGAAATAAGCAATTCTCCACAATGGGAACAAATCCAGTCTCAGTACCCTCTCTCGGAGGATTTACACACATGCCACAAATGCATGTTTGTTTCATTCCATTCTTTCAGGTTAACACTGAATACCCATGTGTGGTTTGCAAACCTGTGTCGGATATTCAGAAGAATGTTCACCTTTCGAACAGTACTGATCTACCATGATTAATGATGGATTATGCTGACATTATAAATTTAATTGCATTTTCTATCTTGACTTGTTTCCAGTTGTGTTTGGGATTTGGATTTTGGGTTTTTGTTTGTTTGGTTTTTTTTTTTTTTTTTTTTTTTTTTAATGGCAGCATGAAATAATGACGCTGATGATAAAAGTGCCTATAAAAATTCTGGCAAATTTATTACAGAACAACGTGGCTTGATTTCTTATTTTTCTATCCATCTGGTCATTAGGCCTTTCCAACTGTCAGCATCTAATATAATCTCCTTTAATGGCAGCATATAATTAGCTTTATGCTGATCAGAGGCATTTGGGATGGTGGTGGTAACATTCAAATCTGAATATCAAAATCCCAAAGAAGATACTCAAAGAGACATATGTCTAAGCCAGAACTTACGACTTTTAGTCCAAAAGTCTGTAACTGGTGATTTAGGCATGTGAGCTTTGAACTGTGGCATGGAAATTTATCAATTAAGAATCCTCGGGAGTTCTGGAAGCAAAGTACAGATGTCTCTCCAAATGCTAATGTGGTAATATGTCACTTTTTCCCCCCATACAGTCCTGTTCTTACTTGAAATATATACATTCTTCTTTCTTGTCTAGCTTCTTACTTAAAAAAAGGTAATGAAAGCTATGTCTTGACATCACTTCATTAGAAACACAAATTGTCTCCATCCAGAGCTCTATACAATCTATAAAAAGTAAAGTTTCCTTTTACTGGAGTGAAATTTTCTAGTGGGTTTTTTTGAGAAGTGAGTGTGTTTTACTGCACATATCTGATAAATATTTTGCAAATATTATATGGTAGCCATTGTTAGGAAGGTCATTGAAGAGTGTTGATGTTACTGAAACTAGGATGTCATCCTAAAAGTACGTATTTCTCTCAGTTCTAAAGAACCCTTGGTTTGAACAGCTGCCTTCCAGAGGTGTTCTTGCATGTGGAGTTGGACAAGTCAAACATTTGATCATAAAAGAGGTAAATATGGAGCAGGATTTCAAACACTTCAGATATATATTTATGGACTAGATCTAGCAAATTATTTGTTTCGTTGGAATATATTGGAACACCAACCTCTGTATTCTGCTCTGCAGCCAGCCAGAATAAACCAAACAGGGCTTCAAAAAAGGAAATACACCTTGACAAGTGAAAATTGCATCTCCTGTATTAACGTTCTTTAAAGCTGAAGTGTCAGTTCTTCAATAAAGGATCACAGTTCCCTTTTTGTTCTCTGGCATTGTAATCCATTTGAGGATTCTGTCAACACCCCTTTCAAAAAATGCAGAAACCTGCTAAGATTTGTAGGAGAAAAATCTATACAAGTTACCTTTTATTCATAATTTGAAGTGCACAGCCAGAGCTCTCTCCAAGAAATATTTAGGTAATAGAAAAGGAAAAGCAGATCTCTGTTTCTATATGGTTCTGTGTTGAAAGTAAGTAGTGGCACCACTATAGGGTTTATTGTCGGCCTGGATGTTTGCTCAGGGATTATTTTGGTTGTCCACTGCTTGCTCTAACTGACCAGAATGTGAGGACACATCTTGGCTCTGACCGGGCAGTGGAACAGATACCAAGAGAGTAAATGCAAAGCTTGAAACGTTGAAGATGGGAAGCATGTTGACTTCTCCTCAAAGAGAGCTGCCAAAATTCATTGCAGGACCTGTTTCTTACCTTCCTCCTTTAATTTCCTGCATCATTTAACCAGTGTTTCTGTGGCAGAACTGCTCTGCACTTCAGTGCTTCTCTTTATGTTTGTTAATAAATAATGGCTTCTGCTACACAAGGGTTTTTGGCAGGTAGTGGTGAACATAATCTGTCTAGGCTGCAGACACAAACTAAAGACAACTCCCAGACCTTTTAATAAGATACCAAAACCTGTTAATGATGCATGGAAAGCATCCAGTAGTTCACAGGATGCCTCCCTCTGTCCTCCACTTCCCAATAAATGTTGTTTAAGATTAAACTCTTTCTTCTTTATATTCATGTTTTCTGGCTTTTTCCAGGAACTGATTTCCTCCAACTAAACTTTCTTTTACCTCGAACTACCTTTGGTCAAAGTGTAATTTAGGTGTGTAGGGTGGGGAAAAGGGAATGCTGCAGTCCAAAGTAAAAAAACATACAGTAATATAAAAGAGCAGGTAAAACATCTTTATATAAAGCTGAACTCTAAAAATGGTACCAAATATTTTGAATTATTTTAATACACGTACCAAACTCTATATACAAAGCTATTAAAATATTGAGACCTTACAAAGATTCAAAAAGGACTTGCTTTCGAGGTAAATTTAACTGAGTTAACTCCTAATTCAATTTGTTTTGGTTTATTTTTAAATGCTGAAACAAAAATTTAAAAATTATGCCCAATGCTGTATCTTGGAAGCCTTGAAAATATGCCTGGAGCTCAAAATAGATTTTTCAACATTAACATAATTATTGATTATTTGAGGTATGTGCCCTACAAGATCATAAGGCAAAGCAATAAATTGGACATCAAAACAAGTCCATCCTTTAAATTCAGCAGAATAGGAAACTTTCAATAGTGTAGAGATGTTAGTGTTGTTCTAACAGAAGCATCTTCAGTGCTAGTTTGGATTGTGATGTGTTTTATACTTGTTCCATTTACAATTTCTTAAGAAAAAAACCTGAATAACGTTTCAAAACTCCATTCCATAGTCTCTTTACTGCTGTTCCTTGGCATTATTTCTTTGACAGTCAAAGTAGTTCTACACAACTATTAATTGGATCTTTTGGGGGAGATCAGCAGTATTTCCACTTCTCAGCAAAACCAAATGGCTATAACTTAAGGCTATCCTAGATCACTGGAAGAATATCAGCCATGGGAATTTCACCCTGAAGAATAAGACCTCTGTGAACCTTTGTCTCGTGGCTGTCCCATGTTCACACGTTTTGCCATTGAAAGGCACCTAGAGGAATGTATCACAAAATGTTATGTGGGGCAAAAACAGGGCTGAAAGAAATTAACCTCAATATCGGTGGAAGTGAAAAGAGGTTTGTGTTTTGTGAATTGTGCATGTTTGAAGAGATTATTGTTTCATGAATTCCTTTTGCCTACATTGCCTTAAACCAGCAAGGTGATTTGCAATATCTGTAATATTAACATTGGTTTGTTACTAGTGGCTGCTTCTGTATTTTGAAGACGTTGGCTGGATTACTCTCGTTGGTGTCTCTGCACTAATCTGTGGGGAGTTTGCAGGCTGTTCTTGCCTCCTGCTGGCACAGAAGGTTGTTTTCCAGCCATGCTACTTAAAATTCCTTACAGAGCTGATTTCAGGCACAGTCTAGAGGAACAGAGTATGTCAATCCACTGAACAATAAACAACTCCGCTGTCCTGCCATCTAAGTAGTTTTGCTCTTCTAAGTAAGGTGAAAGACCTCCTTCTAGATAAATTATTTATCAGTCAACTCTTTGAGCCACCTGGGAACAGACCCTGTTCAAGTTTGTCAGTTAAGGAGTGAGGTCCTGGAATGATTCTGAGCATCTTTGCGTTTTTCATTATGGAATGGAGTCAGCTCTTTTGCTGGTCTTAACTGCCTTCTCCGATACATCCAATTACTGGATGTTTAAACTTCAAGTGGAGTAAAACTACTGTAAGTACTGGCCAATACACTCTCGTTTGTTCAGTAGTTTAACAACTGCCAGAATTGGAGGAAGAAAGAGTTTAATTTTTGTGCCCAAGAAAATAAAGGTAGAAAGAAAGGTCTTTGATAACAAGTAAAGTTTGGGAATGTTATGGGGATGGATTAGAATGGAGATTAAAAATTTGTTCATGCACTGTTTGGGAGTTAGTGTATTTGCTGATACATTAAAACTGTTTTGAAATGCTTTCACCACTTCCATCCCCCAAGAGGAAGTAGCTGATTCATAAACTTAGAGAGACTTAGTTATGCAAAAAAAAGATACCACACATCAAAATTCAGGAGCCCAAGTGCAAGACATTAAATTTTATTGGAAAGCTATGAAAGAAAAGTGGTTTACACGTTAAAGCACTAGTATGACTTTTTTAGAACATTCATCATAATTTACTTACAGAAATTAAAACACAGAAACACTTTTGTTAAATTATTGCAATTCCTACTGCCTCAGAATTTTTTTATTCCTCTTTCAAAGGCGTCTACTTAATTTTTGTGTTCAGCCAGTTATCGTAACTGATTATATAAGATAATGATTTTAAATTCTGTTGAGGCATTACTTAGAGAATGTAGTTGTGATCACTGTAAATATAGCTGATAAAAGTAGAAGAAAGGAAAGACAAGGAAGAAAATGGACGTAAACATTAGTGAACTCCAGTAGATTATTGATTTCTTTTGAATTATTTGACAGATAAAATGGTAAAGCAAAATGTTCAACTTCAAATGCATCACTTGAAGAAAATAAAAGAATGTAGCAGGGAAGGAAGAAAATGATGAATGTTACTTTGTTAGAGAGGGGAAAATGCAGTTGTTCTGCATGAAGTGTTCATCACTTTCCTTTTTTGTTCTACAGCATTTGATAAACGTCCATTTAGCTGTAGTAGGCAAAAATCACATTTAAAGTCCTGGTTCATGGGTCATCTTTCAAAGCATTACATCTTAATAGTTTAAAACTTTTATCTGGTTCTGTACAACCGTTTAATGTCTGAGGCTTCAAGCAATTCTCAGAAGAAAGCAGTGAGGAATTTCACTCTGAACAAGGAGGGCATAATGCGTATGCATTCACATCAGGGCTAAACAGCTTTTATAGAAATTCCACTGGAGATACTGGTCTCAGAGGAAAAATACATTACTCCAAATACATCTATTCAGAATAACAATGAAACTACCCTCTGAGGGTTTCTGTGATGTTAGGTGTGGACTGTGAATGTTATTATTAGGTAGGAAGGGAGGAAAGAAGACCTGCTTTATAGTGTTAAGTCATGGGCAGGCATATATATATACAGATGTTTCAGGTGTAAAAAGAAAGGAAGTAAGCAAAAATGCTGCATGTAGATTTTTTGACTTTAAAAAGTGCCATCTTGCTTATTTACAAAGAATTCTCAAGTTCTATTTGTTTAACATGTTGTTGAAAATTGAGGTGCAAATGAGAGATGGAGAAAGACTTTTGCTGGGAGATGCCAGCCTGTTTAACAGCACCTTCACCCTCCCCTACAAAATGCTCAACTAGTCTGAATCTCTTTTGTACCCTCTAGCTTTTTTCTCTAATACACATTTATATGCAAAGCACTACCCAGCAAAGTTTTTACTTGTTTCTGAGTTAAATTACCATAGCAGATTTCCATGTGCTTTTGGAAGGTGACAGAGACAGCAGTACTGTTCTCAAGGCAGGTACTGTTTCGTGAAAGATCTTTATTATTTATTACCTCTATTCCTGGTGGAAGATTGCAATTACTATCCTACTTCCAGCAACTCTTTACCTGAATCATGACAGCTCTTAATTATGTGTGAAAGAAGAAGTTATATACAGAGAAATTTCTCAGAGCAAATTACCTGCAAGATATATTCTGGTTTACACCGTCTGCAGCAGGGCTGGGCTATTCGTCTTGTGGTTCTCATCTGGATTTTTTCGCTTCAGGAGCTGGGAAACTCTGCCTGACTTTTGATACCAGAATTTGCATTGGCAAGGAATGTCTGCTACGCCTTTCCCAGTGTTTCTCCCCCTCTTTTTTTTTTTTTTTTTTTCCCTTCTCTGTTTGTCAGATTGGGCTCTGTCTATTTCTTCCTTTAAATAAACCTCTTGCAGTCTACTGCTGAGTGTACTGCTCAAGGAAACACAAAGAAATAAGTATCAGGCTTTCAAATTTCTGATCAAGTTTAATGTTAAATCTTATTGTTCAGCTACATAACTTTATTACCCTTCAGTTATAAATGTTTTATTTTCTGTTTAAGTATTTATTGGCAAAAACATATTAATGTCTACACTTAGAGAAATGTACCACAATGGCAGTTGGGTTGGAGTTGATTTCCAAAATCATTTCAAGCCTGCAGAAGCTGGCATTTAAAAAATGGCCTGTTCCAAGTCATACTAAATCCAAGATTTTAAATGATGCCCAGCTTCTAGGCCATTTTAATGAGCAAATACAACTGAGCCAGGCCAGGTGTACAGCTTCCTGGTCCAGAATAGGTAGGGTGTTGGGAACACTGACATTTAATGTAGGAGAAATCTGTTGCCACACAAAGGCAGAGAAGGAAGATTCAGTGTGGTCTTTCATCTAGAAACATGGCGTTGGGCTACTGTGAAAAGATTTTAATGCACAGTCCATCTTATGAGATTTCTGTTTCTGTGGGAAATATGGGCTTTATTGCATTGATATATCCAGAGAAATTGTTTTCCTTGAAAACTTCCAGGAAGCTCTCAATGTTGTACCACAATTAAGTTGTATTTATGATAGCTTATTATTTCCTGTGCAGTCTCTCATCATAGAAGGTTATTCAATTATGGATGGTCACTCTTGAGTTTTAATAATTCTTTCTGAATTTATATTTCAGCATGAGATTTAGGATGGCTTGAAATAAACCTCATTTACTAAAGGTAACTTGACAGCACAAAGTATGTTAAATTATAAAAGGCAAAGAGTTTCAGGAAAGAGATGATCATTGGGGACTGTAGTATTAACTTGGTATTGTAGACTGACTGTCATTGATGACTTGATCATTGCCTAATCAATGTGCTACAGGAAACAGCTACATGTGCGATGGTAGTTTATCTTTGTTTTCTCTTTCTGCTTTAAACCATCAATATAATTGTCAATAAAGGTGCTGGCCACTTGTTGGAAAGCTTGCATCTATAGATAGTAGAGAATGTTCCTGAAAAAAGATGTTGGTCTCCCGGCAGCATTAAAAGTTGAGCTTCAGGAAGCCATGTAAGTATTTGTGCACTGCAGTTCTTCCACAGTAGGGCCAAGTGTGACAGGGACAAGGTCATCTGATGCCCTCAGTGGAAGGCAGAAGCCCAGCTGCTTGAGGGACAAGAATTACAGGGCTTTTTCCCTGCCTAATTAGCAATATTACTTTATATTTTGCACATCCCTCTGCATGTGTTCAGAAGAAGTCTGCAGGGAGCTCATTACGTTTCCAGCCTTGTAGTTATAGGTTTGCAAAGCTGTACCTTCAGGGGGGTGGGAGGTGCACTCACTTGAAGAAATTCCATATCCAGACTGAAACACTGCTGAAAACTTGTAGGAACTCTGTAGGATCTCTCCTGTGGGGCATGCTTTATCCTGCCCTGCAGAGAAGCTGTCCAGATGAATCTTCCTGACATATTTGCACTTTGAGATAATGGATGAGGGCAGAATTTTGGCTCAGATGGCATCTCTTAATGAGTCTCTAATCAATGAATGGGTTTGGGAAGAAAAAGGACCCAATGAAACCTTGCTTATCACCTCCTTGGCATGATTTTTCAGAGCGCACTGTAGTTCCTGTGAGTGGCATTTTCTGTCAGTACAATTTAGTGTGAGGGATTTTTAGTTTTTCTGCACCCTGGTGGAGTGTGGGTGAAACATGACAGAATCCCATTCCCAGTACACTTCTGTGCTAACACACTCCAAACTGATGCTGAAAGCAAGACAAGAAGTTTTCAAAGAAAGGATATAGGGCAAGAGCTTATGAAAACCCTTTGAGGATGATAGCATGAACGTTTTTTGCAAGAATAACTGTCTGAATCCAAATTCCCTTCTCTTTGAGCTTTGTTCTTCTGAAGACATCCTTAAATCAAAAAAGATGGCACATCATGCTTCATGGAATTATTTCCTGTAACCAAGATAAACAGTTTAAACTGAAGGAAGTATTGTGTCATTTTTCCTGGCCATCATAGAGATATGCCAGAAGCTTCTCCTCAAAAAGTCTGTTAATCTTTACTCGATGGGGATATCACTGTGTGAAGTCCCAATTGCTCAAGTTGATCAGCACTTTAAAGAGAATTATTAGTCAGAGACTTATAAAAAGATGCAATACTTTCCCCAGTTGATAAACTGCACCTTCCATACTCTCGCCAACACCAGATAAATGATTTTGGGGTTTATAGTAATTTTTGGGCACACACTGCATGCCATGGTCCAATTTTAGTGATCACAGATATGAAATGGTGTTGTAAAAACACCTTTCACCGCAATACACATGCACAAACCCCAGAATAATCCAGAATTAAAAGGACAAACTCATTTAATGGAGTATAGTTGGCAAAAGAACGGTTTTTGCCAGTTGTAATTGAAAGACTGACATTAATATCCTTTTTAGAAGTGTAAATGACATCAGCAGCCCTGATAGCTATCTGGCAGGAAGACAGATGGTTGATAAGGAAAATGCAAGTAGCAGGAGTCAACTAGTACCTGCTCTTCCTTACACTACCTGCATACCCCAGGACTGAAAGATTCACTAATAAAGTAAAACCCTGTATTGCTCCTGGAAGATACTTATTGAGTTTTAGAAGAGAAAAATGAAAATTTGTTCACATAGGGAAAAATAATTGCCACAAATCTGTTTTCTTTGCTCAGAAATAATTTGATTTGGGGATGATCAACCTTGGTATTTCTGGTTTTATTAATACAACAGGCTTCTGTGGGGTGCAGAATAGTTTGGGAAGCTGGTGAGAAATATGCTGTCACACGATGCCTGAATTATTATGCAGATAAAATTTACCAACTCCCCTCCTCCAGTTTATCCTATTTGGAAAGATACATGAGAAATAAATGGCTGGTTTTAGTGAAAGTAAGTGCTACTTCATCTGGAATAAGCATTCTGCCATTTAAAGATTTACAGTCTTAGCTGTTCTCCACTGCTGTTTGCAACCACTGCTTCTGCAAAGCCTTTTTCAGTCTGCTTCCTCTCTGCTTTATTTTCATTTTTGAGCCTTGCTCATTTGCCTACTAGCATTTATCTTTTTTTTTCTTTTTACCCAGATAATCTGGAAGGTGAAGAATGACCAGGCAGAACTCAAGTGCCATTTTGTTATGCCTAATAGCTGATTAAAAACGAGCTGGCCCATCTCTGGTGTTCACGCGCAAATGCTCTCTCTCGGGTTTTTTAAATTGAGTCATAATTGCTGATGCCAAAAGCTGTCAGTACAACAGGATAGAAAGCAGTCAGCTCTTCTTAGTGTTACATAAAGTTGTCATTTTGGAAGAATGAACAATGATAAAGAACTGTTGCAGTGCTTTTGCCCATTTTCACAGTAAACCATGCTATTCATGTTGCTTGTGTTGGTCTCTTTTCTAATAAATTAAATTTCTCCTGTAAGGAAAGAATTCAAAATAAAGCAATAGGAATTTAAGCACAATCTGTAGGGGAAGTAAGGCTGCATTTTTAGAAAATTTCTATCAAACGTGGTTGGTCCTGCATGCAGTATAATATTGTATAAAAAGATTTAAGACCCTCATGTAAAACATGAAATTGAATGTGTTTTGTTTTTTTTTTTTTTTACCATGGCAGGCACATTAGCAGCTTTTAAACAGTACATTTAAAGAAAAAAATTTATACAAAACATTCTTAACTCTGTACATTACACATATATATGCCACACAGTATGCTGACTTCCCTAACCATGTGTGATTTAGTGGGTAATATAAGGCATATTAATATTTATAGTGTTTAAAAATCTTAGCAGAAAATAGTCTCACTAACTTCTACAGTAGTAATGTTTTCAAGTGGGGAACAGCATGTCTACTTTGAGAACTCATTTCTTTGCTTTCTCATTAACATTCAGATTACTTGTAGGATGATTATTAATGAAAATGGGCATTGTACAATCCAACCCTGCAGCCACTATTGCTTTTTAGTAAGCAATAATTTACTTTTGGCTTTCTGTAACCTGCAAGATAATGCCTCTGAAATTTTGCATTTCCTAACCATAGCTGAAAATCAGCCTTCAGAGTTCCAGCATCTGTGGCAACATGTGCTCATGCATTAATTTGCTGAGTCAATGTTCCAGTTTTCTGATTCAACTCTTTTACTGAGCTGATAACAGCTTTTCCAAAGCTGTTCTGCACCAGAACTGGCTGCTTTTTCAACCAGTGACTCATTGTTTTGTATATTATGCTTTAAAAAATTTCACAGTGGACAACCTGTGCCCATTAAATAGACATAACTTCCCTGGGTTGCTCATATACCTCCTAGTGCTATTACTTTTCTGTTGTTGTCTGACTGCAGCTATCAACTATATAGACGTTAGAGGAAGAAAATATGTTCAGCTGACACACTAGCAGAAATCCACCTGACTGCAGGCTCTGTAAATCTGCCTTATAAATGCCTCTTGCCTTTATAAAATATTGAGCAAAACTAAAAATGGTCAAATTCTCCTGTAAGGCCAAAAATGCTAAAGCATAGAGGAGGAATGTTTAGAGAGAAAGCATTGGATGCATGTTTACAGGAACTGAGACTTAGTAACTTAAATAGGAACACAAAGGCAGATGTGTTCTTAGAGATGACAAATTCTCAACATGGAAATTTTTCATTATATGCATGTAATAGCAAACCAGTTTTATGAAGCAGACCACATCCAAAGAGTCTGACTTGTTTCAGCTGTGGTCTGTTCTTCCTATGTATTTCAAGTAGCATCAATAATATTTAAGTGGTGATATTTTTTTTTTTTCCAGATAAGCAAAATGGTGAAGACTGGCCACCACAAATTTGGTCTTTCTTTCAACTTTGTAAGTATCCAGGGTATGTTTGATAATTTGAAACTTAGATTTTGTGTATGGGCAAGTCACAAGTTTGGAAGCAAAAGAGAATGGCTTCTGTGTATAATTAGCCCCATTCCAAACATAATTTAGTTCCAATTAGCTCAGACATAAGTAATTAATTATCCTTGTCATAGGAGCTCTGACATACACAGTAGTTTTGGAGATAAAGTAATGAAAATCTGGAAAATTTAATAGCCTTACTTGTGCAGTACCTGAGAAGAGATGGATGTTAGGATAGCAGTAATATCTAATCTCACTTTTACTAACAAATACAGTTTGGCTCAATACTGTGTGATTTCCTAATGAGAGGATATTTCTGTACTCAGTACTTTGAATTCTGTAGAATCATTTCTCAAGACTTTTCTAAGGCAAAGGTATTGCTTTGTTTGTCCTGGGCTTCTGCTGTTTCATTTAGCAGCTTGTAGCCCATTTAATCCAGGAAAATTTGTTGCAGCCCCAAACCACTGTAAACCTCTGTTCTCATGCAGACTCCTTTGTTGGTGCCAGAGTCAGCCCCAGCAGCCTGAGAGAGTGAGATGGAAGATAAATGGAGGGAGAATCTGTGTGCCCCAACCTTGGTGTTTTCCAGCTTCAGCCATCAGCTTTGTATCTCACACAGCACAGGTACCAATCTGTCTGCCTTTAGCATGGAAATCTTCCTGTTTGGGCAAATTACATCATACTCTGATTGCCAGCATGCCCTTGAGCTTATTAAAAAGCGAAAAGGAAAAAATATCACATGCTGTTCAAATGGGACAGGGGTAAAGGCCTTAAAGGCAAAGACTTGACAGTTCTCTAGTCTGTCAGTAGAAGAAATACCATATATGGATATTTTTTGGTTGTTTCATCTGTTGCATTTCATATTTAATTTGATTAATTTTTATTTAACTTCATTTTTCATATTTAGCTTGATTTAAAGATTTTAGAGGAAAAATATCTTCTAAGGCATATCTGTTTTATTTGGTTGTTTTTCCAAGTTGGCTTCTATTTTTGATTAATCTTCTGATCAACAATAATCTGTTTTTCACTGTGTGCACACTCTACACATGATTTAAATCCTGAATCTGAGATGTTAATATTCAAAGCCAGAATTGTATTACTGTGTTTATGATATAAAGATATTTTTGATGTGTTCATACCAATACCAGATTTTTAAATTGCCTTTATTTTTGCAGGGGGAATAAATATATAAAATAAAGACTTTTTTTGTAGTTCTATATTTAGCAATAATGATTATGTGTTTATTTTTATTCATAAATACTATACAAAGTTATTATTGCTTTATGAAAAAGCAGGTATGCTTTTTTATTTTGTAAGGGAGTACAGGGTTAACTTTATTTAATGCCTCCTTTTTAAGGGGTAAGTGTAGCTAAGATAGGAGGAGGTTTTCAAAACAGTGACTCTGGTATTGTGAATTGTGCAATTTCAACCTCAAATAGTGTTGCTGTTGCAGAACTACAGCCATGTGCATGGTTCCCATCTCACCCATGAACATTCTAGGGCTGAAATCTTCAGTTTTAGGGAAAAGTAGGTAAACTTTTTGTCCTTGATCTTGTGGGAATATTTGATGATGCATCTCCTAAAATAAAATAAAATAGCTTGAGAGTAAACTGAAGTCACTCATCTGTGTTGTAGCTCTGATTTGAATAGAATGTTTCTTATTTGCCTACAAATAAATATTAGGTGGTGCTGGGCTTTGGTAGTGCTCTCCCTCTATTCCAATGAAAGCAGCAGGAAAGACACAAAAGGAAGGGGAAACTCTTTATGTCTCCATTAAGAAAACACTCTCTAAAGCTGCATGTCATATGTGGGTTGGGCCCATGGACATCAAGGTGTGATTTGACTTCTATAAAACAAAAACATTTCAGAGGCAGAATTATATTTGTAGCAAGCAAAGTCATTAGGTCAGTTGGTGCCGTAGACAATTCTCTCTGTAAGTATTATTGTCTCTCAATTTGAGGGTGCTTCAGAGTTTCTTTGTAGCTGACATAATAGAAGAGATAATGCAATAGCTGAAGCTCGTTTGAGCTTTGAAGTCTTAGATGGACCCAGTGGTGTACACTCAGCTCTTCAAATGTCATGCCACAATGGCTTTCTTGGGGTTTGACTGCTCTGCTCTCAAGTGGCTTCTCTGCAAACCTGGCAATAGCATAGCAGTATTCACAAGAAATAGAAATTCTAAATCTATTTCTTTAATTTTTTCACTTGAGTTTTAGTATGTTTTTCCCTTCCTAATTTAATTCTTTTGTCTCTAATAAGTTGGACAAAATTCTAAGTTAACACTTTTTTTCTTTTTTTTTTTTTTTTGTAACTGTTTCTTTTTGGCTTGCATCAAAATAATTTGCTTAATAATGCCACAATGCAGAGCAGTTGTACGAATTAGCCTGAGAGATATGTGTTGAAATCATTGTGAGACTCTTGCATTATTTACATCATGACATTCTGTCAGTGTACTAATACTCAAAACTATTTATATTTCTGGATTTAACAAATATGTAAATCAGGTGCACATTTCCCTAGGAATGCAAATGTGACTAATGAGAAAAGACAAACTTCAGAACAAACAAACAAAAGCAGAGAAGATGTTAAATAGCTCATGTGAAAGTGGGGATAGAAAGTAAGTGGACTTAGATACTGGGATATAATCCTTGCCCTGGGATTGTTTAATCAGCTCATCTTGAAGCTCTGACAGATCAATTGTTTTTTAGCAGGGAGAGAGCTGGGGAAGGATGGCAGCCAGACAGAGTTTTCCCATAAGAAGGCAGGAAAATCTCTGGTTTTCCTCTTTGTGGCAATCTAGAGAGCTGAGAGGATTGAGTTCCACTGGCTGAATTTGTTAACTCTGGTACAATACCATTCCAAAGGGCTCCAGCTCTCTGAAACACTTGTTTGTATTGCAATAATTAAAATAGCTGTTTGATTTCAGTGTAGAAGCACAGAATGGGAATAGCATCATGCTGAATTGAGTTTAAGTATTATAGAAGGATGGAACGCCCTTCAGAGAAGCATTTTGCTTGGATGTCATGTCAAAACATTCCCCTGATTTAGTAAGGATGACTGATATCTTTGAATCATAATGCCCTAGATTGAGTATATGTATAAAGGGAATGTTCTTTATTGTGCTATGTTTGTGCTATGCTTTTTATTATGCACTGCTCACTGAAAACTTTATCTTCCATTACAAGCTGAATTCCTTTCAGAAGAGCAATTAAACAAAATTTGCTTACTAAAATAAGACATCATTTATTTCAAGCTGGCTTCTATTTTGAATTTTGATGGTTTCCTGCTAAATATGCAAGCTTTCTTTTCTGTGAAATTAGCTCAGTATCTAAAAATCTGAATTACTTGGTATTTTGTTTTTCATCATGTAACTTTAGCCCCCAAAGTACTGGTAAGCATTATATTTCCCAATTATCAACCATGTTTAAGAAGATCGTTATGGTAAAATTAGTCTGAGTTCTCAAAAAATCTATGAATTATGGATAGTGCATGAGAAATAAATGGGGTAAAATGTTTTAATTAACATTCTTCAGTAATCCTTTAGCTGCATATTGTGTGTAACTATTGCCTTCTCTGTCTAATTCCAGACTTTTAACTAAAAAATGTGCTTTTTGTCTGTTATAGTCAGAATGTCAGTTGGATTCTGTACTGTGACAGCCCCACATTCATGATGCTTCTGTCTCATTTGTCTCTGTCATTACATATCTGGTCTTGCTTTAGCACATCCTCATTTGTTTGTACTGGCAAAGCTGCTGGGGAAGGATCATTAGTTGTAGAGCAAAACCATCTTGAAAAATGCTATCTTGAACTTCCCATGTGCTGCTTAATCTGTCATGCAGATATAGATATTAGAGGCTCCAGAACAAGTTCTCTGAGCAAAATTATTCCCTGATAAAATCTGTCCTAAATTTATGCCAAATCTCCACATCCCAAAGTCTATAAAATGTCTACCCATGGCTTACTAGGAGTGGTAACTCTTTGAAGTGAGGAGGTGTGCAGGGCTCTGTTGGTCGTGTTGACCTCTCTTAACCTCACTTGCACTATAAAGGTGGAGCAAAGGTTTGCTACAATATCAGCCAACACAAAATTTATTTCTCATTTCTCTCTTAGTATTATATTTCCAAAAGCTTTCTACTTTCCCTTTCCTGCAAGTTAACACAGTGTAGGAGGTGCTGGTTTTGTACTGTGTGAACTCTGAAACCTTGTCTCTGGAGGAGTGAAGAGGCCGTAATTACTGTGAGCTGCTGGGGAAAGAAAACTTGATATCCACAAAACTCTCAGTAGAAGCTGGACTAGGACCTTATTAAATTGGTACTTCTGATACCTCTAATTAATACCTTGGCTGGGTCTCCAATAGAGCAGGAGTTCAGTGACTTTAAAAAAAATATTCTCTACTCTATACACATTAAATTGACTTTTAAGTAGTGTACAATTGCTATCAGCTAAAATGCTGCTCAGAAATCTGAACTGGCAGGTGCCCTTAAATCTTGTTGATTTGAATTGATGTTTTAAGTACTAGCAGAAATTATACTTAGAGTGTATAAAATCAATCTTCAAATATAGCTGCAACATAGAATATTATTTAAAGACTCAGACCTTCCAGATGAGTATGTATATTTTACCCTAATTTTGTAGAAAAAAGTAGGAAAAAGTGATGCATGACAAAACAGCAGATAGTAGTTTATGGTAAATTTGTCCAGGGAGGAGAGCTTATCCAAGGTGTCCTTAGGATCTGCAACTTTACAAAAAAGAACTTTCATGTCAGGATTTTTTAATTGTTATATTAAGAACATCCTTCACCTTTTATGTTCTCTTATTGTATTCAAGCTGTTCATGGTGAATCTAAAATACATCAAAGTAACCAAAATGGAAGATTTGGAATAAAGAATTCAGGAAAGAAAAAAAAGGGCAACTTTAGTAAATAGCATGCCATTTCATATTGTTTGAAAAAAGCTTCTTGACATATTTTTGTTAATTTTAATTTGAGATATTAATTTCTTTTCATTAAGACCTTTTTATCAGTTGGTTAGTGTCCTTTGTGCCAGAAGTCACATGTGAAGACCCACCTTGATGTACTACATTATAAAATTGTCAGAATAAGACATGGATTTTAAAACTACAGGAGAGAAGAACTGATGAGCATCTTCTTTGTTCCTGTTTGTGATTATTTCAGTATATTTTTCTATAAAGAGACGTTGGTTTGATTTTATTTTAAAATGACTTTGTCCTACTTTTTAAACTTTTTTTTTTTTTTAGGCTTCATTGGCAAAAATAGTTCTATAGTTCTCTGTTCTGCTTCTCAAGGACAGTGGAAATGAGTTTTTATCATTTCTGAGTTTATATTGCTCTCTTTTTAGAACTAATCCTTACAACATTAGTCTTACTGGCTTTTCAGATTTAAAAGTTTTCTGAGAGAGGGGAGAGAAGAAAGGCTATATGAGAACAAGGATTGCATGTTAGTTTGATTTCCTTATGAAATAATTATGATTTATTTTTCAAAATACCGTTGCTGAAAAGATTCAAGGAGTTATGTAGCAGCTGTAAATATAAACTCTTTGTGGATTTTAGTTTTGCAGGCTCAAAAAAACCTGCACATGCAGTTGCAGAGTGGTGGTTGCCTGGAAAGTTAATGGATAATAATTGGTATCAGAGAGCTGGGAGACTGAACTAAAATCTTCTGGTTTGAATTTGATGGTTAATAGCTTGTTTTTGCAGTTGTTTGAATTTTTGTGATGTTCTGTTGGTGTGTTTATACTGCTCCCTTTACTGAGAATGGTTTCTGTTCCATCTCAATGTTTCTGTCATCCTGAACTATATCACTTTCCTCACAGTTTTGAAACTTAAAGGATTTCTGAAAATCCTTCATTTTCGGAGATCAAAAGCTACTGTAAACCTGGGTAAGTCAGCTGCACTGGAGCTATTTGAGGTAATATTGGTTGACAATCTACCTCCCAAATCTCTTTCTTGCCTAAAGTGTCTGAGCCAGTGAGTTAAGCAATGCTACAAATTTGATCAGTATTCTTATACTTCACCTAGGTTTTACCTCTGCTACTTTACCCTTGATTCAGTTCTCCTCTGACCAATTCTTCTTAAGAAGTAGTGGCTGTTTTCTGATCCCACTGATCACAAGTGGTTTCAAAGTCACTTTTGTTTTGGAAGGAGTCATTTCACAATGTTTAAATAAAGGCATCATGAAGAAGGCAGTAGTGCTTCAACAGGGATTGAGCTGAATGTATTTCCTTCTGAGCTCAGTTAATTTGTGATTTTTAATTTCAGTTGGAGCTATGACTACAATAATGGTAAAGAAAAAAAATTCCAAAGTTTTATGTGACCCTGAAATATAGTTCTTTTCCAAAAAATGTGGCTTTAGGTTGGTATGTTTGTTAAGTTTGAAAAATGAAGTGTGAATCTTCCCAATGTTGAGATGTTCCCAATTTGGATGCTCCTTTCTTATTTTAAATAGTCCCTTGGGCTTCTATCTGCTGTTTTACAGGTAGATGAGGAACTCCTCCAAATGATGTGTTTTCAAATATGGCCTTTCATGGCTGGATTATATCTATTACAAATTCGCATGTGGATTTGTCTGAGATAGGGTTCTGGATTGTGCCACTGTATGTGACTGCCAGTGCTGTCCCTGGACAAAAAGCCCCCAGCTAGAGCTTCATGGTACACTCTGTTATGGAGAAAATTCAGGGAGAGAAGAGCTGTCAATTGTGAAACAAACACAAACTCCTGTCTGTTCATTTCAGCTGTCCCAATAAGAGCAAAATCATCTCAAAAAATCGAAGAGGCATCCTACTGCTTGCCCACTTCATGCCTATCAGTCAATTTGTGTGAGGAGAGAAATGATGTATAAAGAGTGTCTCCTCTGAAAAATATTTGACATGCTCATTCCAGCGTGTTTCCTTGCTTTATTTCATTTTGTTATTGAGAGAAAAGGCTGACATATTCCTTTGTGTCTTATGTCTTTAGGAATATTCAAGGTAATCCCACTGCTTAGGATTTTCATATTAATACCGAAAGTAATCAGCATGAAATTGCAAAAAGAAACCCACCCTTTCTATTTTGGCAACAAAAATGCAGAACAGCTAAAAATCTATGTCTTCTATCTATCTTAAGTGCATGATGAGTTAATCACTCGTGAAGTAATCATTATCTTACAAGTATGACTTACAGCTCAAGGGAAATGAAAAATAAAATAAATGCCATGCTGTTATTTTTCTTTATTATTGGAAGACATTCCATGGTGTCAATGCATGCAGGGAATGTTGGACAAGTGTTTAAAGAGATTAAGCTACTCTTTGGGAAGGATTTTCAGGGAAAACTGGAAAAGCTATTACACAGTGTGCTACTTCATATTTTAGCAGGTTATAAAAACTCACAGAATAGGCAACAAGACTGAATAAACAAATACTTTTATGCCTGCTGAACTACAGGGGTGTTTGCCTAAATAAGAGAGACATAAGCTTTTAATTTTTAATACAAGTAAAATTTCTTTCAAGTACCACTTCGTGTGATCTAACAACTGCAGATCATAGAAAAATATGGCTGAATAAAGCTTTTCAGCTTTTTTTTTCAGTTTATTCTTCACTCATAAGAAAAGATCAACTAAACTATTTGTGATTACTGTTTGCCCTGTGTTCTCAATATCGTTTCTTAGCACCTCTGGCCCTGGTTCCTGCCTCCCCTTTTTTTCTTTTTCAAATTAAACTTTAAACCAGTTCACCAGACTCAATGTGGCAGGTTGCAAACACATGATGATTTGGACATAAAAAGGGATATTCATGAGAACCTTAGAGAACTTTACATATAAAGCCTTATATCTAGTAAAAGTTTGACTGTTTAAACTCTGTCTTAAGTGGTATGGATGGTGAAGAAGGAATGATCAACAGAAATGTCTAATTTTTTATGCTTAACAATCTTTTTCTGCAAACAAATGAACATTTCTAGATGTGTATAGCATCTGTCTCTGAAAAGGACCAGTCACAGAAAAGGTTTTATAAAATGAGTCTTTTTTGATCTTAGAAGGAAATAGGAATTGTTGACAAGCCCTTTGTTCTTTTAGTATCTGTCCCCCTTCCCTTCCTCTCCCCCTCTACCAAATCTATTTGGAAAAAAAGTGAAATTTGTGGAGCTTAGTAATGACTGAGAAATTCCCTTAAGAAAATCATGTATCTGCCCATTATTTGTGATCTGTATGTGGAGGTAGGTTAGGATAAAGCAGAAACTCTAACAAAGTCACAGAAGATCAGTAGAGATATGAGCAGAAGGTGAGTGTTCTGTGGGAATGAGATTTACTAATGTTGGGTTTCAAAGCCAGTGTCATATTGTACTGAAATGGAACTACAGGAGTGTCTGACAAATATCAGTATATTAATGTGAGGAATAAAACAATGAAGCATTTCTTCTACTTGAAGGCTACTTTAAATACTTGTGTCTAAAAGCAAAGTATCTGCCAATCCTGGCATTAAAATTGGGCATATTCTATTTTATAGGGTTTATATGATTGTTAGCAATTATATTGTAATGACTTGTATCCATTAGCACTCTGGGGGAGTTAAATCAACCGGAGTGTGCACTGGTAAGAGCTGTGAAGCCCTAGGTCACTGCCAGTTTGTTACAGTATTAAAGAATGTCATGGTGGGTGCGTTTTTATGTCAGAAAGAATTGCAGAGTTAAGTAGGATAACATTACTCTGTCAGGATAGTGGGAAAATAAATGCATAACAGCTGTTATTAGACACTGTAAGTACAAAATAAATCTGTTTCCAAGAACACCATTGTGAATGAAAAAGGAGAGAGAGAATTATCCCTTGCTGGTAGCTTTTAGCAAAGCAGTGTAAGCTTCTTTCCTCCTTCTTACTATGTTTTTCAGGAGTTCTCCAGATAGACAAGGGACTCATACAGAGATTGTTAGCTTAGCAGGAAAATTCAGGTGTCCAATTTTCATAAAGTTTGTTTTTATTCAAGATTCAGTAAACTGCATTTATGGCAAATAAACTAGTACTTATGACAGATTTGCATATTATTTGCCTTTGATAGAAATGCTGGGTTTGCCCAATCTTGTGGAACCTCTGAAAAACTGGAGGGAATAAGGCCCCCAAGTTATTTATATGCTTCTGTTCTATTTGTAATTTTTACTCCCTTTTAATTGACACCTGTGCATTTCAATATTTAGCTACTGCACTGTTCTTGATCCATTGCCCTCTCTGGTCTCCAGAAAATGGACTTATGAACGTGCAGTAAACTTTTTAAGTGATTACAGCCCTGGAAAGAACAGTGAGTTCCATGTGAAAAGGCATTAAAGTCAGTTCATGTGATGCATACCTTTGGCTTCCTGCTTCCCATGGGATTACATCAGAAGACAAGGTAAGTTATTACATTAACCAAGCACAAATTTGTCTTACATTTTTTTCCGTTCATTCAAATGGGACATGAATATTTTGTTTCCTAATCAGCACAATTACCTTGGAGCTCATGTTGCAGTGTGTCAGTACAATGACAGCTCCCCTGAATGACAACTCGGATCTGTAGTGAAAAATGACAGGATTTGTAAACCAACTTGTTTAAAGAAAAGACTCAGTTCTTGAGTGACTGTTTCACAGTTAACCATTGTTGCATTTTACAATACAGCTTAAATATACTTATTTTAAAAGAGATCTAACTGGTCTGCTGAAATGAACTGTAATGGTGTACAACAGAGTATTCTATTATTATTAGTACCTACTAACAGAATATTGTTGATGGTAATTAGAGATTCTCAGAGACATTCTACAGATTGTACAATGTGTTCTAGAAAAAAGTCAGTAGTAATGGGTGTCAGAGTTTGTAATGCTCACCTTAATGGCAAGCTCTTTTATCATGCCTTTTGTTGTCACTTGGGCAGTTACTGTCACCAGCCTTTTTCTAACAGAGGCCTTTTTTTTTATGTAGCAGAAGCCACTACTTGTCTCCCGTTTACTTGTCTCCATGTCTCTACTGCATTTACATTCAGTTCTGTTATATACTTCATTGCATTTATCCTTAAGTTTCTTTAATAGCATGTTTCTTAACAGAAAAGGAGGAGTACTCTACACTTACGAGCATAGGAAAGTAGTCTTGCACTGGAAGCTGCTGGGACGGGCTCACATGGTTTTCATTCTCATGAATATAATTAGAAATCAGAAGATAAGTCACTGTAAGGTTTTCTCAGTATTTTAAACATAAGTTTTGGGACTTGAATTTGTATCTGGGCAGTACATGAACTGTATTTAATTTCAGAACTCAGAACAAGGGATTGACTCCTTACTGTTTGGATGGCAGCTAGCACAGGCCTCTATTTGTACTTGTAGACCAGGGAAATTACTGCAAAATTTGTATCTAATTCTACAAAAAATGTGATCAATCCTCCCAAAATGAGAAAAATAACTCCCAACATTACAAGTGCTTTTGAACTCTTTCAAAATATTCAGAAAGCCTGCAGATTGTCAGAAAGTTTTAAGATGTACTATGGCAGAAGTCTTGACATAAGTATGCTGCAGACATCAAAAAGACTAATGCTGGTGTCATGCTGATTTCATTTTTCTTTTGTTGTATAAATATATACATAGTACTTTAAAAATATTGGAGGTGATGTGAAATGGTTCATAAAAGCTTGCTGGTTTGCAAATCACTACGATATTTTAACTGCATTGCCTGGTTCTGAGTTAGTATCTGTAGTCATCTTGCATTATATTATACCTTGGAATTGCATCTGAAACTTGTGGATGCACAATATTGATCCAGAAACTTGGCATTTAAGCTTGAAGAAAAAGAGCAACTTGTGTGTAAGATCTCTGGTGTAAAATTCTGCTCATGGTAATTCCTTTCAACAGCTTCTCCTTTGTTTAAATAATGCTGATGGTTTTGTATTTCCACTGCACTTCAGTGGAAGAAGCTTTTTTTAGACTCTTTGCTTTCAGCTTTCCTTCTGAGATTCTTGTCTAATGAATCATGCCATACCTTTTTGGTCCAAAAGTCAGAGACTTTGAAAGGAGCGCTGTTTCCTTGTCCATACATCTATGCATCTAATTCAGAGTATATAGATATCCATGGCTGATATTTGGTATGTTGGCTATTGAAGAAGGTCTCTCTGGGAAGGGCGACTGAAATAGGAAATTATTTTGAACTTCAAGTAGTTAAATGTTATTCAAATAATTTCACAGCCATTAAATAATCATAATAAATAAAAAACTTTATGTTGTTCAAACATTAATGACTAAGACAATTTGTTTTCAGCAGTTTAAAGGCATTTAAAACACTTCAATATTTTACAGTGTTAATGCTTAAATTATATTACTTAGGATAATAATAGCAGATTTCGCTTGTATTTCTGTTACTTCTATGCTTGTAAGATTTCCCCCAGACATGGAGCATGGGACAGCTGAGTGTACCTAATTACCATTCTCAAGATCCAGTAGCTCATTTTCCCCCACCCCCATGCTATATTTACGTTTCATGTGATGGGTTATAAAAACTCTTATTCTGAGGGCTCAGTAATCCGTGTTCTAGTAGAGTGGGTTCAAAATGTTCTACAGTCACAGATAGTATTGCATGGGCGTTTTATGTAAAGCAAAGCCAAGTTTATGTAATAGAAAGAGAACATGTAATATATGGCAAATAGCATTTGTGATCTTTCTGCTCCCAACCTTGTTACCTGAAACTGAGTTGATTTTGTTTTGTTTCTTTTTGTGCTCACTAATTAACATTTCTCCTGTGTCCCAGGGTGGCTGGTCATAGGTGGATGGACCCATGTCTAGTGAGCCCAGCAATTATCAGAACCACTTTAAAAGCATTTCTTAGAATTCCTGACATGATGAGACTAGATAAAAAACATCTAATGAAATACTGCATCTTGAGAAAAATGTAAAGTTAGTGTTATGTAGCACTTATTTGGTGATAGATAAGCTAATGTAATTGTACAAAATAAATGTCATCACCTGCATGAAGATAAATAGCTTTTCCTGCACTAGCATGCTTATGCATATAAAATGCTGCCATTTTACCAGTTGTTGCCATTTTTTTGTCAAATAAATTTTACAATGGCCATAAATGGAAAGTGTGATATGTCTACTTAAGTGTTAGAGTATTAACAGAGGACATTTCTGTGGCATTTCTCCTATATAATTGAAATCAATGACATTGTTACCTGAAAAGTTGTTTTATAGCACTGCCATTTGACAGAAATGTTGTCTATTTTCATTCCCCAACATATCTAAAAGTCAAAATGTGTGGAATCAGATGGACATGGACTGTTAACGTGTGTGTGGCTGGAATTTCATGCTCATAATGCTACCTTTTGCCATAAATATCTGAAATGGAGATCTGGTGTGTTATCCTTGCAGACGGGGACATGAGGCTGGACGGGTGGCAGTGTGTGAGTGGAAATGTCAGTTCATTCTGTCCTGATAACAGCACTACCAGGTCACCTGGGTTTGTCAGGAGAAAAGTGTCCATTGCATATTATTGGTATAAAAGAAAGGTCAAATAGTATTATCAAAAGCATTTTAAAAATGCTATAACAGCCTCAAAGTTTTATACTATAAATTGGAAAGTATTTCCCCTTATGTGAATGTATAGGGAATAAAATTAAGATGTATATTGTAAATATGGAAATTGTTAAGAATTCTGGGCTAAGATGATTTAACTGCCAGGCAATTACTTCATATCATATTTGCTAAGGTGAATTGGGGTCCAAAACCATTTGTCTGAAATTTTTACCTCAGATGTAGAGAATATCTGCATTTAATGTGACAGAGATATTCCACACTTAATGAAAACAGCATTTCTAATACTTCACTAACAAAACCAATATGTATTCAGATGAAGAATTAAATTACTTTCTTGTTTGCTGAGTAGTAACTATCCTGGACATGTTTGAACACTTCCTTACTCTTATTACTCCTGTTTTGTGAGTTGCTTTCTGTAGCGTTTTGCTTTTTGTAGCTAATAGTAATTTAACAGATAATAGTTGGCAGCAGTTGAAAATGGATTTCTTTCTAGAGGTCGCTTACTGTAACTTTTGTCCTGTGAAACACCAGGAAAAACATCCTTTCTTATTTAGTCTTATGAAAACTGTCTAAGTGTTTGAGTGTGGGACACCCTGTGATTGGTCAGCACAGGAGTGGGTCCAGCACAAGGGTAGCATTGTATTCCTCCATGTGATTATTGTTAGTTTTCTCCATTAAATAGGTAGTGCAGTTGTTGTTGGTGCACTAATTAGAGCAGGAACAGCTGGATGCTGTGTGTCCCATGCTGCTGTGTGCACTGACCGTCCATGTGGGTGTGGTGCTGAGGCTCATTGCAGATGTTTCAGATGACTTCAATACTCACAGCTGGCAAATGGCCTAAGGAATTGTGGAGGTCTTCTCAAGTGAGTTAAATAAGCTTCTGTAAAGATCTCAAGGGGCAGGGTGGCACTTTCTGGGCAGCCAGGCTTGTGAAACTTTTCACTCCCTGTACAGCAGTAACTGTCCTGTGTAAACACAGGGAGTATCCTCAATAAGGCCTGATTCTGATATATGTGATAAGGAACAGAGAACAGATTTTGTTTTAAGCTGCATATGCTTTTTAATTTTCCTCACAATGAGATCTGCGTGATTGTACTTTCACACAGCTCATTGGATTACAACTCAAACAGTATTTTAATATTTGTGTTCCTGAAGCTGAAGGGGTCATCACTGAAATACTGGGACCTAGTAAGCACTCCAGTTAATAATGCAGAGGCTTTCTGGCTTGGCTAGAAAGAGATTTTCCTGTTCCTGCATGAATAGAATTCTGCTGACTATCCACTGATAGTCAGTAGAACATTGCCACCCTTTGGTCATAAAGGAAAGGCACACATGGAAAGAAACACATTATACAAGTTGGGGATGCTGCAGCAAAACTATTTAAGAGTATATTCATTTGTAATGTAACTGCTCAGCAATGGGAACCCAGTTGGGTGGAGGTTGTAGGCATCATTTGCTTTGATTTAGTGTATTTCATACCATGGTGATGTGTTTAGAGAGAATATATTATGCTACGTACTAATTATGTTTTCCTGAGAACTGAATTGCATATGCATTGTGAAGATAGGATGAAGGCTACCATGGTTACCATTGTGCACCCAGGAACTTATTTTATACAGTGCCAATTAATCTGAGGTAATGCTTGAGAGAGAAGAACATTGAATAAGAAATGCTAATGTCTCAGCTGAAAGATGGAAATTAGATAGAAAAGCACAGCTTTTATTGAAAATTATATGTCAGGGTCAGCATTTATAAATGAATCCACCTGTAAGACTAAAACCAACAGTTCTGTCTCACATTAAAAACCCAGTATCTGTCTAGGCTTAATTGACACACAGGACACTGCTGCTTTATCAAGGATATTCTCTGAATAGGAGGGTTTTTTCCCTTCTCATGATTTAACAGCATATTCCTGCAGTTGAGACTATAATTGGGGATTATTGTTATGTCAGAAAGAGTGTGCATTTGGAAGATGCAAAAACATCTAAACCTTATGCAGGTTACGGCTTCTAGGGACAAATCTTGTGCCTCTGGCCAAAGACTTCCAGATGGTGAGGACTGAGCATAGCACAGCTCCAACTCCTTCCTGTTCCTGACAGCTCAGTTTGGCTCTTGAGATGTTGCTGACATGGCTTTTTAGTCACCTCTATTGTTTTTGCATGGACAGCGTTTGGTAGCAAGTTGGATACAGGGTTGGCTTCTGTTAGAAGCTTCTGGAAGCTTCCCCCATATCCAACAGAGCCAATGCCAGCCAGCTCCAACGTGGAGCTGCTGCTGGACAAGGCTGGCCCTGTCAGTGACAGTGTCAGCACCTCTGGGGTGATGTAGTTAAGGAGTGACAAAGTTACTGCACAGGAGCAACTGCAGCCAGAGGAGAGAGCAGTGAGAATATATGGGAGAAACAGCCCTGCAGAGCCCAGGGCAGTGCAGATGGAGGGGCAGGAGCTGCTCAGGGCACTGGAGCAGAGGTTCCCTTGGAGCCCAGGGTGCGGCACATGGGGGATCCAGGATCCACCTGCAGCCCCTGGGGGAGCCCACGCTGGAGCAGGGGGATGCCTGTAAAAGCTGTGCCCCCTTGGGAAGCCCATGCTGGAGGAAGGGGATGCCTATAAAAGCTGTGCCCCCTTGGGAAGCCCATGGTGGAGGAAGGGGATGCCTATAAAAGCTGTGCCCCCTTGGGAAGCCCATGGTGGAGCAGGTTTGCTGACAGGATCTGTGGCCCAGTACGGTGCCCGCACTGCAGCAGCCTGTCCCTGACTGCGTCCCATGGAAAGGGACCCACACTGGAGCAGTTCATGAACAGCTGCAGCCCATGGAAAGGACTCAGGTTGGAGCAGTTCTTTTCATAATTAAATTTATTTTTACCATTTTATAGAAATGCATGTGACACTGAACATTTAATCTTTAGAAGAAATCCATCCACTCCTTTTGATTCACTATAATGCATGACCAGTTGGATTGGAGTTCATTTGGCTGACGTTCTGCTGTAACAGATGAGGGAATCCTTGTATCCTGCATTCTGCTGGCTGAGCAACATCACAATCTATGGGACTGGCAATTTTTGGCGAGAGTAATGGTAACAAACAGTTGGGAAGCAGCAACTTCAGCTTCCACAGATGTTCCAACAATGCATAGCTGCTCAAGGCAGAAGCTTTGATGCTTAAGTGATGGAATGTTTATCTTAGTAGAAATTTAGATCCTAAAATTCTTAGGTACCTCATCCAAAGGTTATTCATCAAACATAATCCATAGCCTTATGTGACTTATAAGTATACTATTACTCTCTTTCATTAAAAACTGATTTGTTGTGCATAGTAAAGTGCATCAATGAGAATAAAAGTAAAGCTTTTTCAACAAAATTCCTTGCTAAAAGTGAATATTTCTTCTAAAGTATTTTCAGAAGAACTTTCAGAAGTACTATTTACTAGCCAAATATTTTAGAAAATGATTAGCTGCTGATTCAGATCTTATGTATTAAACTTTGTGTTGAACTAAAAAAGGAGCTGCTTTGTGTAACAAAGAATCAAGGGCATTTTTGCATCTCTGTTGAAGAAAGTTCACATTTAATCATCAAATTCTTGGCAAGAATATTTCTGCAACCTTTGTCAGTGGAAAATGTACAAGCTTAGAAAGGAAGTTTATATAATTATCTCATTATCTAATTCCAATAATAATAAAAAAAGAATTGTCTAAGTGCCTGTCAGTGGAAAACCAATGGAAATAGGAGATCTGCAGTTGTGAATAGAAACCTTAACTTGTCAGTTTGATGGAATCTGCCTGATCTCTGACCTACTCTTTTTCCTGGGTGAAATGTTTGCTTTCTATTACTTTTTATTAGAGTGCTTCCTGTGAGTGATTTTATTTTCTCATTGTAAAACTCTTTTACCCCTTTATCTCTGTCAGCAGAACAGTTGACTTGTAAAGAAAACACTGCACCTGACCAGGTAAACAACCGAGGCCTCCAGGTGGATTGATCTTCGCCTTTGCTTGCAGGCTGGAAATGGGAGTTTTGGTAGGAACATATTTTGGATATGGATGCATCAGGCAAGGTAGGTAAGGCATTTTGAGAGCAGCTGGTTCTCTGGATGGATGGACACACAGATGGAGAAGTTCTGAGTGACTGAACATCACTGGGGTTATTCAGCAAGCTGGCACAAATTTGTTTCTCTGCAAGGAAGCCTGCAGTGGAGCTGAAGGCCATTACAGCTGAAAACCTGGAACTAAAAGGATGGAAGGTGGTAGGGAAATACAAAGGACACTAAATTAATATTAATTTTAGAAGATTAGCTTTTAAATTAAAATCTTAAGTAATTACAGAGAAAGTTATACATTAGGAAGAAGTAGGACACAGAATAAAAGCACCTTCATTTGCAATACAAATGAAAACAGGCAAAGTGTTTTTTTGCAATTTATGATACTGTTAGAAATTCGGACCCATCCTACAAACAAAAATCATTGCAATAGGACCAAAAAACTAACTATTGTTTGCTTGACAGTAGCTGTCACAGGATAGTGTCTGCTAAGTTATATTCAAATTAATGAAATGTTGAATTATTTACCTGTTGAATAGCACATGGATTTATCTTATTGAAAGAGTCTAACCATTGCTTCTAATGGCATTAGCTTATCCCTCCTACCCCTTCTGCTTTTCCAATTTATAAATTTCCTGATTTTTGGCAACTTTTGGTTTTGTACTTAGGCTGTGTAATTTAGCATCATAAATAGCTGAGACTGGCAAGCAGTGTGTAACTGATAATGTATCCAGCAGTTCCTTTTATGTTCTGGAGTAATTGTAAACAAGAATAAAACTGATTATTTCAGCAAATGTAGCAATAGTCACAAAAATTTGCTTTAATTTTAGATTTTTGTCTACAGCCAGTAGAAAGCGGATGGTACTCTGTCTTGGTTAATCTCTACAGAGGATGGAAGGAACCAAGAACTACTATAACTACACTTACAAAAGATTCCCATGAATCTTTGTTTTGTAGCACGTTGTGTGACTGGATAAAGAGTTGGATTTGTGTGTTGCCTGCAGGCTCGTCACCTCACTGCTGAGTACTTTGTTTAGCCATTCTCTCTGCAAGATGCACCTTGTCATGTTTGATTGTTAAGACGTTTTGCGAGGTCTCTTAAGGTATAGCTCCATTTGGGATGACTTTAAGGTTATTCTGTCCTTAAGGCAGAAGCATCAAGACTCTCCCACTCTCACTGGAGCATGTGTAACACAGAGCAAGACTCTGTTGCCAGTGAACTAAATTCTTCAGTGTGGAAGAAAAAAGAGAGTCCCAGTGAGCAGACTTTTGCTCATTTACTCCCTGCAGAGAAATGACATTTGTTCTCCACAGCATTTTCTCTTGAGAGGACCAGTTATTGGCTTATGTCACAAGCAGTCTACCATTCCTCAGTGATATATTCCTTCAGGCATACATGGATCCTTTTCAATACTCAGTGATGCAAATTTCACTCTTACTGATTATAGGAATGGGTGGTGGCAGTGAGAACAGAAATTATTCTTGAGTATGTTAGAATTCATCTGGTTTTCTTTCTGATGCAGTGCTGCAAGGTGTTATGTGTGTATGTAAAAACATATATATGCTTATATGAATAAAAGGCTTCAGTAGCCTTAGCTGACCTTAATTCTGCCCAGGCCTCTGTCACTGATACAGTCTTGCAAAGTCTATCTAGATAATCAGAATAACAATAGATAATGAGAATGGCAAAAGTTCTCCTTCTTCCTTCACCTACTGCAGCTGGTGTGAGGGTAAGTAGCAGACAATATATATAAATAATAGACAATATTATTCTTTTTCTCTTTGAGGATGATTAAAGCAACCAAATTTGAGACATGTTGATGGGAAAAAGTAAGAATGAGAAAGTGATGTTAAAATTTGATGGCAAGCATATGGGTACCTCCCCACATCCCTTATAGCCCTGCTATTGGATTTCTCTGGTGATATTACATTTGTTTCACTCCTGGAATAAAATTTGTACTTTCTTGTCTATGTAAAGTTTTAGTATTTCTGCTCTATTTTGCTTTCAGAAGGAGCCATTTTAGAGATTAACTGCACAAGAGCATAGTAAAATATTTAAATGCTGTGGTACCTGTGGTAGTGAGCAAACCTTGTTAGCTAAGCTTCGGCCAAGTGTCAGCTCAATGTCAAGAGCACACACAGCCAGCTGGGACTCAGCATTGGCTGGGACTTGCATTGTTATTTTTGAGGCCCTTCCTTATTTCAATACAGTTTTTTCAGACTTGAATATGAGGGAGAAAATAAATAATTCAGTAATAATCAAAGAGAATGGGGAGGTAACACACTGATGAACTTAGTCCAGCCTGGATGCATGGCTTTTTTAGCCTTCCTGGTTAAATATACTAAGCCAACTGTTCTGGTGCTTTACACAGTACATTAAACAACTTAATCATACTGTCCTCTCTCACATTAATAAATTTAGCGTTTGTATTCCTGAAGCAGCTGTTTTCTTCTCTTGCTCTACTTTAGTTCTTCTTCAGAATACAAATTCCAGCTCATTTCCATTTTTTCCAGACCTAACACTTTAAAAGTTTTGTTCTACTGTTTGGTTTTTAACCCTTTAGACCAAAATCGAGAGGTTTGAGGACCACCATTGTTTTATTTTTCAAATAAAATATTCCCTTTGCTGTTAAAAATTTCCCACTATTCTTGATCATCCTTCAGGAAGGAGGGTCTTCTGGGACAGTATCTTTGAGACAGAAGAGCTTGTTCCTCTTCTTGAATTTTACTCGATTGCTTTCATGCAGAACTAATTGTCGTGTTTTCACAGGTAAGTCCTCATTCTGGATGCACCTCAGTTTTTACACATCAAAGAATACAACAGACTATAGAGATGGAACTTTTAAGATGGAAATTAGTGGGGTCTGTGCTTTGTCCTTCAGAAAACCTCAGACCTAAACTATTATGCAGTTGAAAATTTTGGTAATGTGGATATTGAACATCCTCACTCCCCTTTTCTCGCCTTAGCTGCAGATCAAACTACTGTACAGTGAAGTCTGCTTCTCTTTAAAATCTGAAAAAGATTGCTTAAAGGTGGTAAGTTTAAATATCAGGCTTAGATAAAACATTTTAAAATTAATATTGTTTATCAAGACTTTTTTCTTTTTTAAACTCTGGACTTGCAAATTCTGTCAAGGCTGGGGGTGCATAAGAAGATCAGATGTGCCACAGGTGACCAAAGGGATATCCCAGGCTATATGGCACTGTGCTCAGCAACAACAGCTCAGAGTAAGGGAGGACATTCACAGTTATGTCATTTGTCTTCCCAGGCAACTGTTACACTGATGAAGCCCTGCTTTGCAGAACACTGGTTTGGGAAGTCTTACCTAATCCATCTGAAATGTCATTGCCACAAGGATCCTTGTGACAAACTCTTGTTGCCACCCAGGCAGCCACTAACCATCCTGTGAAAGAGATTTGATTCCAGCATATAAGTGTTGCTACATGCCAGGATGATGATTAGTTTTATTATCGTTATTCATTTAAACAAGCAGCCCCTCTGTGCAGCAAGGGGCTGAGCACAGGCTGCAGCTGAGGAACCACGTAACAGGGTAAAGATTAATTTTGCAGTACCCCTTTGCTTTAGCCCACTAAGAAGCAAACTGCTGACCAGACCTTGAGACTGCATTTCTTACGTGCTTACTACAGTGAATGTTGTGTGACAATGCCTGAAAGTGCAGGAAGGAGCAATTTAGGAAGAATTGCTTGTAGCTTTTTGTTTTAAACAGCCTTCCAGGAGTTTTGCGTACTACTGCCAGGCCAAAACATCATTGGGACACTGTAGGAATTAACGCAGTGTGCTCCACAAAGACTTTAAGGAATCTGTCTAAAGTTCTAACGTTACTAATGCTCAAGGAAAAATCTTCTGCAAACACTGCAGGATACTGCAAATGGCAGCACTGGAATCTATTTTATTTTAGCTGACTACCTTCCAGTGCTTTCCTGTTATTTTTCTTCAGATCCTGCTTTTGTGCACTACACAAAGGGAAGCGTTATGTTGTTTATTGCCTTGACTGTGCCAGCAAACATGCAGAATAAGAATGACTGATGTTCTGTGAGCTTTCTTATCTTTCATGATATGATTTCTCTAACAGCCATTCTAACTCTTTTCCCTACATATTTTTGGTGCTGAATGCAATTCATCATTTCACATGTTTTTTCTTACTGCCTTCTTTGAATTTTCTACTTTTTCTGGCTTAGAGGACAACAGAGTTGTAATGATCATTGTTGAAAAAAGAAAAGCTTTTATTATTGTTAATACAAAGCTGTTTTATCACAGCAGATATTAAACCTTTTACTAAAAACCTACATTTTCTTTTATTGGGTCATTATTAAGGAAAGCTTTGGGTCTGAAAGTCTTGCTCCCATTGTCTCCTCTACCCTCCCCCCAAAAAACCAAAAGGACCATACTTGGAAACAAGTGACTCTTTTGTATTTCATTCTGCTTTCTAATTCCTTATTTCCTGTGCTGAGAATTCCCTTAAGGATTTCTGTAGGTGAGAAGATTTTGATGCTGGCTGTTGACTGGACAACTGGAAGGCCTCCATCAAACTTGCTTTGCAGTAAGCCAATTCATAACCATAGTTTCATAGTAAGTGTCAGTTTGTTGTACTGAATTTTGCTGTTGATAAAAAGGTGAAGGCATTTTAATTGTATTATGCTACTCATGGATCAAGCTTTTAACAGGACTGAACTGATGGAGAGGTTGTTAGAGAGGAAGAGTGATGGTGTTTACACTGAGGAGGCTGAAGAGCCCAGCTTCCAATTATAAAGTCATTTTACTGCCTTAGAAGGTCAGTACCTGTATAAAGAAGTCATAGGAAAGAGTGTCAATGAAAAGGAATGAACTGAAGTGATTTCCATGGAAAGCACACAGCAGGTCAGCAGTAGAGTGCATCCCAGCCCAATGTCTTTGCAGCAAGTTCTGCGGTTGTAGAAATCCCATGACTTACTGAACAGACCAGGAGGTAAAAGTTGGGTTGCACACACTGCCAGGTGACAGTCATTGTGCTCTAATTAAAAAGATTGTATTTAACCTAATTAAACTTCACCTATCTCTGATTACAAGAAAAAAAAATCCATGAAAGGTGAAATGTCTTCTGTACTCACATTTTATGATCTCTTCTGAAATAAATACATCTGGAATCCAGAGTCATGGGAGAGCTGTAAGCAATCCATGACAGCAATCGAAAAGTATCATACACTCAAGGAGTGTCTTGTGAGGGATGATTCTGCAGGCTTCTCTCAGAGTTTCTAGTTCCTAAGATTTGGAGAATTTTCTTTTTTTTTTTTTTTTTTGG
>VZRZ01001998.1:1276145-1569456 GCA_013398175.1 Climacteris rufus
TTTTTTTTTTTTTTTTAAGCTGGTTCTATTTTTTGTTTCAAAAACATCTCCCATTATCTTTTCAAGTAATATTTTTTCTTTTTTTCCCAATTTTCTTTTTCCCTCACCACTTATAAATCACTCAGTGTGGTGTTTTTTATTGTAAACCAACATTCAGAAACTAAACCCATAACTTGCGATTATGTTATTCAAACAGTTCTGCAAAAAACACCTTAAAGTTACAGAAATAGTTTCAAATGTGTCTCTATTTATGCAAAATTTATATACATGCTCACTAAAACAACTAAAAAATGAGCTAAAATTTTTATTCCTTGTTACAGATTTACATCATGTAGTATAAAGCACAATGCATAGAAAAGCTCTCAGAAGTATTTGGGGAAAAGATCTGGCCCAGACTGTGTTGATTGAAGGTCTAATATAAAATATGAGAAAGCCTGTGTAGCTTTTATTAATGTCATCTTCTCACTTAGTCTCTGTTCCCTCCCAGAAGGCCAACCTGTAAGAGTAGATAGACAACTGCAAAGAAATTTGCAGATGGCTGTCAGGCTATAGAAAAACATCCTGAATATCTAAGGTTTATATGGAAAAACAATTTGAAATCACTTCTACTACACCACTACTAGGACACTTCACAAACAAACCAGGATAAAAAATACTCAGTCATAGCTTAGACTACTCAAAAATGATGACTCTTTTTTAATTGGAAATGATACATACTTTTTAACTTTCTCTTGCTGTCCCATTTCACAAGTGCAGCAACATTACCAAGTTTCAAGAGGAACATGTACCACATAGATTGGACATGTAAATTTGAATTCAAATACTTCCTACATAATAAAACCACACACAAGTCTACAGACAAGAAAACTGTTAAGATTTATCACCAGTAATACTATAGATGGTTATATTTGGCACCTAGTGTAGAACATACCTATGAAACAGGAATTACCATCTAAATGACTAAAACTCCCACAGAGATGATGGAATATATTTATTAGGTAGCTGACAAGCTTGTAATGATGACTGATATAACTGTAACTCCTGTTTTGTCAATTTAAAATAACAATACTATATAAACAATATACATGAACCTGAGGTGTTGCACTGGGTGTACCTGGTGCAATTTCCTTGTCTGTATCCTGACCCACGAGCTTTCTTGTTTGTGTTCTTCCAATTTATCCACCCCTGGTCCTGCTGAGGGGGAAGTGAGCCTGGAGCTGGGTGGCAGTTTGGCCATCAGCCAAGGCTGACCCACCATAGCTATAGACAATTAACAGTCAAAACTGCATTCCAAATTAGACTCTGAAGGGAATGATGTGATAAATGCCTGAAAATGAGTTCTTCCCTTCTAGAAAAGGTGGATTGTTGAGGTTTTTCTTTTTTGTTTCATTGGTTAGGTTTTTTTTTAAATTTATTTTAGCTAAGAACAGAAATAAATTACACATCCTGGAATAAGTTTACACTGGCAAATTCCTTCTTTAACTCTTAGACAAGTGAGGAAGTAGCATTACCTCTGAGAAAAATGAGTCAGATAAAATTAATTAATTTAAAATAAGATGCATCACTGTATGGAGGTTTATATGACACAGTTGCCTACAGCAATGGATGCTATATTTGGTGATCCAGGGAACCCTTTCAGTGCTTGTTTGTAAGGATTATGTAGAAATTCCTCCTCAGCTGTGAGTTTACAATATGATGTATTGGCAGACTCCTGAAGGGACTGTGATGCTTAAAGGTATATGCAATGCCATCTATCCTCAGACTGTACTTGTCCAAATGTTAAATCTTTCAGGTATTTATATGCATTTTCTTGGTACATTTTTCTTTTCTGTGGTGAATCACACAAGCTGGGTAACACAGAGCTTACTCCAAGTGGAGTTACTGCAATGAGCTGGGGGTGCAGATTCCCCTTTTCTCCTGCTCCCAAGGAAGTTTAATGCAGAAGTGGATGCTGAAGCTTGGGAGGTCACTGTTGCCACCAAGAGACCTGGATGTTGGATTACAGTGGGAAAAGGTGGTGTTCAAAGGCAGGGAAAATGTCTGGAATATGTACTTTTGTTTACTCAATTGGGAAGAAACTCCTTAACTTTGGAGTAACAGGAAATTAAAAAGAGCTTGGATGTACCATTCTATTGCACAGGACTTTAAGCATATAAGGCCTGGAGCAATTCTGAGAATATTAATAGATATGGACTGCAGCTGCGGTTTTATTCCTTAAAATTTTGTCCCAACTGCTAATAGAGAAGGGATCCAGATATAATTTACTATTTTCTTAATTCTGTTGTTCTAGAAATTGCTCAATCCAACACGATATGTGCAAACACACCTTGCATATGAAAAAGACGAATTTTTCTTCTGACACGGGACTTGTACTAAGTCTTTATCACAGCTTCTGGAATTACTCAGATGGGAACATTTATTAAGATAACTAATCTGAATATTTGTCAAAGTAAAACAAGGAAATACAAATTTCCTAATATTGTGCATGAGCTACCTTTTTAAGTGTAGGAATTTAGTGGTTTTCTTAGGTATCAAGCAGTTCAACAGACTGGCAAAATATGTTTGAAAAATGGAAGTACAGCACAGCTTTACATGACTGTAGCCCCTGTATAGATACCTAAGGATGCTTACAGGCAATCCTTGGCCACCAGGCTAAGCAAGATTAATTTTGGGATGCATCTTCAGTAGGATCTTGAGGAAGGGAAGGTATCTCATATGCACACCTCTAGAGTCTTTCCTGACAGTACTAGACAGTACTAGATGAATTCTCTTCTGTTTTCTCCTTTGTCTTGCTATGGGAAGTAATCATGGCTTGGTTCTCTTTTCTGCCACACACCAGTCCACAGCTTTGGCAGATAACTGTTCAAATAAGCATAAAGCAGAAAAGGCTGACTACTATTGTAAACAGAATGTGAAAGGAGTAACAGAGCCATGAAACTGCTTCTTTGTTATTAGACTGGGATGAAAAGAGATGGAGATTTTTGCACATTTGCTCCTAAAATCTAAGTGGCCCACTGAGAAGTTTAAAATACTGGCATAAATGCACTAGGCTTGAATTAATTATGCCTGCACCTATAGCTCCCAAAGCCTTTCAGTTACACAAAAAAAAAAAAAAAAAAAAAAAAAAAAAAAATCAGAAAAAAGCCTATGGCTGAAAATGAAACTAAGATTTCACAAAATTACTGCTCAATCAATAATGCTGCAAGGGTTGTGTGTGTGTAATCATATATGCACAATCATATGCTCATGTCTAAAGTAAAAGTCTATAGGCATACCCTTGGCCAGATTTTTTTCCAAGATTGGTTTCATCAGAAAGTAACAATTTATTAAAGGGTTTTAAGAAAAGGTCAGGTTCTGAAAAAGCTTCAGAAGTGAAGTTATTTTAGGTCCAGCATGATTACCTGATAATGAGAGACCCAGCAGGCTGGGTTTTGTGGCATTCATTAAGGGGTGAGAGAAGGAAGATCTTAGGTCTGATTTAATGGCTATTCCTGTCTTCTCCCTCAGAAAACCTCAGGTTAGCAGAAATTGAGAAAGTAAGTAGAAAAAATAAGTTATTTTTGCATAGATATCTCTCAGCAAGAAACTTTTTACAAGGGCAAATGGTGCCAGGACAAGGTGGAATAGCTTCAAACTGACAGAGAGTAAGTTTGAACTAGATATTAGGAAAATTCTTCCATGTGAGGGTGGTGAGGCCCTGGCACTGGTTGCCCAGAAAACTGTGAAGGGTCCAAGGCCAGGCTGGCATGGGTTTGGTTTGTGGAAGATGTCCCTGCCCATGGCACAGGGTGGAACGAAATGAGCTTTAAGGTCCCTTCCAACCCAAACCATTTCATGATTCTAACTCCAGTCACAGTTCTGCCTGAGCATCACCCCTCCCTCTCTTCTCTCACTACCACAGTTACTTTACAGCACTTTTATTTTCAATATTGCCTGTTTCCTAGAGAATGGATAGGAAAGTTCCCAGGAAGGATAAAGTTCACTGACCTTGAAATAGCCATGCATGTCAGCCTTAGGTGGCTGCTACTTCTACATTAACTGTAAAATGCCTTCCCCTTGCCTTCCTTGGTTCATTCTGTTCAATCAGATTTACTCTGTATATGCTGAAGTTGGGAGTTCTGAATACTCTCAAACTTTTCTTGTGAAATCAAAAGTAAAATCTGCTGCCTTTTTGTGTCACTACAAAAATGCTGTTTGTGACTGGAGAGAGCAGAACTGTTTCATTAAGAATGCAGTCAGAGTCGAGTGCCAGCACAGAGTGGCTCGTTAGACCACTGCAGCAATGAACTGTTCTCTGAGGCAACAGGCACATAATACAGTCAGATATAGATTTTTCTCTTATTTCATCTTTCTTAGATATTACATGATTCCCTCTGAAAATAAAGATGCCTTTACACTGATAAAAGTCAAAGCAAAAATATTGGTAAAAGAACTCAGTAGTGTTTGAAAGCTCCTAGTACAGCTTGCCAGAACTGAATTTCTGTCAGGTGTCTGTGTATTTGATTTCTGCCTTTAGCAGCTGTTTCAAGTCAAAGAAACCTTGACTTGTATAATTTAGTGCTGATTTGTAACTGGGATACATATGTGTTCAAATAAACATAACATCCAATTCAGGGGTCATAATTATCCTGTGCTCAGCTTGCCAATTACAGAGCTGCAGACTCGTTTGCATGCAGCACACTTACCAGTGCTCCATCTTTTGCTAGAGACAAGAAGGTGTCCTTACATTTAAAAATAAATCCTCTGATTTGCTGCTGAAGAAACAACAAATTAAACTAACATTGCACTATAAATGCCATATCGCTTTTGCACCACAAGGACTAAGTGTTGATAGGGAAACCTTAGGAGGTGTCTTTGGATATTGTGAGTTGAACAAAGACAGAAAGGCCACATGAAGATTCTGAAAAATATCAAAGAGAGAGAATTGTAATAGCTTCCTTTCACAAAGGAGGCAGGGAGGCCATGATGGTGTCTTGCTTCTTAAGTGAAAGGAGAAATAAAAGGCTGTGACAAAAGCAGAACCACGAGCACAGTTATTTTTTGTAGCTATTTCCATATTTCATTAGAATACAAAGCAAGACAAATAACTTAAGGCTATGCTGACAGAGTTATAGCAGTTTTTGAAATTATCATTATCAAAACTCATGTAGGTCTCCAGCCATGGTGTGAACAATTATGAATTCATAATATTTTGCGTCAGTGCAAAACAGTGAATGAAATAGTGAATTGCAATATACTGTTATAGGCAAACACCATCAAAAAAGTGTTGGACTTCCAGAATTTTAAAAATCCCCACAGGCAATGTAACTGATGGATGTATGCAATATGTTTCTTTTTAGGATGAGCTTAAAAGCATTTTTAATCCTTTACTGCTGCTTTATTCTTTCCCTCCACTTCTCTTGTATGTGTCAAATGAAAATACCACATGAAAGAAATTTAGGTGTACATTTCTAATCCATGTAACTGAATAGATGCAAAGGACTTTAACTGAACTTCTATGTTTTGAATACCCAGATGATGGACACATACACTACACCAAGTCAGACTTTATAACCTTTGTCCATCTCAGAAAAACAAGAAATCCATTTAGAATACAAAGTGAGCTTTGGCTGCAGTGAGGTTTGGCAAGTGTTCCTGACTGCCACAGCACATTTGTAGCTAAACTGACAGTGCAGATTCTCTGAACATCCAAGCACAGCCAGGTTTATCACATTCTGGTTCTTGATGTTTGTAAATTAGTCTTGCTTCTCTCTAATAAAAATCCTTGTAGCAGAACCAAGTATTCAGCAATTCTATGACAGGAGACACTATTATTTTGGAAGCACAGCTATTTTTCTTCAAATTAACTTGTTGACAAGAGGAAAACCATGCTGGAGTCACTCAGAATGTTTCCTACTACATGACAAAAAAAAGCCTACTCTATCACTTGCAATTTTAACACGCTGTGCTTTTGTGGAGGAAAAAGCTTTATGCACTGGCATCTCCATGCCACTCACATCTTTATTTCTCAAAAATATAAAGCTACAGGTCAGTTCATGAAAGCAATTCCAGATCTGCTGAAGGCTCAAAAATTAGCTTTTATCCCAATATTGACCTGTCTTTGAGTTGAAATCACTCTCAGTCTGAAGATTTAAGCTGCTTCAAACTCTTGCTATAAGTTTCCCAGAAGATAAAAATAAAGATCATCATATCTGTTATATAAGATTTAAACTCTACTTCTCTGAATTAGGTTAAACTAAAATCAGATTGACATTGTTGCTTTACTTTTAAGTGCTTTGCTAGTGGATTCGTGTTATGAAGCATTGCAATTTAAGGCCAGAAAACAAAACAGTATTCAATCAGTTTATCTGCTTTCACAAAGAGAGAGAGAGCAGCAGAATTGCTATCATTTACTTTTAATTAAAAACCTCCAAATTGTTTTAGAGCATATGAAAGCTTCATGTGAGAGTGTGTCCGGTACCACTAAATGAAAAACAACTGCAATACAGGCAGTGACCTCACCCTCCCCCTTCCAGAGCCTCCTCAAAACCTTCAGCCCTTCCCCAAATGTGTAGTTGGCAGTTGTGCCTGCACACAGCAAAAATAAATGCCTGTGGTTCCATAAATAAAAAAAAAAAAAAAAGGAAAAACAAGCCCTACCAGCCCTCCACCCCCAAATTCACACATTTCTGCAGTGCAGCTCCAAACCCACATCCCAGCTGCAGCATCAGAAAGCTGCACGCAGAGCAGAGGGGGGATGGAGTGTTATTTTTTGTTTTGAAGTGCAGGACTTAAATAAAATGTTAGACATCCTATAGTTTTGTCCCTTTTGCATTCTTTTAAGTGCAGTGTTGTTTTCCAGTATTTAAAAGAAAAGCTATTCTAAGCAATACCCTTTCTGTGGAAAGTGCTGCAGCAATGCTCTGGAGCTTAGTTTCTGATTAGGCAGTGGTGAGCCTTGCTGTCAGTAGCCTATTTGCTGGCCTCTCTACAGAGACAAACAGGGAATTTATATCTGTGCTTTTCTCTAAAAGCAGTTAGTGACATGAAAAGATTTGATTTGTAAATGTCTAAGGCAATAGACTTCATCTTTATAGCATGCAGAGAAAGGAAGTATGAAGCACTGAATTGCACAGCTGCCTGGAGAAGAACCACTTTCTTTTCCAAGATCACCATTTATCAGGCAGATGAAACGGGAATATTTCTGTGAGAATTGTCTCAAGAGCAGTACAGAATATATCTACTACCTCCTCAAGCATGTGCAGTTTTAATGAGTTTCCACCTGCCAACAAAATCTGAAGTTCTGCAGGCTCCTTTGCCCTCCTGCTACAACTTTATTTCCACTTGTTAAAAACTTATTATCCAAGCACTCAGCCCTAACTGTATGTAGTGGGCTGAATCCACTAGATAAAGAATCACTCAATAATCCCCTTCTTTTTATTTTTTTTTTTAAGTAAGAATCAATAATCAGGTTGGATATAAGGAAAAAATTCTTAATTGAAAGAGTGGTCTGGCATTAGAATGCACTGTCCAGGGAAGTGGTGGAGTCACAATCCCTGAATGTGTTCAAAAAATGACCCGTTGTATTTAGTAAGAATCAATATCAACAATCACCATTTCGAGTGTGGACATCTAAAAAAATTTGTAATGTAAAGCTTTGACAGTCATGGAACATGTGAGGTATGACAAAAAGGACAACTAGAGCCACAATATGCACATGGCAAATTTTAGATTATCTGCAGATGCAAACAACAAAAACCAAGACAAAGAATCACTTGGAAAATTATTTGTACTTAATAAAATTGCATGTTTGGACAGAAGTAGCATGTTTTTAGTAGGACTCAGCTGTGAAGTTTTAAATGGAAGATGGTTTAAGGCATTAAAATGCTCTTTTTTTAACTCTCTGCAGATGCACCCGGTGCACAGTGGGAGCAGTGCACACACTGCTTTTCCACTTCTCAGAAGTTCAGGCACTGGGGGAGCTGGGAATTCTATCTGTTTTTTATAAATGGCAAAGGATTTCAATCTAAACTTCAGTAACTCTTATCCTATATTGAAGTCAGTTATAGAAAACAACAAAGGCCGTAAAATTACAGACATAGCGGTATTAATAATTTAGAAAAAATATTTCAGTGACTAAAATTGAAAAAAATGTATAAAAATTTAAACTGAGCTAGACAAAGAAGATAACATTTTTTCTTTAATAACCCCCTCTTAGATATTGATTGCTATTTTTCTTAGAAGAGTTTTGCTAGCTATCTCAAAGAAACTGTCCTTTGAGCATAAAACCAGTAGAGACCAATTAAATCACAGAACATCCTCCAGTAACTTGCATTGGACAGCCAGAACTAAAATATTTTTAGTGCAGCTTAGGAAGTCAGAGCATTCTGAAATTCCATACTCTGTTTGATCTTTCTACAGATAAATGGGCAGAAGACTCAGAAGAGCTAGCATTTATTTGAAAAATTGCTTTTTATATCCAGTAATAAATTATGCAAATATATGAAGTCTTTCCCTACCCCATGTTTAAGTTATCTGAACCCGTTCTCCATGCATTTCTTTAGATTTTAAGTCAATTTTAATTAAATGTTTCACATGTCATGAAATCAAGAGAGACGTCTCAAGACTTCAGTCAAATATTTGAAGATAAATTTCACAGAAATACAAAACTTAAACTTGAATAAGTTACTTTTTCTATCAAAAGAGCTTTAGGCACCAAGTTACTTAGCATCTGTAAAATATTCCTAGATTATGATATTGAACAGTATTCAAATTCTTTGACAGAATGTTACTAAGTAAGAATCAGAAACATTTATTGTTTAAGGCAGCCTCCATAATAAGTTTGGAGAAAAATGGATTTTTTTTTTTTTTGAAGCGTATCATAAGGGTTTTTCAGTAAAGCATTGAGGTCTGCAATTGTCTGTCAAGGCTCCAGCATCCATTTCTGTGCTTTTGAGGGGTCAGTCAGTATAAACACTGAGCAGTGAATATCATCTATATTCTACTGTGCATTAACCCAATTCTGGTTACTTCATAATGTGAACAGATTTAAGGAATTCATAATTTGATTCTCACTGAAGAAGCACAGATTAACATTGGATGCTAATAATCCAACTCTTCCCATAGGAGCAGCAGCAAAGTAACAAAGAGATCCCCATCTCTGGCATGGGTGACATTGGCAGTGTGCAGCTGTTAGTGGCTAGTTTGTCTGCTCTTGTCCAGCTCTAAATACAGACGCCAGAAGATAATATAGATAAACTCTTTTTCCTGTTTCTGAAACTCGATTAATTCCACTGTGTTCTTTCCTGAGCTTTATTCTGCTCTCCCTAACGTTGATTCTGTCAAGTGCAGTCTGAAAATCTCACAGGTCCCCCACTTCTCCCTCCTGAAATATCAGACTCCTCTCAGCCATTATTACTCACCTTCATATCTGCAGTCCTCTTGAATCCTCAGCCTTTAACTTCCATTTCTAAAACTTCTGCAATTCCTCTCCTCCATTCCACCCTATTTCTCAAAAGCCCAGTCAACTGCCAGTGCAAATTTTTTTATTTCTCTACAGTGCTGAAAACTCTCAAGCTCTGCCTGCACATCAAAAAGGTATTCTTATCTCCCCAGTTCTGTGCTGTCAACAAATAACATGAAATCTAAGCAATCTAAGCTGGCTTTATATCTCCATCAGAAACTGCTCCTTTGCTTCTGTTTGGCTCTAAAACCAATGTTCCCAGACCAAGGTCACAGTAGCTGTTGCTTTTTTAGCTTCTGTTCCTTACAGTTCCTGCCCTATTTTCCCCACCATATCAGCAGGGGATCCACAAGAACACAATCTCTCAGCCCTTACCAAGAGCCCTCTTGCTGCTCCCCTCCTTCCAGCTTGAAGTAGCACCACGGAGCAGCTGTTGCAGTCCAGGATGGCAAATTTCCAGTCCTTTCCCTTTCCTGCATGCTCAGATAGACTGAAGAGCCAGTTCATTAAGAGTCTGGACATGTATGTGCTGTGTGAGAACAGACAATATGCAGCCTGCTCAGGCAAAAAATAGTTGTGAAGGGCTTGACTTCATTAACAATGACCTGTCCAAGAATTAGATGAAGTTCTGTCTTGTGATTTAGAAAATGTAGAGAGGTTTTCATGGGGGACAGCAAAATCAGAGAAGTGCAAAAGTCCATCAAATGTAGTTTTCGCAGCAAGGTCTAAGTTTTTTGAAAGTCAAATGCTCAGGAGAAGGAAGGGAAAATAAAATCCAAACTAAAAATATACCCAAAAATAACAAAAAAAATAGTATGCTACTTTCTTAGGTTAACTCTCAGAGATACCACTACTACTTTGAAATAATAAAATAAACTTGAACAAAGCATTACAGGGAATATATCTCTGTGTGGGAGTGTGTCTAAGAATCTAGAAAAGCCATTCAGAGTGGAAAAATTCACATAGCTGTTTGGCAAAGCTGTGAGCTAGTGAGAACTGCTTGTTACTAAGAAAAGTATCAGAAAACCTTAATGATGGCCGTGATGACATCCCCACCTCAAATGTATGTCCCATCAAGACAGCCAGCAAAAAATCTCATCCTATTGGGACTGTGTAAAGTAGTCTAGGTCGTCAGCTTCTGTAAAATGGAAGCCTCTCATTCCTAAATGGGGGTTTTGGGGAAAAAACCCAAAACCCTGAACCCCCTGCAGAATGTCTTGTGTGTTTCTATGACAAGCAGCCTTTATTTGCATTATGTTTTCACAGAAAGCTCTCTGCAGCAGAACTGTAACATCCGCAGGGAAATGCATCGGTTATTCTGTCCTCAGAGGGTACATTTATGCCATATCATTGCTACCTTAAAAGAGGTTGCTTATTGTCCTCAGGAGAGCAGTTCAGCTGCATTATCCTGGCAATGGCTGCTTCCAAATGTATTTTCATCCTCAGGAAAAGCTCATGATGATGCTTTTGTTGATATGAAAATCAGACGACTTTTCACAAACATCTAAATTCTGCCATACTAGAAATTACTTGTCTGTAAGGAAAGTACCTTGGGAAGTGAAGCATCATAAGCTTTTTTTCTGGGGTCACAGAGGTTTGTGTTATTGGAAGGACAAGGAACTAGAAGTTGATCACCAAAGTACAAAGAAAAAAAGCAACAACCCAGAGGGATAAAATTTGACATCCCAGAGCACTACTTTATCTGTTCCACATGAACTCAAGAAATCTTAAGAGTATCCTAAAAAAAAAAGAACGGCAGTGCCAGTCACTTCTGAGACTAAGGTAACTCAATAAACTAAGGCAACTCAAGACAAGCTGAGTATTTTATACCCAAGGGGTGTTAGACTGAGGAAGGATGGAAATTGAGTCTGTCCTTTATCCAAGTGGAATTGTGAGTGAAACTCACACTTTCACTACAGCTTTTAAGATTATATTTGTCTTTAATCAACTTTATTAAGAAAACAGGGAAAAACAGTTTCAGAAAGACCAACCACCAAAATATTCTGGTTTCAAAAATCAATGGAGAACTATTTAATGGTATATGAATTTCCCCTACAAAGCATCATGAAGACAGTTGGAATAAAAATCCCTCATTCCACTTTCATTACTAAGGCAGAAAAGCAAAGCAAATGGGAATGGTTCTGTAACCATAGCAACATTTGCCATTATTATTTTTTCAAAGAATTTCTGAGGCTCTACAATTTGAATTCTGCATTCTGAGGATAAAGTTTGTATCAAGGAAAAGAACAGAATAACTTTATTTCATTGCAGGTCCTTATGGCAACTTTTTAAAACATTTTTTTTAACTAGTAGTTTAGAAAAGAAGTCATATGCAAAAAAATAAAGAATGTAATTGCTTATACTTTTCTTAAATATGGTGCAAGATGTTGTATGTAGCTCTTAGGAGATCATGTTTGGAAGTATTTGGAAGTTATTCATACTTTGTATGAAGACATACTAATTTAGAGTGGTCAATTAAAATAAATTTTCAATAATGACAGGAAGTGTGGAAAATAATTATGGTTTCTGTATTGTATCAGCTTAATCAGAACATGTTATTTTTCATAATAATGAATACAAATTTCCAAGATGCTGTTGCCTGGGTCAAATACAAGAAGCTTTCTCTCTGCCTCCCTTCACCTTACTGGGCACATTTAATCTCAGCTTGCATTTGTTATGAATAATTGTACTCACAATAGCTTACAAGCACAGCCAGTTCTTTTATGAGAACTCCCCAACCTTCAATTTTACAATTAATATTCAATGTCTTTGAAAAGCCATACTCAGAATAAAGGTACAGTCATAACACTCAAAGTACTTAAAATATGAAAGGTAAAATATATTCAAATTCAAAATATTTCAATCTAGGAGACAATGTGAACTTATTCTTTCAATACTCCAATACAGCCAAATTGCACAGATAAGCCAAGGTCACTGTTCCAGGGTTCTGGGAGATCCACTGGATCTCTTTACAATACCTGGACAGGCATGGGCAGAGAGAGAAGGGGCCGGTAAGAGACTTAGTCATTAAAATACATTCTGGTTTTCAATAGAATGAGTAGTGCAGGGAAAAGGACAACAGCCAGCAACTGAAAACACGGTCAACTGCAAACAGAGAAGTTCTTGCTCAGGTTACTTTATCTACATATTTCATTTTTGTTTGCAAAGTGAAATGGTGTAATAATGACACATTGAAGTCAGTAAGGGACTCAAGTACCACCAAAATGGGAATCATAAATCCTTGACAAATACTGCCAGGAGATCCTTACCTCCTGGAGCAGCACCTTGATAAAACCTTGCATCCAGTTTTCTTTTCCTTATTTTCTTTCTTTAATATGTCTTGTTAAAACTCTCAATTAGGAGTGTTCTTCTAGGCTTCAGGTGGTCAAAGTAATGTGATTTATTACTTAATAAGGGTAAAGCATAAGTATTTTATGGAAGTGGCATGTAGCTCCCATAAGGTAGCTATCCTTTAAGCAAAAATGAGCCACCAGTTTTTCTTTTGGATACATGAGGAGTTATATATCCTTTAAGGACTATTCAGTGCTGTACAGAGCAAGATTTATTTGGATTTACATGAAAGCCATTTTGGCGATAAGAGAACCAGAATTCCTGAGTTGTAACATACTTTAATGCATCACACCAAATGAGGAAAATATCCTTCGTAATTGTTATGAGAATATATCAGAAAAGAAAACATGACAAGGCTGTGCATGCAGCTGATATGATTAATTTACCCTGGCAGTTTCAAGTGAACTGAACATTTAACTCCAAACGAGCCCAGGCACATTCGCTGCAGTCACTCGTGCAAGGAGAGACCGTGTTCCGCTTTGGGATGCTGAGCTGGGCCAAGTGAGTGTTGCAAGAACTGCCCAAAGGAGACCATTTGCTATACTGGGGTTTGATCTGCTTTAATGTGTTCCAATTCAAAGCTCACCCATTCACTTCAGGCAAAATGTGACTACTTAAACTGTTCTGTCCAATTCTGTCCAAGACATGTGAGAGGGTATTTGCATGAACTGCTTCATCAGCAGATTGGTGGTGCATGACCGTATAATGTCGAAAAAAGAGGGTAGCAACCAGCAGCTGTAGCTGAGAACTGTTTTTACTTGCACAATTAGTTCTGGAAGATATTCATCCACTCTTTAATCCCTGTGGGCACCCATTAGGAACAGAGCAAAGATGAAATGATGTTTTTGAGGAACCCTATGGCAGACCAAGCTATCTATCCTTCTGGCAATTCATCTGCCATGTCATCCTGTGTAAACTGTACTTCACATTGCATTCTCAACCCCATGACGAGTAACAGCAAGGTTACTGCAATAGTTTAACCAAGAGAATGACAGATGTCCTGACTGAAATCCCTGTCTATGTTTGTGTGTATGTGAACAACAGGATTTGGTTCCATCAGGGAGGCAACAAAAATGCTGCTGCTGGCAAAAGCAAAGTCTTCCCTTGCATGCCACTCGTTTGCTGTGATTTTGTCACCACAGTTTTCACCAACCCCCCACCTCTTCCAGTACTTTTCCTAACAGTGTCACCTCTGTGCTGCTCTGGCAGGGTGGGCAGGGAACACTGTGCTCCTACAACAGAACGGACTGTGCAGGGAATGTTTTCCAAGACAGAATGTTGATGGTGCTGATGGCCCTGACCCAGCTCTGCTCACTTGCTGGTATCCAAATAGTTTCTGCCATCTTTTTTGCAACCAGTGGCTGTTTCATCTGCTCTCAGCCAACAAATTCTGTTTGCATAATGTCCTTGAGTTGATAAGTAATCACACTCCCAATTATGCAGAAATGGCAACTTCCACCACAGACTCATCACACACCAGCTCCTTCATATCAGATCTTCCTTTTTGCAGGTTTGTGATTCTTAACCCATTCTGGCAGAGTCTGGTAATAATTTTCTCCCTTTTTCCACTGCATTAACTTTTCCATAACTCACAAGGCAGCTTTTTGCGAGGAATGTTAGGAATGTTAGGAATGGTAAGGTTGACAGTAATATTGGGAGCAAATATCACTGTCACTGAACACTTCCAATTTATGACCAGGTAACAGCTTTGTGCAGTGTCTGTGTTAAATTTCATGTATATTATAGATATAAGCAAACAGTAGCATGCACACAACTCACTACAGTAACTTATTTTCTTGCTCTTTTAACATTTAAAACTTTGATTTTATGGTATATAGGAGGTCAGGTATATATATCTCTTACTTTTTACAAAATAAAACAAACTAAGCATAAAGGCCATGGTGTTTTGCCACAGTGGAAAATTTCAATAACATCTGAATAACTCAGGGGTTTCTCAAACTTCAAAATCTTAATCTGGCTGAAGACAAAAATTAATCCAAGACTGGCCTATTTATAGGAATTAGAAGTAATTTGTTACACTTGTAAAACACTTTAAAATTTTAAACTTCAGATTACGTAAGAAAACCAAAACACCCAATGCTCAGGTAGGACTTTTGGAAAAAAGGATCTTTTAAACATGATTTTTAGGAAAGTTATCCAATTAAGCTTATCAGAACCAAGTGATGTATATTTATTAGGAAGATCTGATTAATCTACATGCCCAAACCTGCCAGTATATCACTACCACAGCATATGACAGATATTCAGAATCATCCGCTCATTTTTTTTTAATAGGAACAATTTTGTGCTAATCACTTATGAAAATCTTCTTTAATGATGTCTGTATAACTTGTATGTAATAATAGGTGCAAAACCGACTGCAGTCATAAAGGCAATGGTTTTTTGTTGTTTATTTAACTTTATGCTTCTTCAGAATTTAAAAATGAGACATTAGATAAGGAAAAATATTGGTGTCATTTGTTAGGGAGCTAGAATAAGTGTAAAAGTAATCACTCTTAAAATACTATAGAGAAACATCAAAAGCAAAAAATCCCAATGAACCCACTATGAATAAGAGTCAGGATATACCTTTAGCAGAATCAGAATTAAAACCACAATTGGAATATGACTTATTTGTTATATTTTATTATGCAGCAGATGTCAGCTATCAGGAAAGTAACAAAGAAAGCAGAGGACAAGGTAAGAGTGCCTTCCTTCCCTGCAAAAACTGTTCCTTAACTTGTAACAGCACTTACTGTGCTCCATTTTAGAAGGAAAAGTTGACACTTAAAAATCTATTTTGATCAAATCACAATTGATTTAATGAACATTAATCAGATGCAGAAGACTATGCCAAAATATTAGCCTGATAATTGAAATAATTCACTGCAGGTAGAAAAGCCACCCCATCTTCAAACAACCTGCTAAAAAAATTCAGCTGACCAGGGAATTAAGTCTGCCCAGGACACAATGCACTGATGCAACAGAACCTAAGGACTATAAGGGGAACAAGGCATCAGGTAATGTCTCTACCTTGAATCTCTTCTTAATCTTTCTCTTTTGTGCATGATCCAAACATAAATAACTCCTTGATGGGTAGACACAACAAGCTATTAGGTCTATTGTGCTAATGATCTGCAAATTAAACTGTAGCAAATCCAAAGTAAGTCTCTGTGCTGAAGTTGTTAAGACCTTCTCTGTCAATAACCTGCAGAAAATGAATTATACAATTATACCTCAGCACAAACTGTAATGACTACAAATTACAGCAGTAATTGTATTATACAGCAAAGTGATTTGATTCATTGCTTACAAGGCATAATTAATAAGCTGAAATAAGATTATCTCTATATTCCATCTTTAGAGTCTATTTTTCTGAGTAGTAATTTGTCGGGCTTTTTTAATCCAACATCTCATTGCTCTGACTGTCAGATGTATTTAATGCATGTTTTTGGGTGAAAGTCATTGAGCATCATCTTAAATTACTGAGGTAAGTCTGGTAGGGTCTGTAAAGAATCAGGAGGCATCACTACTCCCAGGAGATGAAATAAAGAGATAAACAGAGATAAGTAGAAGGCAATCTGGTATGCAGAGAGCTCTTTAAGGGTATCTGCTGATGAGCAAGGGCAGGGAAGTTACTAAGGAAGATTACATTTGCATTTCTCTTAGGTGACAGTTCATTTTAATTTCATTGATTGTTTTTAAGTTAGGATAACAAAATAGCCTGTATTATTTCCCAGAGGAAAAAGAATTAGAAGAATAGGCCAGTCCGGGGTGACACCTCCCAGGCCCAGCTCCCCATCCCAAACGAGAAGCAATTAGGTTGGGCAGAAAAGCCACTCTAAGCAGTCCCTCTCCCGTGGGGACTGGGAAAAGCGAGATAACAGAGGAACTGGGCGTAGGCAAGAGAAACATTCCTAAGTCAGCCAGAACTGCTCTGCCCAGGGCTCACAAGGATGACATTCCCTGCTCAGGGCCTTCGCAGGGGCCTCTCTGTCCAATGTCCAGTCACCTGTGCTGAGGTCAGCGTGGGCAGAGCAGCACAGACAGCTTTTTGCAAAACACTGACACGGCAAATTTGGAAACACTATTGCACGAGAAACTGTAAAACAGAAAAAGAATAAAAGGAAAAATATCTTAGCTCTGGACTTGGGGAACTTATTAAAGGTTCTTGATAATGGCAGAATGAGTAGAAATTATCATTAATAGCATGGCCCCAAATCTTTCATGTTATTGCCAGTGTTTTTCTTTAAGTCTGGTTTACTCTGTTAAGATACTTCTTAAATACCAAGAGATGATCAACTAATAATAAAAAAGTGGTAACATATCCAATACTTTCATGCTGTCCTAGTGTGCATCTCTGTTCATGTCAATTTAATTGGGATTTAGTTGCTGGTTTTGATTTTGTTGTTTAAATAAATGTCTTCATTTTATAACTCTACAGTACTCTCCTTATTATGGAAGTTTTTTCCAGTAGCTTCCAGCTAGATCTTTCTGTTCTTAAGGCCAACATTAAATAGCACAGCTGCCATGGAATGCAGTGATCCTCATGCTCCAGTCAAATGAAGGAAATTTGTGAGCTCTGGTATTTGTCTGGGAAGATAAGGCTCATAGAAACAAAAGCTTTAAGAGTTCTTTGGTTGCCATTTTTCTCAAAAGGAAAAAAGTTATTAATTTATTATTAGAACAGTCTCCTTAATCAAAATGCTGATTCAGCTTGTTATCTGTTAGATTATTCTAATGAAGATTATGAAAATCAGGAAAGCAGCCAGAACAGCAATCAACTCCATTTTGCAATGAACTAAAGAACACCTGGTGCTTTGCAACTTTGTCTGTTGACATAATAGCAAAACACTTTTCGGCATCTAAACAAGTATGGTGGTCACCAGAAGAAACTATGTTAGTTTACCTTTGTTTTTCTTTACTCTGTGCTTTGATAACATTAAGAAAAATATAATAAAATGTTAATATGAAATTCCAGTAAAATGCTTGAATTTCTGAATGTTTGTATTTTTCCATAACAGTTTCTTCAGTGGCACTCAAACAGGGAGAATAATCTGAGTGTCAAATATGTGACAAGTCAATCTGAGATGAAGTGGGTAATTGTGGAGCCAGGAATTATTTTTAATAATTGATAACACTTCATATCATGCAAACTCCATGTAAGAAACATACTTTTCAACCCAAGAATAAGGTTTGATAAACCCTTAATTTTATTAAGGATTCTTTCTTCTCCCCTCACATCTTTGTCTTAAAAATGCCTTACTGCTGTAAGCTGTATTTTTATGCAAATGACAGGGGATTTTGGTTGGTTTTGGGTTTGATTTTTTGTTTGTTTACATTTTTAAATAAAGATGCTTCCTGCTTACTGATATGTTACCATCAGTTATGATTTAGTTGATCTCTTATAGAAGTTCCTTATGCATGTGCAGTTCAGGAAAAAGTCTTTGTCTACTGAATTTTGATTACAGCTGTGCAGTAGCAGTAGATGTGTAGTCATATAGCAGTTATTTTCTCCTTTTAATAAAAAATTACATAAACTATTATTTAGAATGTTACTGCAGGTCTTCCCACTTCCAACTGAAAAAAGTTTTTTCTCTTTCATTCAGTAAGCCAAAAACACAATATATATTCACACACAAAGGAAAAAAAAGTGAAAGAATGGAACATTCTGGTGAAAAAAAATCAAGGCTTTCAAGTAATGAAAATGAGTGCAATTTTAAAAGCTGACATTATAAAGCAGTATATGACTGCTAGACTCCTTCAATTTAATATACATTTGAATCCCACTTATCTTAGAATATATTTTATCATGAATACAACAGAGCCTTCCGTTTTTATACTTGAAAATTTAAACCAAGCATTTGATATGACTGTGTTCAAAGATTTTCATTTGTTCTCCCAAACACATAAAATCATGTTAAGTTCCAGACCCCAAACACAGAAGATTGAAAAAGAATCCAACTACTTAAACTATGAACATACATAAACATCTTGGTTATTTAGAAGAGGAAGTCCCATTACCTTACAGTAAATCAAGCTTGTGGACACATTAAAAAAAGCTTGTAAGGGAAGAAAACTTTGAAGTGCAAAATTATTTTATGGCTTATTAAAACTATGAACTATATAAGAGGGGGGGCAATGAAATATGTTCTCAACATGAAAACTGTATCTCAAATGCCTGTTAAGTAGCCTGGCAAAGCAAAATCCATATAGGATATACATCCCCCCCATTCCCTATCAGGGACAGGCAATCTCCCTGATTTGAGGAATCCCAAATCTATTTGTGTAGGGACAGCAGACAATGCTCAGCCATGCCATGGGAATGAATACACATTGGTTGCTCCAGGAAGCAAAACTTTCTTTCACAGTGCAGTTTTTGCTATACAATGTACTGATTTTAAGAAACCATAATTGAAATTTTAAATAGGAACCGCAAAAAACCCCTTGTGAGATCTCTACCCAGAGTTTTTCTTCTCTCCCCTAAAAGCAACATCTCCATTTTGTATATTTTGTACACTGGTTTTTGCAGGACTGTGTTCAAATGAAAAGGCTGAAGTGAGTGCACTTTTTACCCCTAAAGTAATCTACTGTTCTAACACATACGATTTTTGACAGCAATGTAAGAAACCAAACAAACTGCAAACAAACAAACAAAGCCCTAAACCCTGACTTGAATTGCTCCTTCCTTTCAGTAGCTCTGCACAGTAATAATTGGCATAGGAAAAGCTCTACTCCATTAAAGTTTCTTCTCTCATAAACCAGAGATGAGAATACCTTTGAACATAATTCAAATAATTGACTGTCTGCATCTATTTTTGTTGATATATGTCAACTAAGAGAGCTGTAAGTTAGCTACAGCTATTGGATAGAATTCTCTCTGGAGCAGTACAGTACATTAAATACTTTTTATGCACATTACCTCAGAAGTATTTTTTACTATTTCAAAACAATTCAGGTAATCCACAACACCAAAAAGAAAATCAAAGAAATACACCTGCAAGTCAAGTAGATTTTAGGCACTGTGACATGCAATTGTACATGCTACTACTTATCAACTTCCAATTTTAGAGTAATGAAAAATCAAAGTTCACTGAATTACACTATGTAGACTTCTAGGTAGAAATTCAATTAAATAATCCATTAAGTTATTCTTTTTCAGAGCTTCTAAAAAAGAAGTGTAATCAACGGGGTGGAGGACTATTGAAATAGTGAAAGTTACCAGTTCTGAATCACAGTACAGGATCCTGGTTATACTGGGATTTCTGTGTGTACAGCCACGTGCTCCAAGGTGCAATGCAAATGTTTTTCAGCATGAAAACCTTAATCTAATTTTACTTTTCACTGCGAAATCAGCAACAATTCTGATATACTCCTCAGCACAAAGAGATTCTGTCTGTCTGTTGTGAGGCCCTGGCACAGGTTGCCCAGAGAAGCTGTGGCTGCCCCATCCCTGGAAGTGTCTGAGGCCAGGTTGGACGGGGCTTGGAGCACCCTGGGATAGAGGAAGGTGTCTCTTCCCATGGCAGGGGCTGGAATGAGATGAGCTTTAAGTCCCTTCCAACACAAACCATTCTGTGATTCTGTGAGTCTTCATTTTTAACATCCAGTAATGGAAATACTGCAGCTATTTTCCATTCCCTGCTTAATTTCCAGGCTTTGTATAGAATTCTATAAGCCTTAGGTAACTCTAACTTATGGTGATGTATTTTATCTGTAATAGTTAAGTAATAGGTTTTTTATTTCTAAATCTCAGTTAAATCTCACTTGTTCTGGTATTTCAGGGACATTTAGTTGCTACCTATCAAAACAAAAAAAAAAAAGAAAGACTAAGACCACAACACAGTGAAGTCACCACAACTAAACATCTCTCTCTAGAGGCAGATAAGAAGGTCCATATTATCTAGATTCTTCCATGTGAGCACACTATTTCTTGGCACAAATTGCCCCCACCCCCAGCCAATTCACTTCCTAAGGCATTATCCCCACCTTTTTCATGTGCTTCTGCCTCTTTCAGATCAAATACCTGTACAAGCAAATCTCACCATAACAAACTGTCTCATCCAGATGAAGTTGCTGCTCAAACTTGAATTATTACTCTCCCACCCCAGCTGTGAAATCACCACGAAGACCAAGACTGCAGGACATAGTGAAAAATCTGCATCTCCCTGTGACTTCACAGATCACAGCATCTCCCAAGGTGCTGTTCCTCTGCTGCCAATATCAATACACCCTGCAGAGGTTTCCCAGGGAGCAGTGGAACACCAGCGAGCCCTTTTGTCAGGCTCAGGATTGCACTGAGAGTCTTTGCAAAGCAGAGTCTGTGTCTGTGGCACCACAAACAGCATCAGTCCAGACTGTCAGTCCCATCTTTCTGCACATCTTACAGAGCACCCAGTGTTGAAGACCTTTAGGTGCTCATGATTTTTTTGCCTTTCACCAGCTTTCTTTTCTCTTTCATTTTGTTCATTGTTTTTTTCAACAATTGAAGAGACTGAACAAAATCAATACAAAAATGAACACTAAACACTGGTCAGGTACTTGCACTGATTAGACAAAACTGATACGGTTGAATTTAAATTTCACTGGGAATCTGAAACTTAAATGTATGGAGAATTGTGGTGATGCATGCTTTATTTTTATATGTTTGCAAAAAAAAAAAAGCTGTAACTTTATCAAACATTATAAACACTTTCACTGCTGACAACCCTCTTCAAACATCAACTACTGTAATTTTCCACACATTTACATAATACTGGCTGATTAAGCTGTCAGAATTTTCATTGCTGCTTGCTGCAGAAATCAAAAATAAAAACACAGCATTCTCAATGGTTTGCCCTCCTAAGATTTTGACTGGTGTGTAAGAAACAGTAAAATGGCTAATCTGAAGTATATAGGGGAATATTCTCCTAAAATACTAATTCCCTCATCCATAGAGAATTTATCTTCTTTCCTCCAGTATAGAATCTGCTCCAGCTGGCAGCAACCCACTTAACAGCCCAAGCCCTGGGTCTGCAGCCCTGCCTGAAGAGAACCACTGGACACCCTCATCCTTTACAACTCTTACAAAATTACAGTGTCTCTTACCCTGACAATTTAATTCTCAGAGTAACTACAGAGCCTCAAGGCCTGAATTGTCTGGGAACCCAGAGGGCTATTATTACACAAACATAGCTCTCCCCTGTGTTATTTCAATGTATTTCCATTTTATCACACTTCTCTGGTCTGGGTTATATTGCAGCAGCAGTGATATTCATCTCAAGATGCATATGGAAGATATGTTATCATATGGACATACCAGATTTGTAACAAAAATTACCATGTAATTATCATTGTTTCATTGTCATGCAGTTTCCTCTCAAAATAATACGTGTTCTCTCACAGCTTATAATTAAACCATAATCTCTTTATCTTCCACAGTAAAACTAAAGTTTTGAAGATGAAAGGGAGGTCAACAGAGAACTACCAATAACACAGAACATCCATAAAGACAAAGAAATACTCTGCTGTGGTTAAAAGAGTAGTTTGAATTATTTTCCTTTCTGTTGAAAAGGATAAGTACAATAAACTTTGCTTGTGAACACTTTTAAAAATAATTTTTTTAAAGTATCACAGAAAGATAAAAGTAATCAATACATTCCCTATGAAATCATCCCATCTTGTTCCAATACACATTAAAGTAAACCAGACCAATAAAAAAATGCCACATATACTAGTTTAACACTATTCCAGAAAGGAGTTTATTGATCCACAATTATCAACCATTAAAAATTCTGCACTGAAGTTTCTCAAGCCACCAGAACTTTTTCTTATGAATTCGTCTTCTCACATCAGCAACCAGTTTGAGACATAAATCAACTTAGAAACACAATTCTAAAACAAGAGCAAATAAAATTGTCTAGAATGCCTGTACAATCACACAGTAAGAAATCTGACATTCTTTTCTTCTTAAAAGAGCAGCTTAAATTGCCTCTGAACTTGCAATTGAGAACATTCAATTTCTCTGTTGTCGTTTTCATACTCATTTACAGTAATTTCCATGGCTCAGAAAGAAATCTGGTAAACAAGAATACGGATTATATTTTTCTTCTGAAAAAGGTGCAGAATGGCCAGCTGCACTGGGATAGTGCAGGGGGCTTCTACTCTGATTTGCAACTAATCTGCTTTCCCCATTGAAAGCTGTCTTTTGACTTCATTAATAGGGGAATTAAGCTACTCTCATTATGCTTATTGTGAAGTGTTAACCTCTATACTATAAAGAGATACTGCTGTGATTTAGTATTCCTGTAAGTATGTTATCTTCATTCAAGCTATACCTGTTTCTTCCCTTATTCTTCAGCTGTGCCTTCTGAAAATCAACCATCGACACTTTTCCATCCTTTATAGATTTGGCCTAATATCACAGAAATTAACAGGAAACCTCAACTCTCAATTGGAATCTAAGTCAAACTATACACTGATATGTAAATATTTCTTTTGATCTAAAAGAAAGAAGTAGCTTATTACATGTATTTCTGTATTTGTCTGGTGAAGGTGGCATATGTCATTTGAGCTTTTTGGTTCTTTTTGTTGTTGAATTAGTGGTGGAAATGGAATAACTGGAAAGAAAGAGGACCATACTGATCATCTGGTGAATGCAACCCTGTATCAACTTACTCTTTAGCAAGCTGAAATTAGTGTTACAACATTTCAGGAATTAAATATCATTGTGTAAATGGCTAGTTGCTCATGCAATGATCTACACTTTGGTGCAGGTTTGGTGAACCTTACTATCTCTTTAAGTATAAAAAGGAAGCTAAAATTGCTTTGTCATGACCAGAAAAGAACAAATGCATCTTTAAAAGAAAGATTTTCAGAAATATTACCATACTTTTGCTCCTATTTCTCAGTAAGTTTTGTGACTCTTGAGTCTACAAAAAATGTTTTCAGGGAAACAGGAAGGCCCACAGGATCTGGTTAGTTTTAATTGTAGCATGTTCTATTTATTTCTTCCAGAATCCAGAAGAAGCAGAGGTTGAAAATGAACGACAGAATGTTCCCCTCACAATAAAAGAGCTATCAGGTGTATAATAAAGGCTCAGGGAATCTATGTAATTATGCAAAATTCAAAGGCAACTGGAGAACATGAACAGTTAGTATAGGAGTGAGTGGAACTTGATAATATTCCATGCGTGATGAGTCTTAGAGACTGATGGAATTTCAGGCAGTAATGTGGATGAAAGGACACAGAAGCACAAAGGAATTACAACATGCTTCTAATAAATAAGGGTCAATCAGGCTCAAGGGACTGTAAGAAACTTCAGAAGATTATGAGTGGTTTAGTCGTCTGTATTTCTCTCTTCCCCAGTCTATCCTATTAATCTGTTTTTTTAAAATCCTTGTCACCCTCCCCAGTTCCAATAAAAAAAAAACTTTTATCCCCCTCCCAAACCTTGCAGGATCACTCACAGTGTGTTCTCTGAGCAGTCTTGTTAATCTCCATCCTTTCTAGGATCCAGATCAACCTTTCCTACTGCCTTCCAGCAAAAAGCAGTCCCCCTTTGCCCTCCAACAGTGCTTCAGAAAACCCCAGGTTTCCTTTTTCCCAGCTTATGGGAACAAATGGACGAAAAGAATAGGGTGGAGCAAGGTCTACCCTAAGAAACAGGAGGAATAGACAAAGGGAGGACTTTGCTACTTCCTTTACCTGGGAGTAGCATCTGCCTTACAGCCAAGTGCTGCCTCATCGAACAGCAAACTGTGGAACTCCTTCCAGCTGGATGTGCAGAAACCTTGTCTGTGTCACACGGGGACTTTCTGCTTGTTGTTAGGAGGTGCTAAACAGCTTCTGTGAATCTGAGGACTTAGCAACACAATCTGTTCTTACTTCGTTTGCCTCAATATATTAATTCTTTCCAAGCTGTAAAAGACTAAAGCAAGATGAAGTGTGATGGGGATGAGAGGGGAGGCTCAAAATGTGTTAATATTATTATAGGCACCAAGGTGTCTGTACAACCTTGATGAATTATTTCTAAAAATAGCACTGATGCAAGTAATCAATTTTACAGGTTTGGTCAGAAGGATGAGCTTCCCCCAACCCAGATATTGATTGCTTACAGTAGGACTGTGCTTGAGAATTATAAAAGGCATTTCAGTCACTGCAAACTGTGGCCACAGACACCTCGAGACTCTTGCAACAAAAATATTTTTTAAAATTTTAATATATTTACTTCTCTTCCTCCTTTAAGTGCTGCCTGTTACTGAGCTTCCATAATAATTGCTGTTCTTCCTATTTCTATGATTAGAGTTTGCAGTTATCTTTTAAAACAACAAACAAATAAGGGCTAATTTTTGCAACAGCAAAAATTACCTCACAAACAAGTGTATAGGCAAAAAAAGGGGAAAAGAGAGAATGATGGGCAAGCTATGAAAGGAGTGATTTTCCTCCTGGTTGTAACACTGATATGATGGCTGTAATATAAAGACAGCAGATTTTTTTTGGTTTTAATATTAATTATATGCTGTCATTTAAAAGTTAAGTAGCATTTCAAATCACAAGGTGACTTCAACGCTATTCATGGAAATTGCCAGCAATATTGTGCCTAAAGTGTGACAAGAATTGATGCAAGAAATTTGGAGCCTTTCACAATGTATCCATTGAGAACCTCATCACTTTAACAGTGCAACCAACACTTAGGGACAAGGATGGCTGTTACTGCTTCACTGGCAGAGGAATTCAGAAAATCAAATAAAATTATGTATTTGACATCCTATTGAACTCCAATTTGTACTAAAGGACAGATACAAGGTTGACAAAATGTAATGTGTTTTCTCCTTTTTGGCAAAATCTTTGTATTTTTTACACGTTTCCTTTAACAATGCTGGAAATGCCCTCATGCCAACTCAAAAAAACCTCAACAAAAAACCCCGAACCTAAACCAAAACAAACCAAAACAAATAGATCAAAGACCTGGAAGCCAGATTTGCTGCAACAGTGAATTTATGTATAAAGAGAAAAAAAGAAATTCTGAAATGACAAAAAGTAATTTCAGCACTCCCAAGCCCTGAGCCTTCAACTTTCCACAACTCTATTATAAACAAGGAAGACAACCTGAAGGCCACCCCCACCCAAGATACAACTCACCTTTCAAACAGGTCTCCCCTCATTTACCCATCATCAGCTGCCTCAGGTGTCCCATTTAGCAAATTTCTCCTTTGCATTCTTAATTTCTGGCTTATTCAGGGCCATAGTTCTTATTGCTGGACTGTCTGATATATAAATAGATCCTGGTATCTGTTTAATTTGCCTGTGGAATTCTATGTTCACAGCATGTAATGTCTTGTCCTAAGTAATATTTAAAACTTGTTTTTAGATTCAGACAGCTAGAAAAGATGGATTAACATCTTTTGGAGTAACAGAATATTAATAATATGCTAGTACATATGAGACAACAATAGGGTACTACCTCTCATAATGTAAAAGTTTCAAATATTTTGCAAATAAGTTATTATTGAAAAGGAGAGTGGAATTCTGAGCTAAATAATTATTCCTCTTAGAACATAATTTATCTTATTGCAAATTTTAAAGTGTGCAGAACACAGAACTGTTCTGCTCTTATACTCTGAGAGAAGAGATTTTAAAAATGATTCATTGTCCTGTCAGACTATTTGCCTAATGCCAGAAAAATTCCATTAACATCTTTCAGCCTTCCTTTCCCCTCCAAAATATTGGTAATAAAATTGCTCTTCCCTTTCCCATCTTCTATCACATTGACTTGGAAATAAAAGCAGAGGAAGAGGAACTATCTCTACTACAGTGATTTTACAGTGCAAGATGTGATATTTAGTAAAACATGGCTCAACTTCTTGTTCTTGTTTTTTATTTTTTTAATTAAAAAAGAACAGTTTTCCTGTGCTGCAATACAAATGGTGTTGACAGCAACAGGTACATTTTGTTATGGACTACACAGATAACTCCCACCCTAATTTCACAGGAGTCAGGTTTCCATCTGAAGCCAGGCATGCACTGCACATTCCTTCCTATCACTTCCAAACATTTCAGACTTGTGAATGGTACTTTCTGGAATCTCATTACAATAGATTATGCATGTTTTATATGTTGCCTCAGAGAACTGCATATTTTAAAACACACATCTCACCAAGAAATACTCAATCTGCCAGTTTTGCTTTATCTACCCTTCATAGATAATTTGCCTTCTGAACAGAATTGAAAAGAGATTTTAAGTGATTTTAATACAGGAAGAAATCCAGCAGCTGGAGCCAACTGTTAAAAAATTTGAAGCCCTATTAATTTTTTATCACATGTCCAAAAGGACACTGCCTTGTGTAGATTATACAGGCATATTCAAATAAGTTTGGGAAAGAAGCTTCAGAATAATTTTAAGTAATGGATAATGATGCCCATGAAAAGATGAGTGAGAAAAAAAGGCTAAGAAAAATCTATTTTGATCAACCAGCCAACCACAGAAGCATGTCAAACACATGCATTTTCATTTCTCTAAGAACAGGTTCAATGAAGCATTAAAGAACATATTACCACAGAGACAGCTGTATTCCAGCATACCAAATCAGGAGACATCCAGGTTACTTTCCTGATTTATGTATCCCATAGCATCCTCCTGCCAAGGCTGAGTCCCATGACAGAGAGAGCAGACTAATTCTAAAGACATATGCTACACTTCATCTTTTCTCAGAGTCTCAAGCCATTGTGATCATGGCAGAATTTGACACAGAAGCTAAAAGATTTATAGCTCTCAGCCTTGCAGGGCTTGCCAAGATTTTCAGAGATGACCAAAGAAGCACTTATTTCATACAATTAATAATTGTATCATAAAAGCCAAATCACTCTGTTTACAATGGTGAAACTTGAGAAAAGTTAAACGGGAAAAATCTTTATTCTGGATTTTTGAACTTTCTTTGAATTCTCAATACATAGGACAAAGGACATACATTTTTTATATTCACACTTCAGCTGGGATCTTTTTTTTCCTCTTTCAAAAAGTTTCCTGCCAAAAAACCTAGTCCCATCACTTACTACTTGCTTTTATTCAGTATTCCCCAAAACTTGGACTTCATCTCAGAAAACAGCATTGCTAAATAGCAAAATTTCTAACAGTATCCCTTACACCTTGAAAAGACAAATGAAAGCTCCAGATCTTTAGTATGTGAACAAAAAGTACTGCTGATATTGAAATGAAAGAAAATAATGTCAAAATTGTGTCAAAAAATTTCAAACTGAAGGCAAAGTTAGTTTTTCAATAGTCTATCACTAAGTATCAACACATCCAGATATAACAGCAACAAGCTACAGCTTACCTTGAAGATGTTTGGTGGTGGGTCCTTTCACAAAGAGACAGTGTTCCCTAGTCCCCAAAAATGTATAAAAAGAAAATACCTGATCCAAGTTGTCACTCACAACAAACATGGACCTGAAAGGCAGAAATAGCCACCTGTATGAGTAAATTAATGAACATATCTGTTAGGTTCTTATTACCAAATTACTTAATTATTACTGTTTATGGTTTTTAAGAGCAGATCATTGTAACTGATGGGGCAGGACAATGTAGAGAAGTTGAAAATTGAAAAGAAAACTATTTCCTTGCAATGACTCAAGTTCTGACAATATATCTTTGAGCATATTCTTTACTTTACTTAGAGATACTTTCAGAAAAGGAAGGACTGGACCAAGCTGCCACAGGAAATTGTAGTTTTTCTAGAACACTCGTACTGCACCACCTATTAAAGGAAAGTTAGTAATAGTTACATCAAGGCTGCCAGCATGCAGAACAATAGAATAATTGATGTGTTAGAAATACCTTTCAATCTAAATAATATGAAGAACAAAAAATCTCTTGCACTTCTCTGTGTAAATAGAACCACTTATAATTTCAGCCAGAAACTGTGTTTGCATCCTAAATTATTATTTTTTTAAAAATACTGAAATCACATTCTTTCCAGTGATAACTATCACTCAAAGTAGCCAGTCTATAATTTATAGAATCTGGGAAAGCCATCAAGATTCATTTTACTCCCTGCAACTAAAATAAGCAAAATATATCATTCATGTTCATATGGGGCTTTATCCCTTCTTTTCATGGTTCGCAGTTGCCAAAAGAAAAAATTAATACAGGTCCTTTATTGTCTTGAAATTGTTGATTTCACAACCTGCACACAAGATTAGGAAAGAACTATGCAAGAGCCATCATTCATGTACATGATCAGAACATTTAGGGAACAGGAATTAATTTATAAGACTTGTGAACCTCAGTATTCTTTCTTTTCATGTTTTAGCACTGACTAGATCAAGACAGAGCCCTGGATGTAAACAGTGCTCTAAATACTGTGTGTTTTCTATTATTGTCTAGTATCAGTTTGTTGCAATATACAATAACTGAATTTATTTCCTCTTTCTTCAGCACTTTTATGGCTGCATTTTGAGTGGTCAGGCCAGGTTTGGATCTCCTCGTGGCAAGAGAGAGTTCAGCAGAAGGCCACAAAGAACATGGGGGGACTGAAGCACATGAGGTGTGAAGAGAGTCGGAAAGGGTTGACTGTGCTTAGCCTGGAGAACAGAGCTGGGAAAAGCAGCAGCTAATTTCAGTCTTTTCAGCTATAAATTTATAGAAATAATGGAAATGGAAGTTAGAAAAATTACAGAGACAAATGTTTGTCTGGGGTTAGAAGAGATAGTAACAGGTTAAGAGTCAAAGAAGAAGACAGAAAAGGCAACAATGAAAAATTTTCTTGGCCATAAAACAATAATTGATAAGAGCAGTCTCTTCCTTGAAGTGTTTATGGAATCTCCAGCTTTGGTGATACTTAAAACCTGACTGGAAACAGCCCTGAGCAACCTTGATTTGCTTTGATGGTAACCCTGCTTTAAGCAGATGGTGTCACTGGGCAGTTTTCAGAAGCCCCTTCCATTCTGAAGTATTCCATGACTGACCTCCTAACACACTGTCCTGAAGTAATTTCTGAGCACTTGACATGCAATTTAATGGATGGGGCAAGGCAATCTCATTTCAATAAACTGAGAGGATTTTTGACAATATTATGAAAAAAATTCAAACAAAAAATGAAATGTGATGGTTAATCAGCATCTCAAATCCTCTTTCAAGTAGTTCTTTATTACATGTTGGGGTTTTGTTTGTTTGATTGATTGGTTTGGTGTTATTAGTAAAAAACCTAAATATGAATCAAAAAGTTAAATATTGCCTATTCAGATCACTTACAGTTATCAAATTTAAAAGTTATTTGTTTTAAAACCCACTTTAATTCAAGGTATGTTACAAGACAAGCAAACAGTACAAAAATGCGATTGGGTTTTGAGAGAGTTAAAACATTTTGCAAAAGACTGAGCTCTGCAGAATATGTTGCATGATAAATGCCACCACAAGTCCCTAAGAAAAAGAGAGAATGTCCAAAATATCACACTTTTCATGGCCATAATGCTATCCTCTTGTACAGATGAGCTTTACAGCCTCCCACTCATATATCTAACAGAGACTTCTCACCAACAGCACAAATGTACAGAGAAGGATTTTATTGGTAAAATCTGCAACCAAATACAAAGTAACATACAGCAGACTGTGAATTCCAGTTACAAACAGCAGTAGAGAATTCACCAGTTGTATTGACTGTTAACTGACTTAAATACCATTTATTTTCAATAAATGCACTGCATGCTTTCCTTCGCTAGGGAGTGGCTTCTAGTAACACTTCCATGTCCTAAAACACAGGCTTTGAAAACCCTTTCAGAATTACCTTTCATCCACCTCAGGGCAAAACCAAATTCAGTGTGAAACCTCATGTAAATGGCATATCAATTATTAAAAATTCCAATAAAAATTCCCAACTATTCTTGCAGTACTTTGTTGTGTTATCAGTCTTCCATTTGATACTCACAAATGTAAAGATAACATTGATCAAGCAATGAGAAACTGAAAGAAACAATGTGTAAAATGGATGTGCTGGATGTTACAGCATTCTACAAATACTGCACAAGGAATGCTCTTGAAGGCTGATCTCTATAACTACACATGACTTTAACATTTATCTTACCCACACAGATATGGCCCCCTAAGACACCGTTTGGCTTGGTGGTTTATTTTTAATCTTCCAAGAGTAGGTGAACTCTATTCTGTGCATATTTATCACAATCATGGTACAGATTTTCATAATTTGAACTCCCTCAGCCTGTTATTTTCTTCACTTTCACTCAAATGACATTGAAAAAGGGATTGGAATACTTCCATATGTACAAAATTGTCAGGAACTCTTATTTTCACCATAATCCTTGTAAGTGAGTGACAACTTTAGTGAGGACAAGCAGTGTTGAGTGCTACTGAAGTGTGTTTTGGTCTGTACATAGGAGGCAATGATCATGAACCAGTAATCAGGAAAAACTGGAAACACAATTTATATGGCACCATTTTCCGAAAATGTACTAAGGCTGATGAACCTCTAAACCAGACCGAAATAGTCATTGTATGTTTATTCCAGTTGCAACTATCTCAGTGCTTGATAAAAACTGCTCCCCAGTACCTGGCTGTGGCAATACTCCAGGAAAGCAAAATTTCAGAAAGCTTTAAGATGTACAAACCCAAATCACAAGAACATGGCACATGGGATGTTGTGATCTAGTGAAATATATAAAAAAAGTCCTTGAAAATCACTGTTAACAACCTCTGTAGACAGCAACAATTAAACCCCTTTTAAATAGTTTTTACAGAAATCTCTGACAGGCTTCTCTACACAAGCACATCTGTATGATCTGTATACTTGGTCCATAAAAAATTGCATTAAAATTAAAATTGGATTCATTTACTCATAAAATTTTGTGTAATAAATCACCTTAATGGTGAAAGAATGAGTTTACAGATAAAGACTGCATCTACTTGAATTCTGGACAAATGGATGATGGGACAAAAGCAAAAGAACACCATAATAAAAAAAGGCAGATGGTCTGATTTCCCATTACAACCTTTATGGTAGGGAAGAATTGCAACCGGAAAGAGACAAATATCACCAGTTATCTTGATGTGAGTTTGTTTGTTTTTAAATGAAGGAACTGTAATGAAGTAGATTATAAGATGAAATCTAAACAAACAGGTAGTTCCAAATTTTGGAAATTCTATCTCTTAATTATTTTGTCGAAAGTGTTACATGAATTGGGGATGTCCTTGGAACAAAATATACTAATTTTTACTTTGCAATTTACCAGATGTTCAGTTAATGCCAACTTGCACAGCTCAGAAAATCCTACCTGGAAAATAAGAGTATTCTGTTCACTTCTATACCATTGTTTTGTCTTGATTTGCCCTAGGTATTAATTGTTTCCCTTTTTTATGGATGGGTAGAATTAAAAATTTAATTCTGTATTTTAAAACTTCCCACAAGGCTTAATTGTTAGTGAAACCCATTTGATTGCTTCACTGCTTTACCCTGAAGTGTTTACTCTCAATTTTCATTATCTGGAGCATTTAACAACTTGTGTTTTTCCTATTGACAGACAAAAAGTCATAGAAACAATCCAGTAAAACATGTTAGACATCCTGCATATTACATGATCAAGTGCATCTTGGAAAGGATCATAGAAATAGATTAGAAAAAGATGGGAGTCATTCTTCAAAGCTGAAAATGTCTGCAGGGATTAGGGAGATGTTGACAACTGCTGCGTTTGGACACATTCACTTATCTGATCTCAAGCTCTTTTGACAAAGCAAGCAAGGCACAGCAATGAACTAAATGGACCATGTGCCAACCAAAAACTGCCCTACCAGGGAGTACAGTAAGCAGAGTTTTCACTGACAGCAGTACAGTTGTTTAGATGGCAGAACCCACACCTAGTTCTGTTTTAAGGAACAAAAATGTAATTATTTTTGGCCTTTTGAAATTGCACAAGATGAGCACATTCAGATAGAGTCAGATATGGTATAATGGAGGAAGAAGAACAAACAAGAAGTCCCAAACACCAATTCTTTAGTTATAAATTTTATCTTTAAAGGTGTGTCTACAATGCCTGTATGAAAAATGTAATTATAGTTCAGAACCAGCAGCATTTTCTTTAGTCACTGAAAGTAACAAAAGGAACCAGAGATAAAGCACAGCATGGAAAAGTAATCCTATGAATAATATGGACTTTATTTTTAAATAGTTTCAATATATTGAAGTTTCCATACCTATATCTAACAAACACTTGGAGTCATACCCTCAGAATATCATTTGTTGGAGTGTGTTCATTAAAGAATCTATTTTACTGCCTTTTTCACTTCCGCATTATTTTAGTGAAGTGAGTAGGAAAATCTTTATTTCTAATTTTTATTTTCATTACCCTTCAGTGCCATCAGCAAAACTATTGCTTAGAGGCTTTTCTTGTCAGCTTTATCAGAAACTTTACTTAGGGGATCATTTTTTACTACAGCCACTGAGCTGAAATCTGCTCAGCATTCTCACTTCCTCTTCTTTGTAAAGAGCTTCTGTGACTATTTAACAGAAACATTATTTCAAAAGGTAGAATACTTAGTGTGAGACTCAGCCTCATCTTGAATACTCATCAGCTTTCCTGAATGTGTTCAGCATAAAATAATGTAGAATAATCTAGATTCTTTTCCCCATCCTTTAACAAAGATGAAATTGAGTAATTTTCAAATACATGATGTAATACTGGTTCCTTTACTCCACTGTACTGAAGCCATAATGTGCATAGAACAAAGTACCTCAGAAGAACCCTTAGGCTTTCACAACATCTGAAATTACTTATGGTAAAGAGCTTGTGCATAATCATAAAAGAAAGCAAATGCTATCCATTTCCTTATTAGTTACCTCTCCTTCATTAGGGAAAAGTTTCTAATAAGAACACTCTTTAAAAAAAAATAAAGCTGTACAAGATTGGTTTAATTCTTAATTCCAATAAAACAATTTTATTCTAAATCTGCTAATACCCTATTTTTTGTATGAAAGTTCTTGATGAAAATATATTTTTTGCATTATATTCTCAGAAAGTTATGCCTAGTATTATACACCATTGTATTTTATAAATACTGTCATTTTCTACTGAGGTTGAAACATTACATAACTTTTTGGATGACAGCAGTAAAATTGCATTCAATCATGTGCACTGAGATGACAAATCTAGATTAAATTCCTATTTCTGTAAGTCTTCCATCAGTTAGAGGTGAAACAAATCCAAACCTTAGTTCTTTTAACACCCAAAACTTCCAAATCCATACTCACAGTAATTATTAAACATTTAGGAAAAACAGCCTTGAATTTTGAATTTAAATCACCTCAAAGAAAAATAATTCAGCAGCATACTGAAGAGACACTTTCCTTCGCTCCCCAGTTTATTTCAGTTCAAGTAAAATGATTTGTGTTTATGTATATTTATATTAGCTTTCATTGCTGGTATTAAAGAACTGCCTCAGCATATAGTTCCCTTTCCCACCATTCCTAGGGCATTTAAAACATAGGAGTAGAAGGATAATATGAAAGGATGCTGCAAGTCCTCAGTGACAATGAATTGTACAGAAAAATTTTCACTGTGCCCTTACCATAATCACCAAAATTTTGTAAAATGTATGGTTGGGTTAGTCTGTCTTTATTCCAGGAAACTAAAATAAGATTTATTGAAAAAACAAGACAGCAATGCACTCCACCTAACTAAATGGTGTTACTGAATATTATTAGTTACAATCCAGTGAGTTATATAGCAATCTTATACATTTGTAGCATAAACATTTTAGTATCCTTACAGTATCACTTTTAAAGCATCCTCAGAGTTAGTGCTCAGCCTCCCTACTTCATTAAGTGACTAAAACATAGATTGAACCATAAGAAATTGCTTCCATATTAGTTTCTAAAGGTAGCCTACTCTGTTCATCCCTGGTTTTTTTAAGCTTTAAATTGTACAGGGCACATTTGTACTGTAGCCTTCATCCTGCATAGCATTTGACATGCATTTCCTTTTTTAAATAGAATGGAATGGATAGTTTTTCATGACTGTTGGATTTTTCAGCTGCTATGATGTAGAAAGAGTACAAGGGAGGAGGGAGAATGCATATTCTCAGTAAGCTTCTTAACAAAATGTAGTATCACACGACTCTTACACACCTTTCTCGCCATGATTTTATTCCACTATCTTCACACGATTCAATCACCTGTGATTGTCATCTGATTTCTGACACTTTGATCCTTGTCTGACTTCTGACAAAAAATTCACTTCAGTGAACTCCCGTACATGAATCTGGTAAGGTTTTGTAGGACAAGAAAATCCCTCCAGTTTTACATTCCAATCACTTCTACCTCTTCAATTCACTTTGCTCTTCCTACACCCCTTTTCAGTAATTGTCTAGGTCATTTGCCTTAGGGAAAAGCATCACTACAGTTCAGACTTGCTTGAAAATGATCATGTTTTGACTTTAATTTGAAATCAAAGCTTCATCAAGCTTCTGCTGCAAACACTGGATTTGTCATGGTATTTTAAACTGTTATCAATAAACTAGATAAAATTTCTATTGACTTATTGGTAGTCGTATTGTATTAGTCAGAACCAAACATGCCAAAATCTGCTTGAAAGCTGTTCAGGCTGTAACCTCAGATCCTCTGTATTGGCTGACATTAAACTCAGCTGATGCATTATCAGTCTGCTGCTTTTTTGCTGGATTTAATTTGTAGCCCTGGTTTGTCTTCAGAATACTCTGATGCCCTTTATGTTCAGGCCTTAAAAGCTCTGTGCTCCATTTCCATGGTGTAATTATTCTGAAAGCCTTTCATGATTGCTTTATATGAAGATTGTGTAAAAACCCTGTAAATTCTCTTTTAGAAAGTTCTGTTCAGCTTATTTCAGTCAGTATTTCTGTAGATTGTTCCTAACAGCACCAGAGATTGTATGGTCTCTCAGAAAGTATGAATTTTGCTTTCTGCTCTAATTTGTTCATCACACTGTAACTCTACTCCAGCCAGTGTCCCTTAAGTTTTAACCAATATCAGGGCCTCTCCTGATGTCCACGGTGGGTATGGATGGTTTTGCTAGGGAAAATGATGAGAGAAATTGTTTGACTGGTTGCACTTGGGTCAATTATTTTAACCAGCTGGATAGAACAGCTGTTGACTTCTTTAGGGACATTTCCTTTCATTCATTAATTTTTTTTCTGATATTTAAAAAGTCCTCATTGAACAAAAAAGATCAAAACATAAGAATACAAAAAAATTCTGCTCTTCTTGAGTAGTTTTTGTCTTGTCCTAAATAAACTCTCAATTCCGCATGCTTGTGTTTTACCTTTGTGTTGCAGAAATAATCTGAATTATGTCAAACATGGAAATAAGTGGCTAGAAAGAGAAGATTAAAGCTACAACAGTTATTGACTAGAATTTCTCTTTCTGGTTATAGCTCTCATTTTGAAGTAGAGTGCATCTGAATTTGAACTTTGAATTTCGATTGCTTGAGAAACCAGCAGTAACAAAACCAGAGTAATAACTTTGAGTGGTAGCATATCATTCTTATTGCTAGACAGAGAAAATTGAAACTACATGCAAAGTAAGGGAGGATGAAATGCTTTGAAGAGTATGTAAAGTAGACCTGAACCCACAGTCATATATCCACATGCACTTCCATTAGTGAAACATAAGCAACAATCACTGACTGCCACATGGCCAACCTTTCTTAGGATTTACTTGTTTTCTGAGGACTTAGCACTACCTCAAGAATGATTTTCAAGTTCTTTGTATTTCAAGAACACTGATAGAAGCCATTTTGCCAGTGTAGAGATGATGGGGGAGTGAGCCAGACACTTCATAACACCAATTTAGTCACAGTAAACAGATACAGTTTTAGAGTTGGATTCTGAAAACATAAATAATCAGCTCTAATTGAGAGAGAAATTGTCTTTGCTCATGCTTTCCTAAAGTTAGTGCTAGCAATTTTGAAAGTGTAAATTTGTAAGTGTTGTGATGATCTGAAACTTTTTTGTTGGAGTTGAGGAACTACATTTGCACAGATCACAAAAAGTAAAAATTATTTTGGAGAATGTCAGTGCTTTGTAGCATCAGCTGTTGAGAGCACCTCCCAAGGTTATGTCTTATTGCTTTTTCCAGAAATAATTCTGCCCTTAATGTTTTGTGTCTTGAAACTTATAACATAAACTAGATCTTTAGTGGAAGGAGTATGAGGAAACTTCTGTTTTGGGAGCATCACAAACTGCAGCATTTACTATAGTTAACAGAACTCTCTTGATTTCCAAGGACAGAAAAAAACCCCAATCCAGTATATGTTGAATGTAATATTAATAAAAATTCCTTTCTCTTCTCTGATAGTGTGTTTATAGCCAAAGTTTAGCACTGATGCTTTCCCCACTTAGTAAGGATCACATCACAGTGCCCAAGATGGTATTAAAATATTTAGTGCTGCCATGACCTATTCGGCTTTAGGGTCTTAAACTGAATTTTTAAGCATGTAACTTGCATCAGAGTTACTTCTGTTCATGGAGTAACTTTGTTTGAGAGGTTGTTTGTTTTGCAATGAGTTTGTGTTTGAAAATGCGGTGTTATGAAAGCACAGTTACAGTGTGCAAGTTGCACCTGACAGATGACTCATTTTAATATGATGTACTTCATCTGAACATTGTTAAACAGCACTGAAAGGTTGTTTTTACATGACCTGACACCTTTGCATTTCATTTCCTTCTCCCTGTAGAGGAAAAATATGTTGGTATTTTGCCACAGAGGTTCCTCTGTGCATTGTCACACTCTGTGATGGAAATACTGTGGAAATGATATGGTGTCACCTTCACTTCCCCAGATTTAGAATGGGGGGGAGCTCTCTGCCCTCAGTGAATTTCCAAGTATTCTTTTGTAAGATAAAAAATATTTTACTTTGGTCTTTTTATGTACCTCTTGTTTTACATTCCAGGTGCTCAATTAACATTCTGTTAAATTGCATCTCTCCAGGTTTAGTTTGGAGTAGTTTACTGGTGCCTAATCAACATCATTATTATTCTGGGTACCTCTGTGAAAAACTTGAGTACAAATAAAAGGAACCTAGAATTCTCTTGATAGAATGTGTGTGTTGAACTGCCTGAGAAAACTTGCTGTGTTTTTGGGATGCCATAGACTAAGGCAATTTGTTAGGTCTGAAACATGAATTTTAGAAATTAATCAATACACTAGTCAATGCTAAAAAACCACTTCTGTGAATGTTATAATAAATGGGAGAAGAGTTAGATGCTCCACTGAGCAATGCTTTTAAACTAAAATTCTCTTTTTCCAAAGTAATTGAACTGACACATTTCCTATGTCAAATTGTTTTAAATGCTGAAGTCTACTATTTCCTACTTGCCTCCTCAAAACTCATCATAAAATCATAAACAAGTTCTACCCTGACTTAGTATTTATCTTCTGTTGATTTAGTGTTCAAGAAGAATATTCTAATCAACAATTTATTGACAAGTAAATTTGCAAGAAAATCTTCAATAAATACTTTCGGTTAAAAAACCTCCCTGCCATTTGTAAAAATTATTATTCTGCTACATCTTCATTTAAAGAAGAAACTATGTTAGATTTTCTGTCTTCTGTGTCATAGGGAGTCATCCAAGGAAAGTATGACAGAAACTGAGAGTGCCCTCAATACCTCAGCTAGCAATGAAATGAATTCCAGCTGTAGGTTTGGACAAGGTCATACATACTGTACCCCTACTATGAACTTTGTACTTCCCTCTGTTCTTGATTTCACATGGCTTACTCACAAATTCCAATTACTTTACAAATTTCTAAACAGGTATTTACCAAACTGAGCTGGTTCAGCTCAAACAGAAGGAAAACTGAATTTCCTGAGGAGCTTTTCTGACAGCTGGTCACTAGTTCTCAAACTGTGTGTATTGAAGGCATTCAGCAGCTAAATGCTATGGTAAATGCCCATATTTTTCGTAACTGAAATTAAAGATGTCCATGTTAATTATTTTATCAGTTTTAGACCTTGTCTTTAGATAAGGTTTAGACCTTACCTTTCCAAATGTGTTTCTTTCCTAAAGTGTGTAATGAATCAGGAATGTCCTGTCTAAGGCTGATACTGCTGAGGGTTTATTCCTTGCCATAGCAGGCATAGTAGAACCTGTCCTGTCCTGCATAACTTTATTTTCTTGTAAATACACTATATAGTGCCTGGGAGTACAGATGTGATGCATGGCATTCGAAAACAGTGTTTTATGTATTCTGCCTTTTTATAGAAAAACAACTAACACCCCTTACCTTCCTTACACTTTTTTTTTCTGCCATCAGTTATTCAGGACTATATTTCATTAACAGAGTTAAAAGTGTGGGGCTTTAACTGCATAATCCTTTAGGTTCATTGAGAGGGTAGGGCTTTACTAAAAAGAAATGTGATTATGGCTTGAACCTCCCTTTTGTAGGACCCATAAATTATGAGGATAATATTCTTGCCTTTGGTTTTAAGGAATGTTTCATCTTTCTTCAAAAGTGACTTCACAGCAAGAATCCTAAAAGTAGAAAGTTTTTGTCATTATCAATACATATTCTTTGGTTTTAGAGTTACATTTTTAACGTCAGAGAAGTCTTGGTCATATCAAGGTGAATTATATTCATATATATACCTATATATATATATTCATATATACCTATAACTCTGAAAAACCTTTTTCTCGGTTAAGCTTAGTTCTGTTATAACGTTCTTACTGCAAGATCTGAAGTCAGATTTCCCAGTTATTAAAATCTGTGTTCTAGTGTGTAAAGATACATATATATATATTACATAGTATATGAAGAATGGAAAGATAAACATTAATTAATATTATTAAATCTGTCTGTTTCATCCTCTTTTCCCTAGAAAAGTCCTAGCTCAGTCCAAATTTTATGAGCTCAGTTAAATGCTGATTATTCTTTTCTTGGTGCCCAAAGCATCAACAGCACACTCATCTGACTCTCTAAGCACCATTAAGTCAAGTCCCTGTTGCTACTACGGAGTGTTACGAGTGCACATAATTATATCTGCTCTGTGCTTCTCAGCAGGATTCTCTCTCAAAATGACTATGTTCAAAAGTGATGTTTCCTGTGGGCTACCTTGTGAAGATACAGCACTGCCTCAGTAAAACTCCTCTCCATCTGTTAGAGGGTGCTCTTAACTACAGATCTGGTTTCACTCTGGAGAGGGACTGTATTTTAATTCACACATTTCGAGATGTAACATTCCAAGCAGCAAGAAATAAACCATTGACTTTGAGCTGAGCAGTAGAGTAATAAAGAGGATGAGGTAAAGTGCTGGTATGTAAATATTCACAAAGGAAAAGAATTAATTTTAATTGCTGAGTTTGAGTGGCAGCTTCTTTCCTGATTGGGATCATAAATAGTATTTCTTTCCTTTGAGAAGCTGGGGATGCTTTGCTCACACAAATAACACCTAATACATGCAATTAGTCTGTTTAGATCCTCTCCTGATCAACAAATCTCATTGACCTTTGCTATTTCCTTTATTTTTACTGAGGTCTAAGAATCTGGATCACGTTTTTCTGAAACTGAAATTTATTTCATTCTGATAACTTTGAGGTGTGTTACATGTGTATTGTATTACATGGAAGGCTATAGAGGCAGGATAATGAAAGCACCATAATCTCTGTGTGTGTTATGAAACATTCCACTATTTTTTAGTAAAATTAATTCTTTCAGAGCAATTTGCTGCTCTATCTGTTTTGTTTTTAGCAAAGCCCAAATCCAAGTAGCTACTCTGCTGAGCAAGAACAACACATTTTTTGGCAAGGCCAACATACTTTAGCCACAGGCTGAGAGGTGAAAACTATCACAGCTCTTCAGAGCACCAAAACTACTTTACATGAAGTCTGCTGAGAACCAAGATAATATCTAGCCTCATGCTGGGTAACAGCCAAATAATATTATAATGCTATTTATCTTGGTTCATTTGCCTGATAAGGTAACAAGACTTTAACAGCAGTTTTAATTCAAGAGAATGTTTCACTGAGTATGCCGTTTCTTCCAGACTTAATAATGGCCCAAATTTTGGGTAGTTTCTCTGGATTGCAGGAAGTTAACATAGGATAGGCAACTGTAATTAGTTAACTTTCAAGAAGAGTTGAAAAGTCCCTTTGTATTAAATGTTGTGAGCAAAGCTTCATAGCAGAATTTTCTGTCCCTTGATTCTTTTTACATTTGATAATCATTAGTCAAGATCATAAAGGTGCTTGAAATAACTGTGTAGAACAACACTCCTAATTCTGACTTTGAGAACTTGTTAGGGCAAAAAAAGTCCCAACTTCAACCAACACACAAGCTCACCAGTCTAATTGTATGTTTAAATTTTATTTATGTTAATTCTTTTTCCCCCAAATCTGTCCTGTACGACACTATTTACAGTGAAGTACAAACCATGGGCTTGTTGGGGCTCCTAGAGATTTTCTCTAAAGACCAAGTGCTCCCTTTTTCCAACTTGTTTTACATTTAGCAAGCTGATCCAGTAAAATTGTCACTTTTGCACGTGTACAGGGAGGGGACCTGGAGTGAGTTCAAAGTGTTTTAAAGTCAGAATCAGGCATAGAACCCAAAGGATGCAACATGCAGATCCCCATTTAAACACCAGAGTTCATTCCCTTCTACCAGCAGCTACAATATCAGTTGATAAGCAGTGCATGTAATTGGTCTTATCAATTAAAAATGCCAGCTCTTGTCCTGCTGTCTGTAAAGAGAAGTGGAATCCTCTATCTTGATGCAGGGAGTGCTCCTGATTCCTGTTCCCTGCCACGCCAATACTTATTCCTGGATTGCAGTGCCCTAAAGTTGCTTGCTGCAGTGATTAATAAGCACAAATAAAGGTAGTGATATGAGAATAGATTGCAAAGCTCAAGCTCCTGTGCACAATTTTGTTATGCTTTACACCTAAAATAGGTGCACTGCAGTGTCTACAAAGATATCTCTGGATAAACCAGATTGGAATATAAAAAGACAAAGCTTTTAGTCCAAAAGCTGCATATGTGTATGAATGTGTGTGGAATTTGGATCACACTGCAGAACAACTAATTAGCTCATTTAGACAAAATTCTGAATATTGCAGGATGGCAGGATCAAGGGGACCTGTCAATTGAAATGTCAACTGGTCACAGAGAGGTAAAAATCGATTTCTAGCTTTACCAGACCTACATCTTTTATATTGGAAACTATGTGCTGCAGCGTGGGGCTAAAGTATGTTTTGTTAGACAGAAGGAACAGGATAAACAAAGTTTATTGTGCTGAAAAACATTTTATTATAGAATTTAAATCGTTAACTCATAACAAGAACTGGAGAAAATTCAGTGAGGATTTGAAGCTGGAATTTGATTCAGAGACTTCCAATACCTGATAGTTTATTTCTTAACCCTGTTCCTGGGAGACTGGAGATTTTTCTCATGCAGAAAAAATATACTTATTTTTTTTCTGTCTGGGAAATAAATATAAAATATTCTCATTAATTTTAATGACTTTTGCATAAGCCAAAGTTTCGACAATGACTTTTTTTTCCTTCAGAACTAGTAGTTTTCAAGGGAGTAAAATTTTAAATGAATTGAAAAAGGGTGAGTTAACATTTTCTTTTTTTCCTTTCCCCTCCCTTTGGGAAAATGTAACTGTAATTTTAAAGAGAATCTGCTTGCTTCATCACCACTTTCTCTATTTTTGCAGATTGATCTGGATGTTGCAGGCAGTGCATACTTGTGTGCTTCTTTGATTTCCATTCATTCAATCCAACATAGCTCATATATCACCAAAAGCATCAATTCTCTCAGTACTTAGATTATAAATCTGAGAATACACAGAGGTCTTGAGGTCGGTCTGGTAGCCTAAAATCTTCCTACTGAGTGCTGATTCATTCCTAGTCTCTAAAATGCTGGTTTCAAGTACAATTCATAAATGTTCCTCCAGCTTTTTTCTTTCAGATACAACACTATAAATACTTGGGTAAACTGAGAAGTCCAAATGTTAATTTTTGTTTTTGCAGTTGACTGTTTTGAGGACTTCCACAAGGTGTTGATGAATAAGTTAAAGCTGGATGAGTTGAATCACTGTCTGAATTGTGTTTACTCTCATATGGTGTAAACCTCCCAACCTTATCAGAAAAAGGGGGCTTTGGCCACAAATCCTGTCTTGCAGTAAATTGCACCTATCAGTAATGTGGTTCATATTTTTAACTGTTCAAAAAGTGAACATCTATTCAATGCAATCTCTAATTTTAATGGCCAAAATCTAGTAAATAGAAGAAACTGTTTGTATGTGTGTGTGTGTGCAAAAGTCACCTCTATTGGCAGAGGAAGAATAAGGAGCAAATAAGTGACACTTTTAGATTTGTTTGCACATCCCAAGATTTTACTATTAGATTTCTTTGGACTAATAATTGGACTCAGAAATTCTTATTGGGAGTTCTTGTTCTATTTCAGGTCTAGAGAGTTGATCTTAAATAGATGGTTTATTGGTAATTTCCTCAAGTTTTTCCATAATTTTCAAGTACTGCTTCAGACAGGGATTGTCTTATACAATTAATATATATTAATTTTAAATTTCATTGCTGGAGGGTTGGTTGTTCCTGCTTTTGCTTTCTCATTCCAACGAAGAGTCTTGATGGTTGTTAAACAGCTCTTACTAAAAGCAGCAACTTTAGTATTTTGAAATGACAGAGACTGAACCTTTGATCAGAAAAAAAAAGCCACATAAAATCATTAAAGTATTGAAAATGGTGGGAAGGGTTGCAACTGAACAGATGTTGCTTCTGGCTCTTAGTGTAGCATTGTAGCTGCTGCAGTTGTGTTAACGAGAAGTTGAGAGGTTTTCAGAACGTGGGATCAGTACTATCTATGGCTTTACATGGAATGGAATTTTTGTGAGAGAGAATTGTTTTTAACTTGTCAGCAAAAGCTCAAACCTTTATCATTGCTGAGCAGGCTGAAGGGCTTGAGGGCTTGAATTATGTACATTGGAGATATGCAAGATTTCTGAGTGTTTCTCTGCTAAGAGTGTGCTGTAGATGGAATTCTGTTTTATTTGTAGCTGTAACCATTTTTGACCTTTTCCCCTGCATACTGGGAATTAATGTTTCCAGGTCTTGTTAGCACACGAAATTATGAGATAATTTCTATATTTTTAAGAGTAATTACTGCAAGATGAATTTCAAGGCAGATACTTTCACCTGGGTAAAAACCTGTGCTAGGGCTACAGTCAGTTTTTAGTGTGCTGTTATTTCATTGGTTCTGGTGAAAATTGAAGGGAAAATTTGATTTGCAGCTGCTTAGCAGTGGTAATTTGTGATCAAGGGATGAGCTGGTCTGGTGGGTGAGAGGGTTTGGGTGCAGAGGGGATTCAGCTGTGTGGAAGCAGGAATGCCAGAGATGGAGCAACTTGTCAGGGAGTGAAGTTTCCTGTGGTGGTGAGTATGAAACTGCTGCAGTGCTGCCTTGTAGATATCATGGGATTCTAGGGCTCAAGGGCTACCTTTGAGCAGCAGGATGGACCCATGTGCCCCGTGTAGTTCTCCCAGGAGTGATGCTGGTGCAAGTGCATGAAGGAACCTGCTTGTGATGCCTCTTCGCATGTTCCTTGTAGAACTTCTTGTGGACATAGGACACACAGTGCATTGCTCTTTTATTTATTTACTTTTTCTTTTTAAATGTTCCAACACAAACATGTTTAATTTGCCTCAAGGGGTGCACTAAAAATTTCCCAACAAAATAAACATCTGGAAACTGCTGAATTGCTTGTTCTTTCAGTCAGGGTATGCCCTGAAGAGTTCTTAGCTTAATGCAAATCTGGAGACTCTGGACAAATTAGATTCTGTCTGGCTCTAGCAGTACACTTTTCATTCTGTCTCCAAGAATCACAAATTTCAGTTACAGCATTGAGAAAAGACTGAGAAATAATCTTTTGTCATGCATAGTGCTCCAGCTGTTGTGGGCACATGGTTTTATGGATAATGTTTTGGTTTTTTTAAATCCTGTCTCTGCTTTAAAGAGAACTTGGAAGAATAAAGAGCATAGAAGTGATCTTTTCTGAAATTGTCCCTACTTTGAGGTTGGGATGGGAATAGATGAACTCAATATGGTCCTTCCTACTCAAATTACTTTATGACTTTTGTCTGGGAAGTTTGTGTGGTGCAGTAACTGCAATAGGAAGCTGAAAGAAGTTTCCTAGTTTAGTTTCCCCTCTTGGGATGACCTTAACAAAAAACACATGGGCTGTGTTTCCAGTTATACAGAGAGTTTGCCTTTCAGTTTTGCAAACATTATCCTTTGTGTGCATGGGAAGATGGGTGACTTGTGTAGGCATTCCTGTGAACTCTGTTTCTCAAGGCTACTACAAGTAAAATGAATACTTTTGAAAGACAGTTCTTTTATGGAGCTGTTGCAATGCTTAATTACATATTTAAGGTTAAGTCATAAACCAGATATATATGTTTTATGATTAGAATAATCTCAGTAGTTTTCATTGCATTATGTTTATGGATAAATGAATTTTTGTATGTATGATCCATCAGAAATATGTTTAAAAAAAAATCTTTGTCATCCAGTTAGAAGTGATCTACAAGTTGTTAACAGTTCTGAGTGTCTTTTGCTTTCATTTTGACCAGAAGTTGTCCTGTCCCTGAGAATTTTTTTAAGAGGACATTCCTTATTAAAACACCAGGTGTCACTTGCAACATCTCATTTGAAACAAGAAATTTCACTGGACTTTATTCTGAGCCATACAAATACTTACCAGAGACTCGGAAACTAATGCCCAAAGCAAAAACACCCGGGCAAGCCCCAAAGCAATATTCAGACATAATATGCTTGTTCTATTTTTTTTCTTACTTTTATTTGTTTTTAATGCTCAGTGTTTTGTTTCGTCAGAATGGTCTCTATTATTTCTTTCTCTTCTCAATGTTAAGACCTTCTTTAGGGTAACAGTACTTATTTAAGACTGGCTACTTGTTCTTCAGCTCTGAATTGTACCTTTATGAATTCTACAACTACGCTAACCCATAATAGCAGATTCAGTTTGGAGATAGTCACCAATGGAGAGAATTGTGTTGCTCTGGAGACAGGCTTCCTGTCTTTTTTTTCTTTTTTATATTACCTCTTTAAATGAGATGTTACATTTCACAGGATAAATGTGGTAAAATGTTTCTTTGTGTATTCCCCCAGTTGTTAATAAAACAAATAAGATCAGGGAAGTCAGTGCATTTCTTAGCAAAGGCTCATCTGTTTTTTTATTCTGTTTTATTAGTTGGAGTGTGGTTTTGGTTTTAATACTGCATGAGGTCACAGGTATACTTACCTTTTATCTATCTTTTAATAAAGCAAGATAGGGGTGTGGTTATTGTGAGAATTTATTTCTGGAACAGTAGAATAAATGAGATTTTAATGGGAAGTTGGAAACGCTGATGATTTATGGCTTCCTACAACACTCATTATACATATACATCAGTGTGCAACATGCCATAAATTATAGTACAGGCTGTAGAAAGCCATAAATTGTCATTTTCAATGTGAGTTATTACCATTAAAGACTTTTATTCCCTGCTGTTTGTGTGAGTTTCCATGGCTTCCTCACCAATTCCCTGACTAATGATTTCAGCAACTGCAGGAAGATGACCCAGAGATGCAGTGGCTGATTAGGTAACACAATTGCCTTAAAGCTGTTGAGTCAGAGGTTAAACTGCTTTATAGAGAAAATATGATCTACTCATCTGGTAACATCCTTAACGTTGAGCATTTCTGAATACCATTTGGACCAACTGCATTATTTTTCTTCATTTCTGTTAATATCTGCCTACTGAAAACCAGAAATGCTTTAAAAATAACAATATCAGTTTGTGCTGAAGAGTCAGCTGCAGTAGAATCAAGATAAGCTCAATCCTGTGAAGAAATTCAGTCTCTCCTGTTGATCTGCTTATGGCAGAACTTGCAGCAGAGGAGATGTTGCTGATACTACTACAATATCCTGTAGTAGTTATAATATTTTTTGAAGTGATGAGCCATCAAATCACTGGGTTGTGTGTTTTATTCTGTATTGCAAATCAACTTGAGTGGAGCTAAATAAGGTGAGGGAACTGCAGGTAATACTACAGAGATTTTCTCATGCAGACTGCTGTGGTATTTGGCTCCAGGGAGGGTACCGTGTTCCTCCAAGTTGTAGTGATTATCATTTCCAGCTCAGTGCAGAGGTTCAGGCAGGAGGAAGGCAAGAAAGGCTGTATTAAAATATACTTCTAATTTTAGAAGCCTTTGGGATTACTTTTGTTTGAAAAGTGAGTAGTACCTTTTAGGCTGTTGGCTATAAGGTGTCCTTATGAAAATTAGACACTGCAGAGTGCAAAACCAAAATATTTTATCATTACTTTTCCAAGAAATTCTTTCTGATGAGTCTGTTCTTTTCCCTGAATGCTTGTGTGCACCAGGGCACTTGGGGAGATTTTTCTTTGCCACACCTTTGTTAAATCCTACTATTGCAAGTATCTTTTCTCGTCTAACCTCTTCCAGTTCAGGGTATTGAAGACGGAGAGGGACATCTCTCTAAAAATCCTGTTTGTAATCTTGTTTTAGGCACGATGAAAAGGATAATTCTAATAAAATTAATTTTAACATTTTACTAGGCATTTTTGTTGAAATAGGAGAAGAGCTTTTTTGTGTTCCTCCATCCCCCCACCCCTCACCGTGCCGACTAAAGCACATTTTTGGCTAAATCGTGCCCTCTAGTGCGCCAGCTCGGCAGGATTCAAATGACAAACCTTTGTCATGACTCAGGCGGCTTTCTCCCCCTTTTCTTTCTCAGGTAGCTTGAAGAATTAACCAAGTATAATTCATATGAATAGCTAATTTATACCTCTTGGCAGATGAGAGGAAGGTCAGTGGTTCTGTGCTTGTGCTGTGTTCCTAAAGCTGCCCCAGGTTACTCAGGAGAGGGGCCAGGGCTCTTTGTGCTCCGGGATCCTGCTCCAGCTGTCCTTGCTCAGCTTCCTTTGCACGGGAGACCTCAATGGCAATACCAGGCCAGGTGCGAATGAATTCTGGTTTATTTATTTAAAATACATCTATAGTGTGTCTAGTTGATTAAATTGAAAAGGGCCAGTGAACATTAGGAAATTTAAAAAGAAAAGTTACCTCAAGTAAATACATAACCTGCATACAGTAACTGTTGCCCGAAGTCCAGGAACATCTCTTAAAGTCAGGAGTGATGAACTGCTTGTTGCTGGCTCCAACCACTCTTTGAATGCAGCCTGAGGACTGCAGTGTACCATGATTTGGTAAAGGCAGAATAGATCATCTGATGTTTTAAAATGCTGATACACTTTACATATTCAATTATATTTCACCTTTTATAACAATGGAAACAGTATTTGTAAAATGTGTTTGCCATTGCCCAATTAATTCAGATTTATTGCAAAACCAGATCTTGTGCCATAATTTCTCTCTTGCCTTCATAGAGTATCAACAAGGCTTTTATGATCAAATCCTGTGAGACACATTTCAATAGGAACTGTGAGTGAATGGAAAGAAGAACTTTGTGTTCAGTTTGTATTTCATTAAATAAACATCTTTTATGAAAAAAATTGAAGCTCAAGTCCTATTGAATTATTTTACAATTTCTAAGATATGGAATTCATTCACATGCTGAAATTTTTGAGCTTTTGAAACAACCCTCAACTTTAACTTTAAAAGTTTTATGTAAGAAAATTAATTCATTCTTATGAAAACTAGCTATCAAATTACTTTTGATGCCATACTCAATTTACTTTTTCTTTTTTTCTTTTTGCCTCCTTTAAAAGAACTACAATTTTCAAATATTTATGAATGGAATATCTGATAAATTCAGTTTGTTTAGGAAACTTTGCTTGTCTTCTACTTTAATGTTTTTAAAAACAGTGGGGATTTTTTTTTTTTAGTTCTTTGCTTGTTTTTTGTTTGGCTGGTTTTTTTAATGTATGTTTTGCAATTTTGGAAGTTGGCCGCATTGACTTCTACCTTCTGATTTTTCTGGATAATGGGGAGGAACCAGAGCTTCTAAAACATTTAGAATTTGATTTTTAAGCAGTTACATGTGCTGTGGTTGTTTTACCCTTCTCCTTGTTTATTGGAGAAAAAGAATTAGAAATATAGAATATTCAGTCTAATAGCTGAATTTAAGGAGACAATAATGATATCTGATTGCAGTTAGGATTCGAAAGTGAGCAGGCATGGAACTGTCATCTGTGACAAAGTCTCTTTATATCCTGGATGAATTACTGCATCCTGTCACACAAACTTTGCAGCAGTGGGAGGCACACACACGCTGCAAGGCCAACTATGAGCAGTAAATGTGTGATGACTCAAAGAGTCACATGGTTAATGTGCACCAGGTTTTTCCATGTTAACATCAGGCTAAGTTTAAGAACAAAAAGAATGTGTGTTAATCAACAGCAGAGCTTATGCAGTTTATATGAGGAAGTTTTAAATGAAAGTAAAGGACAGAACTATCAAGTTGGTATTTTGAGCTATAACTTTTGTTTTGAGGACCATGCTCAGGAAACTTTATCATATTGTCCTAGGAAGAATTTATGATTTCTCTCCTGCTTTCCTTTCACTGTGATTCCAACTGTGTCAGCATGCTCAAGGTCTGTTTTTCAGTAACAGATGTTTTTTCCACTTCTGCCCAAAGTAACTGCAGCTGATACTTAATCATAAATATCTCTAAGAAGATATTTTTAAATTAAAATGATATAAATTACTTCAAAATTACCACATGCTTGAAATATACACACTGCATTTATTTGTTTTGAATTGATGAATTGTTTATGGAGCACATATATACATCTCCTTTTGTTCCAAAATGAATGGGTAGAAAAATTTGGAAACATTGGCTGAAAAATTTCTTTCCATTTCTAGCTTGCCTCTCCCTAGCTATTAGTCATCTGTGTACATAAAAGCTCTGTCTGGATGAAAATAAATCAGTTGTGCTCATTAAAAGTCGCTTAATTGTTGTCTTCCAATTGCAAGGATATTACAAAGCTTTCTCTTTTCAATGGTTAAAAACCTCTTTCTGATTTCTCACCGAAATTTATCTGTGGCTGCTGTTTGTCTGTCTGACTTAAGATCTTGAAGGTCCTTTACTGAAAAACACAGAACTAAATTATAGGCTAAATCCCAAATATTTTCTCTTTGGAATTTTTAAGACTGAAAAGTCATCTATAGCAGAACATGTGGTAGGTCTCAAGTTGGAAGACAAAATCTCTGCTTTAGAAGAAAATGTATTGTTATATTCTCATCCCTGAGGAATTTTCACAGTAATTTCCAATCACTGGAAGGACACTTAATTTTTTTTTGTTCAGTGTAATTTTGTGTTAGTTGCACCCAGTGTTTTAGAACTGGCAATATTATATGTCAATATGAGAGGACTGTTGACCCACACTCTCAATCCCTCCAGGCAAATAATAGCTGCTTCAGTGGAACATTTTATTGAAAAAGTCTATACACACAGTGGACTTGTGAAGGGGTCACAGTTTCCTTAACTAAAATTTCATAGTGTCTGTAACAGGGTTGGTAATCCTTCTACTTAAGCAAATGAGATGGTGTTCTTACAGAGTTAATTTAGAATTGACATAAATGACAGAAGCATGTTGTATGAAAGTTGATTAATTTGTTTGTGCCATAAAAGAAATTGCTGCCTTAATAGCTGTTAAAAAATATCCAGCGTATGTAGCTGGCCTTAAATTCAGACATTGACAAGTAAAACTTTTAATGAAATGTTATCACATCCAACTTTGCTGAAAAAACCATTAATTAAAAATTAAGATTTGATCCGAATTCCTTCATCTGGGCCAGAGCTGATTTTGTAAATACATTATAGTAGATAGAGGGAATTCATCACTTGTTCGGTATAAGAGTAGAAACAGAGAGAGTAAATTCTGTTCATAGAGAAGGAAATTCCATTCCTGAATATGTCCTGAAGCAATTTTGGATTTTTCTTTGCCAACTGGCTTCTTATTTTCTTCTGTATGAAAAGCAGCTGATGCCAGGTTTTCAAACTGATATTCATCCACTAAAAATGTCTGAAAAACAAAATCTTATTTCATGTTTAACCTTCACTCTTGTTCTGCCTTCAAACTTGAAGATTGTTTATGGTATAGATTTTGTTCCTTTGTCCTTCCTCCACTGGCAATGCTTTCTGCAAAGGATTAGTACAAGTTTGAGGCATTCCAGTTGTCATTCTGCTTCTCCAGAAAAGATTGCAGAAAGGACAACGTGTCATTACTGCTTGCTGTGGAACAAGAATTTTCATCTGGTAGCTCAGCAGAAACCAGAAGAAACAGATGATCTTGTGCAGGTGTAGAGTTTTTAGATTACAAGACAAAAACTGCAGCCTGGTGTGAAAACTCAGCTGCTAAACTTATGAAACACTTGCTGGTATCCCCAAGGGTTTTCTGAACCTGTTAGTGCTCCACACTATCAAAGATACCCAAAATGACATTTTACTAGAAATTCTTGAAAGTTCTCTGGCTGTGTAGCAGCAAGGAGAAGTTAAAAATGAGAATCACAGAGTGCAAATTCATTGCTATTATGTGTAATAAAACTTTGTGCTGAAAAGTTGAATTATATTTAAAAAACAAGAGTAGAATATTGTTGATTTCTAGGTAGTCCTTATAAAGGATGGATATTGATGGGGGGAGGAACAGTACTTTCAGTTATTTCTTTTACTTTGTAAAAATTGTAATGTAATTTCAAGTAGACAGTGAAGTGAGTACAGTGAATTGTTTCACCTATACATAACCCTGTGGCTGTCAGATCACTCCCAATCATCTTTTCTTCCATCAAGCAGCATCCTAACAACTCTTGCAGAAATTTTTTGTCCTTTTCTCCCCACTCCAATCTGTGCTGCTTCCTGAATGGAATCAGCCCCCCTGACAGCTTTGTGTGCTCCATGTAGAAAGCAGCAGTGGTGGTGGAAAGGACAGCCTGGAGTAGCCACCTCTCATAATTCCTTACTATATTTTTCCTCTTTTGGAGATCTTGTAGGCTAAAATGCCATGGGATATAGGAATAATTAAATTGATATACATCTAATAAGCTACTGTGTGTAAACTCTTCCATGACATGCAGTGGAAGAAATTTACTGCTCTCTTTACTCTCAAATGTATTTGCACTGAAATTGCAAAATGCCTGTGACGTCTGTCTTTTCCCTGACATCTTCTTTACAATAGTACTTTTTTGTTTGATTGGTTTATGAAATGTATATTCTTGATTAAGGCTCCTTGTTAATTTTCTTTTAATATATTTTTATTGTTGTTATTGGAAAAACTAAATCCATGCAAAAGCAGCTGAAGGTTTGCTGTCATTTTCAAAATCCCTGTGATTGTAATAATTCCAAGGTAATATATTTGTGGAACCTTTAATAACAAATTTTGAAGCTAGTATGCGTTCAAGCATTAACACTGTACAGAAAAAAACTGTGAAGCTGTAAAATTACTTGAGAATTTTACGATTCTGTCAATGGGCAAGTAATTCAAAAAAACAGTTGGTGCACATGCTTCAAGGGAATAGCAAGGTTGACGAGACTGCACAGTTTGCCTTCAGCAAGGTAATTTGCTAACAAAATGCTGTGTGTCAGGCTTTTGGTTCTTCTTTAGACCTCTTATGAGGTTTGAAAGAACCAAAATAAATCTTAGTACAGCACTTAAGAGATTAAAACAGGTAGATTGTTCATGTGAGCCTATAGACCAAATGCTGGGAGTAGCAGTGATTGCTGGGAAGAGAAACAGAGAGGACATGCTTTAGGCATTCTGAAAATACTATTGGTGCATTAGCTCCCACTGGCCATAATCAGCTTTGGTAGGGGAAAAAAAGGGGTGAAATTACTGAATCATTTTGAATAAATACTTCACAGAGGATGATATATTCAGTGAAAGTCTTTTTTTATTCTTGAAAATGTTTAATGGCACATTAGACTTACCTCAAATGTATTGCAAATGATTAGTGGCATAATCGTGAAGAATGATCTTGAGGTCGTTACTGACTTGTACATATTTATTACTGAGAATTCAATTTTGACATACCAGCGCTGTGACATTGTTTTTTGAATTTGCATAACAAAACTTCTGGGTTGCTTACTTTAGCAGAAGTGAAAAATAGGTTAGTGATAATATAAATAAAAAAAGAAAACATATCTTTCCATCAGTATTCCAGCCAAGACAGCAAAATTTTATTCACAAATGCTCTACAGAGAGAGAGCAGATGAGGAAAGTAGATCATCCAGAATCAAAACTTATTAATGAACCTGCAAAATTCACCCATTGGTGAAGAGGTAGTGAAACATTTTCTCTCACTTGTACAGGCCATAGCCTGTAGAACGCCGCATTTGCAAAATAGAGTGAATCCTTTTTCCTCTTCTTTTGTACTGTGTGCAAATTCTTCATTTTCCTTTCCACATCCAGAGTATCATTTGAATCATTATAAAGATGACTGTTCACTGAAAGACTGCTCTGTTTATCTTTAAACATCCTGATCTGAGTCCAATAGTTATAATCTTAAGCATTGCACACACAAAACGAATGTTTCACTCTCCAGCCCCGCCTTGTGAGGCTACAGTGCTTCAGGAGACAAAATGCTGCTTCAAATAAAGCACAAGTGTTTTCACTGACACTACTCAGAATAATTGTAGCAAAATGTCAAGAGATTGTTACTTCTTGCATGGATAGTTCTGCAGTAAGCTTTACTTGGAGGAAGATTGCATGAGTAAACAGCCTGGGTAGAATAAAATAAAGTGTTTTAGAATAGGATGTCTTTCTACTTGTCTTCCTCACTTGGTTGTTTCTCTATCAGCATTATCTGTGGTTTCTCACTTCAAAACAATTATGTCAATGCCAGTTTGCAATCAATATCAGTTTCAATACTGGGTAGGTACCAAGTACTGGAGCACCAAACCCATTTTGCTTTAGAATTGCCAGGCAATAGTTGGTGTCCAGCTGTAGCACTGGCACTAGGAAGAGGTTGTGATTTGGAGTATGGTCTTGTTTTTGTGGCTTGGTTTCGGTTGGTTGGCTTGTGGAGAGTGGGTTGTGGGTTTTTTTTGGTTGTTGTTTTGTTTGTGTGAAGACAAACCAGTGGCAATCATGGCTGTGTCCCTGGGTGATCATAAACCCTATGGGTGCTGAGGGTCCTGCTCAAGGCAGGTGTGGCATTAGAGAGTTGGCAGCTTGGCAGCTGCTCTCACACACACCTCATACAGCCAAGACCTTTGCTTCTGACATTAGTAATTGAAATACACATAGAACAGACATTCTTACAAATAACAATAACAAACAGCATGAAGGAATGAACAATACTGAATGCACACACACCATTAGCATAACACAGTTTTTCAGTCCTTGGACTTCTTGTTTGAGCTTTGCTGTGCTAATAAACAGATTATACATTTTAAGATTTGTCAGCCCAAATCAACTCATGTTGCAGCCACTTCAATGACTGAGTGAAGGCTCTGTGCAATTTTGAGGAAATCCTTGGTTTTTAACAGGTGGGACAAAGTAACACAGGAATTGTTTTGTGCTTCGTTGAGTAGAATGAAGGGAATTTGCCTTCAGCTTTACACTTTCCTAGACATGTATTAAGAGGTTGCTTAAGAACACACTTCCTGAGTTTGAGCTCAAAATTGAGTGTTTGCTGTGGAAAATGTCAAATTCAGAAACATATTTTAATTTCAGGTGGGTCAGTGACCTAGAAATCTATTTCTAAGTATCCATTGCTGAAGAGAATGTTAGAAATTTTGTAGATAGGATGTTATTGCCATTGGTGACGTTACCCACCTTGAACCACAACTTCAGTCAATATTTTTTGTTTTATTTTGGACTTTTTACAATTTTTAGTAAAACCCTGCATTTCACTGAACAACTGAGTTTGCTGAAGTACATTTTTTGTTATTTTTATTATGGAATACAAGCAAATTGCTGCTGGGATGCAAATTTATACACCAGTATTTTCTTTATCTCTTCTGTTAATAAGAAAAGGTAAGTTATGTTTGCATCAAGAAAATCTTGAAATAACATTTAGTTCAAGATTCTGCTGTCCATTACAAAGTTGGGGGAAGCAAAATACCAGGTTCTTCATATGCCAGATTGAAAATAGAGCTGTCCTAAAGAGCTTGGGGGAGGGAGGAAGAACAGGAGGCCTTAGTGGACAGAGGGGCTGTGTGAATAGATGTCAAAATATATTGATTGTTTCTGTACAGCAGCTTTAAGGGATTTTACTCCACAAAATTGATAACAACTGTTCATCAATCTTAAAGAATCAAAGTGACAACTAACAGTTTTAAGATTTTTTGGGATTTATGCTTTAAAGTTACACCCAAATTTGCCTTTTATATTACTACATTGTAGAAAGATATTAGGAAAAACAAACCCTTTCTTTAAGAAAAGCCAGCTTATTCAATTTTATCTTATCACCTTTAACTGATTCAGTTCTGTGAATGTGGAAATGTTACTGCATTTACTGTTTACTCAGTTTTCCAGTGTAGAATTTTATCACTTGTTCATCTCTTTTGGGGTTTTGAGCATCAATGTTTATCTGCACTTTAAGCTGTTGACTTAATATGTAGTAAATGGATACATTTTATTCTGGTTTGCAGTAATTAAACTGAATTAATTGAGCTGCTCTGGTGTTTGTATTAAGTACAATGGTGTATTAGTACTTAATAGCTTTACTCAGTTTTCATGATTCTACAGCTGTAATTGGACTTTTACATAGCCAGTGAAAGCATTAATTTTAATTATTTTTACTTTTAATAGCTAATATTTAAGCAATGCTTTTAGTTGAGTACAATTTCTCCTGCTGCCTGGCACTAGTTAAAGATAAATAGAGGCAAATATACATATGCTTTGTACATATGGAAGCACTGTGTCTTTTGCCTGTAAAGGAGCACTGCTATCCATGCCATTGGTACTGATTGGCAGCTGGACTCAGTACTGTTAATTAAGTGCTATTAATTAAGACACTTTGATTCTGCCAGCCTGGACAATTTTCAGCACTTATCACAATCCACCTATCTTGTCCAAATCTTACAAATTTGGCTACAGGGATGCTATAGATAATTGTCAGAAGACTTTTTGCCATAATTTTATCAAAATGGTGTAACAATGTGCTTCATTGTTTAAAAAAAACAATGATGTTTTGAGGATAAATTCTTAAAATTTTAGAACATAGTTATTTTTTATCCAAAAAAGTAACAAAAGTTCCTATGTAGAAAGCTTGACTTTCTTAGCAAAGAAAAAGTGGTTTTTTTTGGTAATTATATCTTTGTAAGGGGAGGGTAAAGAGTATTTGAAGTATCTATGGGAATCAATCTCTATAAACATTTAAGAAGTATGTCACCTTGATAGTTTAATTGTGTAGAATCAAATGAAAAATGTAGAATGCTTGGTAGTTCAACAAGTTCTAATTGATATCTTCCTATATTATTGAACTTCTTAAAACCATTTGTCAAATTTGTGAAGAAAAGGAAAAATTAAATGTGAAGTGTTTTTCAGAATCCAGCTTTGATTCATAAGTTATTTATGAACTGTTTAATTGAATATGGAAAATTAACAATGGGGCAGTTTTTGCAGCTACTAAAAAAGGAGTGACACAATTGTGATTTTATGCCAAGATATTTTCTAAATTTGAAGAAACAAATGAACCTGCAAGAGACTTTGACCGATGGCTTTTAACCTTTCTCCTCTGAACTCAGGTAGTTGCAGTTGGGTAGATTTTTTTTTTAGCTAAGAAAACCCAAAAAGTGCTTTTTCCTGAAATACGCATATGCATATGCAGTAAAGGTGTGTGATTAGCATCTAATGGCAAACTGTGTGAATCTTCTCCTGGCGAAGTATCAGTTCCTCTCTCAGGAAGTTATTGGGAATGAACAGGGATAGAGGAAGCTGTCTAATCAGTGAACATGGTGAAAATTTGTCTAGGAAGTAAGATTTCCTGTACATTATTTATTTCTTTCCAAGCCTACTGACTTAGAGGCTGGGAGTAAAGCATGTTTTTCTTGTGTAGTTTGGTTTTGTTCTTGTGCATGATCTTAAACAAAGAGTAGCTTTACTCTACTCAAGAGTTTTCTTTTCCATTTATTGCATAAAATGTGATAGAACCATTATCTGAAAAGTTTATCTGGGGATTTTAATAATTTATTATAATTGTCATTTCAGAAATTGTGATTTAACGTTGTCATGTTGTAAACAAATGTGAACTACAGTTTTAAATGTTCTTCTTGCTTTTTAGTTTTCCCCTCACTTCCCTATTCTCCCCTAATTCTCTTACTGGAGCATGATGTGAAAACTCACTAGATCAGAAATATTTGTTTTGATTTGTTGTTTGGTTGGTTTTTCTTCCCCCAAATATACCCTAGTGAAAATAAATCTCATTGCACTGAACAACTGACAAATAAAAACTGTTCTAAAAGAAAGAGTATATTTGAGTATCAAATATTTTATGTACCTATCAATGTGAGTCCCATCTGTTTAAATGTGTGAAGCACATCCGAAGCTTTCATTAGTCCTTCAGGTCTTAAAGTGTAATCTTTTCTGATTAGTAAGATTAAATGCCCATTGTCAAATACTGATGAAGTGGAAAGAATACGTTTCAAACCACATAAAAGTCACCTGAATGTAGTGAATCCCTCATCAGATACTAAATCTGCCCATAGGGGATGAATTAATGGTTTCTCAAGAGCTCACACCACTTCAGGTGCATTCTGACCTTCCCTCTGTGCTGCAGGTAGTGCTGGAAAAAGTTTGACAGAGCAGATGACTCCAGCACAGATCCCCCACGGAAAACTCATCAGTCCATTCCAGCCCTGCTCAGACTGGAGTTTAATGCTCCACTGACTCCCCAGAGCAAGGCTTTACCTGCTGTGCTGCAGCCTTGTCCTGTAGGGACTACATTAAATGTCACAGGCGTTTCCATAGGTGTGTTCATGTTGAACATCCTGTATTTTATAAATGCTAATTTCTCATTGATAAATAATGTTCACTTTCTCAGAAGAATTTCTCTGAATGAAGAGCTTTTGTTCTGAAAGGTTGCAGTAGTGGGGACAGGGCCCTTATCCACATCCACATCTTAGACATGTGAATTTAAAACATGTATCTCAAGGAAAACACTCCATAGGACTGGTGTCTTTATTTGCACAATAATTTTGAATATTTTGTGGCATCATACCATGTCAAGTTTCTCTGGAGGTATTTTATATTCAGTCACGTAACACTGGATGTCCATTCTGAATATGGGATACTTTTGTAGTTTTATGTGGAAAGTGTTGATAAAAATCACGTTGTAGTCTGCTTTGTGGAAAGAAGTACAAAACTAGGGCTGAGCTTTGGGCATTAATACATTATACATACAAATTGCAAGTGAATAGATTTAATTATTTTCTTCTTTCTTCTAAGCGACTGTCCGGCAAACCAAACATGGGTAGTTTGCTCTTTTGTGTGGTTTTTCAATTGCCTGCTGTGAAAGAAAATGAATATGGAAGACAAGTTAAACATGCCTTAGTGTGTTCTGCCTTTGAATCCATTGAAATATTAGTGCATTGAAGAAGATTGCAACATGAACTCAATTACCACATTTTACTTCCACTGCAATTTTTCTCAATTTAGAGGCTGCTTATTCTATTAAAAGAGAAGACTTGAACTAATGGTGATTGGTGATCTGCCCTACTGACTTTTTTTTACTGATTTAAATCAAATTTAGTTGTGCCATTGATGATATAATGTAATATCTATCAGTTCATTTATCCAATTTAGACACAGAAAAGGACCTAGAATACACATTTCCAATAACACGGAAAAAGCTGAGGGTGAAATAGGTAAAAACGTAAATAAGGGCTGAATATATCCTCAATTCAAGTGCTCCTAAGAGACATCTTGGGTGCTGGAACCCAACTCTTTGTGCTGGCAGACTGTTAGGAAAGTCCCTGATGCGATTTTGGCATGTTCAGACTAATGAGCTATGAAAACAAGTCCCAGCCGTGGTTTGGCAGTCAGATGTTCCAGAGAGTGCCTGTGAATGAGGCCATGTGGTCTCTGCAAGGGTCCCACGATGTTTTTGCAGCATCAGCTCTATGCTAAGCCACTGGAAATTGTTTAATCTCTCTTCCCATCCCTGGTGTATTTAGGGTTTTAAGCATTAGAGGATCTTTAATTACCATTATTGAAGGCCTTTCAACTTTGAAAATTGGAAATATGTTTCACCGGAGACTCCACCATGGTAATTGGCATGTTGTTGCAATGTCTGCACAATGTTGTTCCTATTTCAGTCTGTTACAGAAAAGATTGTTTGCTGATTTTCCCAGAAGTATAAAATTAATTCAGTCTCGGCTCTGTCAAGTAATTTTTGTTTGTGGAAATGAAATTGCAATTTTTCAATTTGTGAATAATTAAAGTTGGCTTTGCTCAGAAAGATAGATTTTGAGATACAGAGCAGCAGTTTCCTTTTATTTGCATTAATCACAACAGTCACAGCTTAGTTTTGTAGTGTTCTGACATGAAAATATAGAAGTGCCAGTGCTAAAATTTCTATTTTATAAAAGTTACTTTTTAAAAATTAATTACATGGTGTTTCCACCCAACTCTCCTACATTCAACTATAATCAAGATTATGGCAAAAGATTATGAAAAAGACTTTTCAGAACTGTCTTACCTGTGGGTTTGGATTTGATTTTCTATCTCAGAGCTCCTTAGTGTTTCTCAGTGATATTTCCTGAGACAGGACCTTGTGATTATTCCATGTGAGCAATTATAAGTACATGTGCAGGCTGGTAATTAATCTTCTGCTTTGACAATTATGCATTCTGAGAGGATGGTTAGCCATTGGCACAGGTTGCCTACAGAGGTTATGGACTTTGTATTTTTGGAGGATTTTGGTAAACAACAGAACAAACTCCTTGGCATTGTATGCCAATGAAATATTCCAAATCAACAGGTGAAAACACAACAGTCAGAAGAAATTCCTCCAAAGCAGCTTCTAATTATCTTATTGAATAATAAATATTGGCTTAGCTTCACTGACATTTGTTTGTACTTTCAGAGTTTTAGAATGTTTCATTCTATTCCCAGGCAGTAACACTAGTCCCTATAATAAAACATTCTTTCTTAATCCTTAAAACACCTTCCTGAATTTTATTAAATCTAGGAGATGCCAGGAATGTTGGTTCAGGCTTCATATGCATTTGGAGGACAAAGCTCCATAGGTTTAAGATTTTAGCATGTGCTGTAACAAGATTTTTGTCTTCATCTTGCTGAATTCCTGCCCTTGTGTTGTCCTATTGATGGTCACATTACTGCTAATCATTCTCCTTCATCCATGTTTCTCAGATCCATCTTTTTTTGGGACACTTTGGGCCAAGAGTCTTTTTTAAGACTCAAAATATTATGTTCTGTGTTCAGCTCACACTTGTGCAGGTATGGTCTTGTAGGTCTTCTGGAATTAACAGCTCAGGAAAACTCTGGAACAGGTGGTTGGGTGGGCAGTGGAGACCACCTGTTGTAGGATTTATTACATTAGGACGAAGAGCTCACATGGAAGGAAGAAAGATGTAAGATATGAATCTGTGCACAGGCTTATTGTATTCATTAGTTCCTAGTAATCAACTCTTTAACTACTCAAGTCCCAAGGTATGAGATATTATTATGAATTATCATATTAGATATAGGGTAGGACTCTTTGTAATTTGGTAGTGATTCTTACTGCACATATTGCTGGTATTTTACATAAATCCCTAAGATTTCTTGGCACCACTGTGCCACCTGCTTTGTTGTTCTGGACACAATGTTTAATTGCTTACTTTTGTCCTATGTATTTGTCTACTTCCATGTTTTATGTTAATTCCATATGAGATCCTTGGATGACCCTGTTCTCTTGAAGGATGTGCAGGGTCTTTGCCTTCTTTCCAAATACATGTGAAGAGTACACGGGCTTAGTCAATTATCTCCTCAAAGTTTGTCATTTATGCATTTTAATATCTCATAATGTACCTAATACATTAAGGAACAAGATAAATATCTTGATAAGAACGATAAATGACTTTGGTATTGGCGATCAGTCATTTTAATTGGAATCAATTTGTTCAATTAGAAATTAATAGAGGTACCTAGTCAGGGTATAATGCCAGTTTTGAAATTCTAAAATTGGCAGTGCTATCAGATGCTGAAGACAAAAAGTAATTGGAACAGCTGGAGCAGAAATGGGATATTGTTAAATATGCTCTTGGTTTATCATGTTCTCTTTTAGAAACATTTTCTTTGAAGTCAGATGGCGAAGAAATTGGACAGTTACTGGATTTGATCATTTAGCTCTGCTGAATAATTGCACAGTTAATTTTCATAACTAAAAGCTGGTAATCCACGACATAATTAATGAAACTTTAATTCACTAATTGTAAGCTGATCACTCACTGATGTAATTAATAATTGAATTTACTTCCTAGAGGCTGCTGTAATAGCAGCCTTGAAGTCACAGATTCTTTGCTGCCAGGCCTGACAAACAGCAGAAGTGGTGTCAGAGGCTGCCTGCTGTCCCGGGTGGGGCAGAACCTCTGCTGTAGGATTATTTTATGTCCAGTGCTATTTGTCTTTTGTCTTTCCTGAGACAACAAATTGTATTAATTGTAACCAGGGCTCTTATAAGACAAAAATATTTGATTGGGTAAAGTCATCCATGGTTGTAAGCCCTAAAGCAAACAACTACCACCCAAACAATTAACAACCCCCTTCCTCCCCCCCAAAAAAAAACAAACCAAAAGAAAAAACAAAACAAACAATTCGAAATAGTTTGGCTTCAAACTTGTGACTTAAGGTGAGAAAATTCTCCATTGCTGTTTGAGTTGTTCATTTACACCTCATGGGATACTTTATATAGAAGTGTAAAACAAGAGAGTACAGTTTTTTCTCTGAGATCACTCTTCCTGTTGATTATTTCCCTTCTAGTAGTTTCAACATTCATAAGATGCAAATTAAAGGGTGGCAGAATATTTTGCTTGTAATTGTGATTTGCAAGTTCATTTTTCTGTTACTGCATGGGGAGATTTTAAGATAAATGCCTAGAAATCATGACTGGAAAAGGAGAAGTTTGTGGTGTTGGGTTGAAGTGCTCTTTTTGTGTTAAAAATACAGTCGATTTGCATCTGGTTGTTTTTTGGTGCAGTGTTAAAACCTGGTGTTCATTGCTGTCATTTTTTTTCTGCCTACTCCCTAGTGGTGCTGCTGTCATTAGTGCACTTTCTATGACATTTCTGTCAGCACTTTCTTTCACCAAGGTCTTCTCCTCTTCTCTAGCAAAGAAGGATCTTTTTAACTTTTAACTCTGCCTATGACTCTTTCTTGCATACTTTCTAATTTGTTGCTAATAATAAAAACTGGCTTGAAGTGCTTCACCTCATTCTAGAGAGGTATGACAGCAGTTAAATTTTCCAGGGTTATCTCTTTAACTAACTCACATTTCTTAAATTAGACTGTTCAAGGCACTCATTAGTAATAGAGTGACAAATTAGAAAGAATGTAAGATAATGCTAGATCAGTATTTTCAATTAGATGAAGCTCAAGCACTTGAATTCTTCTATAATGTTTTGGGTTTTCGTGAAACAGAGAGAAAGGAGCTTCCTTCCATTTCCAGTCTCAGTCTCTGTTCAAAATATACCTGATTGGTAACTGAATATGTGAACATTGGGCAGTCACTGTATTGTGCAAGTTAGTGAGAAAGAGCTGGATAATGCAAGAACTTTCTTGAGTTGTTAAAAATAGCATGGAAATCACATTTCAGAGTTACCCTTTCATATCTTTTTCATCCTTGCTGCAGGTCAGTCACTGATCAGCTTTCTTCTTTTCATGTGTGAGTGAATTTATCTTGATGGGGTTTTCTTACCAACTGGCTTTTTCCCTCCTGAAACTCTCACTTCATGCCCCGTGTAGTTCTTCTAATGGAAATAAATTCATAAGAATTGTAGGTTGCCTCAGTAGAAAGCAGGCCTACAGGAAAGACCAAGTTTATAATGAGGTGGGAGTTCATATTATGACACAGATATTTATATAGGGATGACCAGAATGATGACTAGAAGGAAGAGTTCCCATTTAAATGGAAATATATGAGTTAGATGGTTTCCTACAACACTTTGTTTCTGCATATTTTGATGTCCAAATATTGTGATTTTTCTGCCTTTATCTAAGCTGATATATTTGATGATATTTGCCATTAAATTTTCTGAGGAAATGTACTTTTTTCTTTGTTGAAAAATGGAGCACTGAGGTTATTGTTATGAAAAATCCTGATCTGAGAATATTTGTGTCTGCAGGCTATGCCAGCCATTGCTACAATTGAATTCATCAATATCTACATTCTGTAGACACTTTATTCCCCAGTATAGGAATAGTTTGTGTGCTGGTAGGTCGGGGACTACTGGAGTGTGCATCAACAGCTGTGGGAAAAGGGTGAATGCAAGAATGCAAGAATTTTGACATGAATACCTTAAATTGCGAATGTTAAAAACCGTTCCAGAGTTTGGCATCTCAACACAGAAATCATAATTAACTTCACAGAGTGGAATAGAATAGGCAGGTTCCCTGTTTAGTTTGTTTCAGGATTCAGGTTCACTGGAAAGAGGCAGAGGTATTGCTTTGTCATGCTTCTGTAAGTATCATTTGGATTGCCACCTGCAGATCATCCTCATGTTTGTTTAAAATACTTGCATTACTGAATCAACTCACATCATGCAAACACCTTAGATGTAGGTAAGAGTCAAGTAAATCAAGGGAAGATTTTCCTACACTGCATTGCAGTTTAGTTTTAACATCTAGTGAACAAAGTAATGGCAACTTTAAAATTAGCAAGTTTTTTCATTCCCAGAAGTATTCAATACTGAGAAGCTTATTGAAGTGTATGGTGCTGGTGTAAGGGAGTCAGACAGAAGGCAGGGCAAGAAGGTAAAGTACTTAGTTACACCAATGAAATGTATATTATATAATATGAACTTGCAAACCCTGTGTGCAAGTAGAACCACTACTTCTGTTTTTTTGAAATAATTTAAATGAGGCATCACACTGTCAACCTCCAGAGAATGGAATGATGTTACTTCCCTGAGAGAGGCAGCACACAATACACAATCTCAAGATATTTACTTATTATCATCCTACCACACCATCTTGAAACAACAGATTTCAAACAAACTACTTATGAGTTTTACAGGCAGCAGCAGTGCACAGCAGGGGAGATTTCCTTAAGATTTGTACATTCTCGCTACTTTTGCAGTGCCAAAATTGGAGTATTTTTTAACTTGACTTCATTGCAAACAGTGTTGTGAAATCATGAAATTTACCTGCCTAGACAGTCTATTTGCTTGTATTTCACCTAATGGTAATGAAAAATGAGTGCTGTTTTCCTTGCTTGTCAAAACCAAGTTATTTAACCCTGATGAATGGTGAGTATGATAACGTAGGTAATATTTTTACAGTTGGTGATACAGAGTTGTAGAACCTCTAATTTATGGTGCAACTCTGGGACAAATATGGTAAGGTGCAACTTTTGTTTAATAGAAAAGTTGTATTTTACTTTGCAGGAGTTACTTGCATGCAGTATCTCCAAGTAATTCCTGAAGCTGTTAAAGTCAGCATGAGTTTTGAAAGTCAGTTTGAGGTGTGGATTGACCCTGATTGTAGACAGTACAATGAGTCCTCCCTCATTATAGAGCTGAGCACTTCCTTAAGAAGGAATCTGACTGCAAATGAGCAGTGCCTGCCGTGTTGGGGATAGTCTGCCCGAGCTTAATAGATGGTTAACTTTAAAACATATTCGTGACCACTTGCATGAACATGCTTTGAACTAAAAATGTGTTTATGTATTGGTTTCCCAAATGGTTCTCTTGTGTAATGTGCAGATGCAAAGTGAGCCAGTGCAGATGTTATCCATGCTTGCTGTAGTCTTTCATCAGTAAATCGAGCTTCAACCCTTTTTTACTTTTTTCTTTCTGATCAGAAAGAAAAATATGCTTGTTGAACATATCCTGAAATAGATCTCTATGAATTTTTGCGATTTAAAAATAAATGTGATGGAATGTGTCACAATTGTCATTCCTACTAGGGATGGAGGGTGATTTGGGCATTAACTAAATAGTTCTGGATGTAAGATTTGCTTTACCTCTGTATCTAGGTTTTCTTTTTTTTTTTTTTTTACTATCAGCCAGAAAAAAACTTTCTACAGGTGCAAACTAACAACTTGTTTATCTGGAATTATGACCTGCTCAGGCTATTTTTTGAGTGGGAATATAATAATACTATTTAGAGATCAGTAAAACTTGACTATTTGCAAGTTTCCTATTTAAAGAATACCTGAGAAGCCTGAAGGATAAAGACATAAGAGAAACCTGCCTTGTGGGGCTATTTGAACAATTGACAGATACAGATATATAAGGGATTGAACATAAGAAAAATGAAAACTTCAAAGGATTAAAGTAATAATATAGATTTAGATATCAAAATGCTACTAAATTACAAGATAAGAGGGTGAGATTTTTAGGAATAAGTTCAATATAACAATGAAAACAATGGAAGGTGACAGGGAAAGGAGGGGAAGAAAGATAAAACAGGGAATAAAGTTGTACTGAGCTGAGGAGGAAAAGGAAGTCTGAGATCCATTTGCAAATAAAAACACCAATACTTAGCTGATGAGTTATCATGGATGTGATGTTGTTTACACAGTCAATTAGTTTTGTGTCTTGAATAACATTTTAGTACTTTTTCTGTCTGTTAAATAGAAGTAGCCTTAAAGAAAGTATCTATAATTCCATCATCGTGGAAATGAAAATGTTAACATCTAGAAGGCACCAAAGAGAGAATCAAATCTTTCTGGCTTTCCCTCAGTCATGTTGCATATGGAATGATTCCAGTGTAATTTCTGTGAAGTCTGGCTGTTACTTCTGTGTGATTTCACCGGGCAAAAAGTTCCAGAAAAAGTGAGATGAGGCTTTTGAATTCAGCTGTTTATCATGGATGTTGCTAGTATCCAACTATTTCCAAGATAAATATTTTTGAATTGACAGATATACTGGTAAATATCTGCTTGGATGTAAATGTTCTTTGTGGTCTGTCTATTCCCTCTCTAAGGAGTGAGGAGCTCTGAACAGGTCAGTCCTGGAGTGCTCAGGCACTTGGACTGGAGGCACATTGTAGGTCCCTTCCAACTGGACGGTTCTGACCTATTGAACACAGTGCCCAGGGTAGATGTCAGCATCTCTAAAGTCTCATCATACCTTTTTTGGTTGTTTCTGAACCTTTCTGGTCTTTCGTGACCTTCTCGTTCTGTATTAAATCTGATTTGTATATCTTGCTGTACCTGTTTACATGGAGATGATTTTTTTTTATGTCAGAATATTTAATTTATTCTTATTTTGCCTGGAAAATATGTATGTACGAGATCTTATATTTCTGTAATTCATTTTGGAGGGTTTCATGAGGTTTAGTTACTTACATCTGTATGCCTTAGTTTTTAATTAAAACTTGCATTGCCAATTGCATTTTGGAAATTTACAGTGTAATAATCAAATATCAACAGGTAGCAAGCTGCATAACATGTTTTTGTGGTTTACCAATACAGTATAAAGCCAGTGCTCATTTGAGCTGGTGTGCAAGTAACTGTGAATGTCAGGATTCAGCCATACAGCAGTTGAGGCATTGCATTTATTTGTACCACATATATAAGGCAGGTATCTGCCAAATGGAGGAACTCCTACCATGCAGAGTGAGTGAGTTTTGACTGAAAAAACTGATGTTCTCTCAGCCATTGGTACTGTATTTTTATATGGAAAAAGAAAGTATATATAATTGCTTAAAAACATATATATATATATATATATATATTCAAGGAGTTTAGTATTCCAGGCAATTGATTCCTCAGATGCTTCAGTCAAGGTTGTAGAGAATGTGTGGATACTGGGTTAACAGTTGGATTTGATTATCTTAGATCTCTTTCAACCTTGACAATGCTATAACTCTATGAAATTATTTATATTTCTGCTACATGTTATCAGAGATGTTTGCCAGACTGAGTTTCTTAGCACAGATTATTGACACAGCTGTGGTTTATAATGGTAAAACATTTTTGGTATGCAATTAAATTGATATTTTTTTAAATCTGTATCTCTAGAAGTAAGTCTATCCATTAGAATATTTTCATTGTCAAAATATAGTGACTTTGAGTTTATAAAGATGGTGGGGATCTTTTTACTGGCTGTTGTTTTGCTGCTGGAATTCTGTTCTTTAAATGTATCTAGAGTGTATTTGCATGATAATTGGTTATAAGTTCATGCATGTAGTTGCTCAGGGAACTCTCACAGGAGGCTGTGGTTTCAATGATGTGACTTTTATAAAGAAAAGAGCAGCCTTACAAGGGACAGTAAAAAAAGAAGTGTTAATAGCTTGGTATTTTCTACACCCATTCAAAATACCATCAAAATTACAATGCACTTTAGAAATAAATGTTGAGAAGAACTAGAAAAAAATGAGGGTTTTTTTCCTTTGTTCAAAATATAGCGGTAAAATGAGGTTTTGCCAGCAGAAGATGAAGCAAATACATAGGTAACTGCAATTCAGCTTCACATGAAAATGGCAACAATCAGAGTAATGTGGAATTTTGCTTGGTTTGTGAAGTTGTTAACGGAAATAAATGGCCCAATTTGTATGTGTGAAAAGGCAGTTACTGGAAATGGCTCCTGATTACAATGGACCCAAGTGCATGAACCAAACAATTGGCCTCTCATAAGCAGTGGATAGCATTGGCATGCAATAGAGCCCTCATCACAAGTGGGGCAGAGTTTCTGATGGTGTGCAGGCTTTTAAGAGACTCTTGAACAGCTAAGAAAAACTTATGTTAGAAGTTTTTGGTTCAATTTGCAGTTAATACCAAACTTGTATCATGTACATGTAGCTCATGAGCAGGAGAAGTATACACCTTCTATAAATACATAGAATGAACCCAAAGGTATGAGTATTTTCTCTAAACAGGCATTTCAGACATTTAAAAATGCTTTTTCATCTTGTTGCTATGGTTGTACCTGTTTGCTGCAAGCTTTTTCTATATTGTATTTGTGAATGTGCACATTTTTCCCTATTTGTTTTTTATTCTCCTTGTGGGTTTTACTTTTTGCCTTATCTGTCTTTCTTTCCCATCTCTTCTTTATTGAAGCCATGGCAACAATGGCTTAAATCTTGGGAGAGAGATGGACGTGCTTATGAAAAGACACCCATAACCCCCCCATGACACCTGAGATTATTTAATTTTTACCTTGTCCTTCCTAACCATTATTTGTGCTTAATCCCTGTTCCATGTCTAACTAGAAAACCTCTTAGAAAGTATCCCAACTCTACTGAGGCTCTGTTTGGAGACAGCTCCTTTTCCAGGAGTGCACAGATAACTTGGTATCCCAAATCCTCTGTCTCTTTCTGACAGATAATTTGAAGTCTTTTCCGCAAAAGTGCTTTTGGCCTATACAAACTTCTTCTGTGTGGATAAATCATATATACTTTTTTTTGTCATTCTTCACTTTGCACACGCTTGTGAGAATAAGCACAAGATCACTATTTCATTAGGCTGTGTGTCATGGTAGAAACAGCAGGGGACTAAATTATTGAAATGAATTGAAGAAACAGAAGAATCTTTCTGGCCTGGTGAAGAAAAGCTGACTGCGGCAATTGCTCTGAAAGATTAAAATCAGTTACTTTGGCCTTGAAACAGTGTGTTTATGAGTTTTTAGCTCATTGAACAGGGTATATGGTCAAAGTGTTGAAGCAGGTCCAGAGAAATAGAAGCATCTGGTTTGTGACTAAATTGTTATGAGAGAAAAGCTTAATATAAATATTTTGTGTCTTTTGCAAAAGAAGAGGGCTGTGGAATCTCTTCTCAGCAATCAAAATACCTTGGAGGAGGAAACTAAGGCTTATGAAAGCAAGAGAGAAAAGATTAGAATCATGGGAAGTGACTTCTTGGGTGTTCTGTAAGAGCTATCACCAATGCTGTGGCAGATTTGTATTTCAATGTTTTTGCTGTTTCTTCACACAGTCAGAAGGAAGTCAGTTCAGAGAAGATTATTTCTAATTACACAGAGATATAAAATTTTAGAGTGGGGCATGGGGATTTGACCATGTGACACCCATTAATGTTAATGGAACTCATGCAGTTAAATCACTCTTAATTTTTATGAAAAAGGTATCCTAGAGAGTTTGCAGAGAGACTTAGTTGTCTGTCACACAGCTGGACTATAAATCATTGCTACTATGTGTACAAGTAACATAGCAGGAGAGAGGAACAATTTAGTATAGTGACAATTTTTAATTTTTTTTGTGGAAAGGCTTTTTTAATTTACTTGAAGGCTGCAATTTTTCTAATTTCTTTTGGTAATTAGCAATCTGAACATATTAATAACTTGATGTAGTCATGCTGTTGTTCTTCATGTCAGAAAGTGATATACTCAGCTCCTCTGTAGTGGTTGTGATTCTGAGGAAACCTGTGTGGTTAAACAGCATTTTGCTTGATACAGGGACTTTCAGATTCTTGCCTAGCATGATCCCCCTATTCATACTACCTGCCTTTAATGGATTTTCTTCCTCTAATATTATGGAAAATATGCGAATTTAAAGCCCAGCAGCTGTTACAGGGTAAATCTCAGTCTCGGAAACACTGTATTGCAGCACTTACAAATTATCTTAAATTGTGAATGTGTAGAACAAGTATTATCTAAAAATCTCAAGGTTTTTGTCAGCTTGGTGCATTACCCGTAGATTAAAACATTAGGCTTTAGAAAACTTTGCTAAGGAAATTTCTGTTACATTAAGGCATGTCTGGAGAGTGAATTCCATGTCTGGAGGCCTAATTCCAACATAGAATATGATCAGAAGGCTCTAAGGTACTTCTGTTATGCAAAGATGTGCAGTGAAATGCTTGAAACGTGAATCTGTATTACACGGAGTTTGTCATCTTCTGTGTTGAAGGATGCACAGTGTGTCTCATGAATGCACTCTTTTGTCCTCCTACCTGTTGGTCAACTTATTTCAGAAATTGCAAGATAGCCATGTTTTGGATGTCCAGAACTTCCTTAGAGCTAAGGCTGTAGTTATAGCTGTTGTCTAGAGTAAAGCAAAAATCCTTTTACCTTAAACAGGAATTGGGTCATGTTTAGCATGTTTGTTATTTGGAGACCTTTCATCACAGTGTTCACTACTGTTTTTCTTGAAAGAAAATTTCCAAATCCAAAGTTTCTTGAAAAAGTTCTTTCCTCTATTCCTCTTTAGGTTTGGTTAAAAAAACCCTGCAAAACAACAACAAAAACACCCTATCAAAAGTAACTAAAAAGCCAGCAGAAGCACAGCCAGGTCTGGATGAAGAATTCTATCACATCAATTCCTGGTTCACAGATCTTTGTTTCTTTCTAGTGGAATATCTCAGTGGCATTACAGATAAAACTTCTTTCAAGAAAACCCCAACCAAACATAAAAACCCCAACATCCCAATGAACCAAATAACCACAAGAACCACAATGACAACCCTACCTCAGGGATGGCTTTCAAAAGTCCTTTGATGCCGTAAACTAAAACCTCTTAGCTAAGCAGGGAGACTTCTGTCTGTTTTTCTGGTGGGCTGTTGAATTACCATGAGTTAGAAAGACACTCCTGTAAATCACATTCTCTAATATGTGTAAATACAGTGATTTATGATTTAACCTCTATGAAAACAGGATCTACAGGGCTTCATAAGAGTTCCTTTAGCAGTAACAATGTTGATGGCACTTTAGGTCTGTTGGGCTCAAGAGATTTCAGCTGGGCAAGGATTTGTCACCTGGTCCTTTTCCACATTGTGTAGTGGGCTTTAATTCTTAGTTATGCTCTCAGTTGTCATAAAGCATTTCTTAGTTATGCTCTCAGTTGTCATAAAGCATTGAATGACAGTAGAGCAATGTTTGCATTCAATTTTAAGTCTTTGGCTTCCATGTATTTTCTTTACTCAATGTAGAGCAACATACCTGCTTGGAGATATCTCCTTCTGGTGCAGAGGATTATTCTGGTCCATGCTTTGTTGAGAAGTGCTTTCCATAGTTAACTCCAATATTTCTTTAATTTTATTATTAATAAAATATATTAAACTTATTCTCAAAATCAGTGTTAAAGTAGAATTTATGTTGAAAGTCCTGCTGTTGCCTCTCCTCTTTAGCAAGTTAAAGAGAATAAGTTCATTGATGGGTGTTTTTTATTACCCTAGTTCCATTCTTTCATTCTGATTGTGTTGTGTTATTGTTGTTTAAAAAATAGTTGATATCTTGTATTTGTACTATAAGCATTGTGGAAGTGAATTATATAACTTTTGGAAGCAAAAAGGGAGGGGAACTTAAATAGGGGTGTTGAGTTTTTGACTTTGCTCAACCAGCATCCATTACTAACTCTTACTGCAGATCAAAAAATTGATAAAAAAGTTCATTTCGTGAATTACTTCCAGCAAAGTTAAACTATTGAGTACTTTAGTATAAAAATAGAGATATTAAAATTATGAATTTCAGTATAATAAAACCTCTTTCCTTGGGAGATAGTTCATTACAAAAAGCAGATGAAAGTAGTTCTTTAACATCTCATTAGAATTCTCTCTATTCATGCTAAGTCTGAATATCCAAAGTAATTACTTTAAATGCCTCTTTCTTTTTATTCCTTTATATTTTATTGTTACTTTATTACTGTCACTTTATTGCTATTATTCATTTTTACTATATTTTATTATTCAAAATTACACTTACAAAGGAGTACTCTGGTTTTTAGGAACTAAGATTTTCTTTTACTCTGAACAGAGGAAACTGAAGATGGAAAATTAGAGAATGAATAAATAGACAATTAAAACAATAAATAAATTCTACAGGTTTTGTTACTTGGATCAAAGCCAAGATTCCAGTGGTTATATTCATCCTTGGCTGAGCAAGCTGCAAGAGGAAAGCACATGCTGAGAACAGCAGCAGATACAGCAGAAGCTGTAATGCAGTAGCACAGCTAATTAGAATTCCTGTAGGCTTTATCAACAGGTCTGCAAAATACAATAATTAAGATTTGACTGTGAAAACACGTGACTTTGTTTTTGAGGTGAGAAAAACTAGCTCAAAATTACACAGTTGAAAATTATCACTTTAAAATCTTTTTTGTTTAGTTGGATATACAATGCACTTGCTACTACAGTGATTTTTGTAGTTTCTGCAATCAAAGTTAGCACTAATTTAATTTCTCAATAAATTATACAATGTGGACATTTCTGCAGGCTGATACTCGAATGAAACTAGGTTGGTAGATAGATATCTTGGCAGAGCAAAAATGTGTGTATTTACCCAAAAGGTGAGTTTCCAGGCAGGAAAATGGCTGTACACAATAGCTTTGCATGAAGACTGCTAGATATTTCTGTCTAGTAAATGTTCTGGGAAGATGGAGTTAATTGAGTCAGTTATTTTCAAATGAAATTGCTAGTGGTGAGCAAAGTCTAGCAACAACTGACGATTTAGTTTGGAAGGAGGAAATTGATGGTTAGGTTAGTCATTCCACCTGTAAATTATCCTGCTGAAAAGAAAGATGGAAAAAAAATATGGTAGCTGACAGGTTGATGTGTCAGTACCTTTATTAAAATATTCCTCATAGGTAAGGACATGGGTCTGGTTTAAAACTGCAAAGCATCTTTGAAAAGCTCTGCCATGTCATCCCTTTAAATGTTTGCAGTAGAATTATGTCAGTAGAGTCTTGTTTGGTGCTGATGCTTGTGGCTGGCTAAACCAAGGCCACAGGACATGCAGGTGTGATGGTAGCACTGCACTGTGGCTGTCTGGTGGTAGTGCAGATCTGAGAGAAAGAGAGGTGACGTGGGGGGAGAAGGTGATGTCTCTTAGGCTGATTTTATTTATTTATTTATTTCTGGAGGATTTCTATGGTAGAATCTGCATTTTTTTTTCTACTGGTGCTTTTTTTCTGGGCTGTATTCTGCTGTCCCACCTTTACTCACTGCTCTAGTGAGAACACAGCTCCTGTAGGCTCCCTGTTCCCTGCTGCCTTTAAAACATTGGATTTAACTGCGGCAGGAACTGATTCAGCTGCTGCTGGGTCTGAGTTTCCTTTATGTGAAACACTAAATAGAATTCTGTCCTCAAAAGATCTATTACTGCTTTGGGCTGAGTTTTAGCAGAATCGATGTATGACAATACTGAGAACTCTGAGAAAAACTGTTTCCTTGCCTCTATATTTTTTAGTAGCTGGAGATAAAAGGGAAGAGCAAGTGTCCCTCAACAGTGCTTTCCAAAATAGGGATACAGCAATGGTGGTACTACTTAGGAATATAATTTTTTTGAGTATGATTTGTCTCTGGATTAAGCTTTTTGTTTTTTTTTTTGTAAATTTCTAAAGGAAATATTTAATTTTTTTCTCTATGGTCTGTTACTGTGTAACAGTATATCTGTGTAAATCTGTGTGTACTATTGGGTTTATGTATATGAATGCAGGTGTGTAGAAAAGGAGGTAACTTGAAGGAGCATTGCTTGCACCACCACGTTTTCATCTGACATGTGTGAGAACCCACTGGATGCTTTTTATATTACTTTGTTAATTCTTGCTGTACCTCGGATGGAGCAGGCCTAATCAAAAAAGATATTAAGGAAACCTTTATCTTGGGGAATCTTTTTTTCCCCCTCAGCTGTTTTCTCGGTGTTCCAGGAGGGATCATCCCGGTGTGAGGCTCTGTCCCGATGTGTATCCCTGTGTTTATCCCGCTGTGATGCAGTGCCGAGCGTTGCTCCCTGCGCCAGCTGTGGGCCCGGAGCTCTGGAGCTGCAGCACCATCTCCTGGAGAGAAACCTTCCCTTACCCACAGTCGAGTCCTCCTTTTAATACAGTATTATTAAAACGGTAAATTATTTTTACAGTGGGGCATTTCACAGTGCACTTCCACAGTGTGTGGACAGTCTCTCCAATACAGCTTAACTACAGAAAGTGTAAATGCTGCTATCAGGAGAGAAGTTCATGAACACTCCATCTCTAGGCCTTTTAAAATGCTTGAGTTTTTCTCCCTAGAGTAAAATTTAATTGTATCTTAGAGTGATTTTGTATTTAGTCATAAACTACAATGAATTATTTTGGTGTTGAATATCTCCCTGTTTTTATTTTCCCTAATAATATAAAATGCATCCAGAATTTTAGGAAAAGTGTATCTAGAAATAAAAGTAATTAGATCCCAACAAGACTTGCCATTAAGTCTAGCTTGAGGTGTATCCAGCAGCCTGTTTTTGAATGGTTTCTCTTTCACGTACAGGGAGCAGCAGGCATTCGGAACAGCTTCTGTATGGACTTTTGTGAAACTAGGCCTAAAAATATTAAGGAAAATTGTCTCCAGTGTTATGGACTTGTCACTGAAAAAACCAAATCACAGTGTCAGTGTATCAGTGCAGTTTTTCTTTCTGTTACTCCACTCATAAATTAGTGCTTCAAGAGCAGGAGATGTTGTCTAGAACTCTGGTAGTGTTGTATTACACATAGATTAGGTTTGTCTTTGAGGTCTAAAAAATAATTTATCATAATTATTTTTTAAGTGTTTTGTGTTTTAGATAAGTTGTATTTTTTCAGATAATTGTTTATTTTCAACATAGAAATAAATTTATGAGGAAATGTCACTGTCCCTGTCACTGTGTTAGGAAGAAGTTGGTTATATAATGTCAACAGTCCCTGGAAGGAATGGTTTATGTATAGACAAAAACCATGACAGAAATATATTTTCTGTATATAACTTGTATTAGAAATTGAGTAAGTTCTGTTGCTAACTTTCCAAGTCAAAACTGACAGTAACCCTCAATTTCACTGTGCTCTGAGCATGTACAGTGTATTTTCTGTCTGGATACCTAGGGAAAGCAAAGCTTTTGTCACAATTGGTTTGTAGAACAATAAACCTCCTGTGATGTTAAAGCAGCAGCTGGAAAATTGTCTGTAGCTCTATGTGCACAATGAAGTCAAGCCTGTGTGACTCTGTGTATGATGTAGACTGAGGACCGACAAGTTAATTGTGAGGAATTATGTCCTTGTGACACTTCACTGAGATTAAATTAATTTTGGCCAGTTTTGTCCAGCTTGGTTAACATATCTAATATGTTGTGTATTCAGAAAACTATGGCAGAATTCACCCCTTCATCCTCAAGTCACAGATGGCTAAACACAAAGGAGCTGCATTAGTTGTGTTTAACAAGTGTGGCTTGGCAAAACACCTACTGCTCTTGGTAGGCATCCTCTGCATCAAAAGTAATATTCTGCTGAATTATATTTATGTATAGTCCCTCTACAAGAGTGTGTCTGGCATCAGTGCTGCTGGAAATTGAAATTTTTATAGTTATTCTAGGACTTCTATTGTCTTTCCACTTGTGTTAAGTTCAAAGGTAATGTGCCTTAAAAACAATTCATAGTGTTCCCTTCTGAGGTTCTAATTCTGGCTTACAACATAAACTGAAACTTGTGTGTAATAAATTCTGCAAACAAACAAGACAAAACACCAAGAAGAGAAAAAAGAGCACCAACACTTGTATAGAAAGAAATATATGTTATAGCTTCTATATATGTGACTAGGATTTTTTGATCCTGTAGTTCTTTGAACTGTGTCTTTTTGAAGACTGTAAGTAGAAAATGTAGGAAAGCAGACACTTGAGATCTATTTGGCAGATAAAAATACCATTTAAGAGAGGTGTCTTTTACTTGGAGTTGTAAGAAATCCTATTTTGCATTGAGGAAAGAAACTGTTACAAGGTATTGCACAACTTTGATGTCAGCCCTCCATTCTCAATACCCTACTACTTCTCAGTGCTTTCTCTTCCCTTTAACAAGCTTCAGCTTTTAGTAGAAAAAGAGTCCTGAGACTGTTTCAGTTTCGAAACCCTTTCCATTTGCTTAACAGAGCAATCATCAGACCCTGTTTGTATTCTTAAGTATTCATAGATGAGGTAGATGAGCTTTTTTCAAGTCAGTTTACAGTAAAATTTTAAGCACTAACAAGATTTATAAATAATCTCAGAATAATTTCAGAAAACTCACTCCAAGATTTGCTGACTTCTTGGCAGTTTTGTTTCTATATTACTAGATTAAGAATAATTTAGGAAATTTCAGGTAGAAAGAGCACTTTCCTTAAGGCATAATTCTGATCCATTCCAAAATTCAAAGAATGCAGCACTTGTTTGTTTGCTATAAAGTAGTAGCTTTAATCAAGCCATTGAGGTTCACCCCCCCAATCATTATACTGATATGTGATATCTTTGTTATGTGTAAGAGACTTCTGTCCATGTTTTTTTCTATAACTCTGCAGTAGGTCCTCAATTTGTTGCATTTGATTGAGGTGGGATTTTACCAACCTTGAAATACTGTGATGTAAAAGATAAAGCTACTAAACCAGGTCTATGGGGAAAGAATTCCCTTGATGGCTGGGTAAAAAAAGAAAATCTGAAAACTTTCCCAAACTGAAAACATGTTGAATTTCAGAGAAATTCAGATGAAGCCCTGTCACTATTGGTTCTTTTGAAAGATCCAATTGTGCAAAGGAAATATTTAGAGCCATCAGCTGGCATAACAAACACCACAGCATTTTCAACCTTAGTTATTTAGAGCAATAAATAATTAGTAATGTCTGGGTAATGCAGTAAACTTGCAATAGTAGCTCTTGATCAGTATATCAGGGTTTAAGATTTAAATTAGTTAGCACAGTGCTCAGTGAGAAATTATTCTCTCACTGTAATGATTCCTTAAAACAAACAAAAATCAGGGAGAATTGTTATTTTTTAAGACTCTAAATTCCCATAGTATGATGCATACTAGATGCCTAGATAAAACTGTTAGGGAAGACTAAAAAAGCGAATGAAAAGCCAAATAACTTGTTTAAATAATCTGCTTAATGATTTATGCTTTAAATTTGTTGTATGAAAAGTCAAGTTCTTATTAAATACTTTTTATTAGTAAGTAAATAGCATATTTCTAACAAATGTGCAGCAAGAAGAAATATCAGAGACAAAAAGTACTCTGTAGAATGGCAGTTCTTACACAGAATATATTATATATGTGTCCCACAAAGACAGCTTTTTAGCTGCAGTCAAAAGAGTTTTACAATAAGAAAAATTAAAAAAAACCCAGACTATCAAAAACATCAGATTAATTCCATTCATCATCTGGTGGTTTCATGGAAAGAATTTTTTAACTTTTACTTAAAATACAGTAATCTCTCGGGTAACATTTTTATTTCCTTCAGAACTTTGAACAAGACTAGGAAATGTTCACTGCCCAGTGGTTTCAGAGTGAAGTAAGGATTTCAAATACTTAGAGCCTTGAATAATTAAAGACATACTGGTTTTATCAGAATCTTTGAATTCGGATCTATGCCCATGGTTGTTCAGAAGATAAGTCCAACCTCTCTGAAGTAGTTGTGAAAATTTTTCCAGGGTCTCCTATTAAAACATTAAGATTGTTGTTAGGATGAAGATATCAAACATCTAGAAGTTTCAAACAGAATGTCTTTGCTCTTAGTGTGTAGGTAAAGGTTATGCGCATGCTTCTCACAATAAAAGTTCTGACACAGAAACTATTAATTAACTTTTAGGATTAAATTCCCTTCTTATGTCTTATATCGCTTCTCCATCAATTGCTACAAGTCCTGGAGAGTTTTGACAGTATCTGTCTTTCATGTTTGGATTTTATGCTTTCAGCCTCATTCATAAGGCTTAGCAGGCATTTAAAGAACTACTGTAGAATTAGACAATTGTATATAATCTCTGCATAAATAAAGCTGGCAAACTTAATTTCTTTCAGCACTGACAACATAAAAATGGTCTAAAACTCAGTTCATGTTTTGAATTCAGTTCTAAAAGGCTCATTTTTTTGAACCCTGTCAAATTGAAATTTTAACTAGTATACAGGTATTTTCCTTCCAAGACTGAAAATATGGAACTGGTACTATAGGTTTAAATAGTCAAGGACACTACAAATTGTACTTCTGAGTCTTTTCTTTTCACATTAAGTACCACTTTACAAGGAAACTTACACATATCTCATTTAGTAGCAATAGTGCTTAATTTGATGATGTATTTAAATTTTTTTTTAATTAATTATTCAGAGACTGATTTGACTTTCCTCAGTGCTGAAAATCTGTTCCCCTCCTGCTTTCCAATTCAGATAGAAATAAAGCTGTCCAGTAACACAAAGTTATAATGTTGGTTATTGGTCTCTTTCATCTTGAAGACCAAGAAGGGTTAAAGTCATTTCAGAAGATCTTCAATTGTCAATTTTTATCTGATTCTATGGTAAAAGTTTAAGAATACTCTGCTCAGATTTTGAGGGAAATGGTGTCAGCTTCCATGTTGCAAGCATGTTCTTTTTGTTTGCATTATAAAACCAAGTAAAATCAGTGATCCAAATTGATGTACGTTTACTGTAGATGTTTTCCTCCATGACTCAAGTTATGACTGATTCCCTGGCAAATACATTAAAATAGTTTCCCCTGAAAGAGTTTTCTTGAGATGCAGTATTGGCAGTAGAGATACTGGAAAACTACATATTTTTGGTTTTTTTTTTGTAATTTTGAAATTTAGCTGCTGTGTTATCTTGAGATATCAGTACAAGAGTGAAGTACAGAGTCATTAGACCACATTGCTTCTGCATTAGCATCACAATGAAATAGGTTTTTGTGTTTTACTGTGGGACATAATGGCAATCAAAGGCAGAAAAATTAGACTTTCAAACTTTCCTGAAGAAATGTAGCCTGTCATAAAATAAAAATAAGTATCAAATAATTAAGAATGAAAATATTGAGCAAAGCAATGACACATGAAATATTCCATTTTGAGAGTACCAGAACATTGTTACTATGAAACACTTTTGTCAAATTATTTACTCTATCAGAGTTGGAAAAGTCATCCTTGTAGGATTTTATAGTTTTAGGAGAAGTGGAGAAGAATATGTGACTCATCAGCGGTGATGAGTCTATAGGACAGCTGGCAGCATCTACTGGCATGAGAATGATTTTAAATTAATAACATTTGTGAAAAGTATTCATGTCACCAATTTCCAGCCCCTTATGTTCTGAATTTGGGATCCCTTAGAACCGATTAAATTGAAATAGGATTCACATTTTACAGCCTAAGTCCATCATATTTTTAGAAGGAGATATAGTTTCTAAGAGACATCCAGTGACTCTGGATTATACTGATTTTTTTCTTAGCTGGCAATTTCAGATACTGTGTAACAAGGAAAGGAGCAAGACTTCATCATTCCCAAGTCATAATATTGGAGAGGAGATGAAAAGGTATTATACTGGCTTTAAATAGATTGAATTTTTGTGTGAAAGAAGTTGGAGCTTTCCTTGCTGAGTAGTGGTAACACATCCAGTTGCTCCTTTTCTGTTCTGGGGCCAGAACATTGGTAAAGTGACAGGACACTGTACTGGAAAAATGGCTTTTCTTGTGTCTTTTAAGAGATAGGTCTGTAATTGTTGTACCTACCTCACTGGGTAATTTGCTTCCAAGCCCAACAGTGTTTATAGAAATAATAATTACGTTGTAATTCAAAATGGAAAGTCTTGATTTTAGGCTCATTGTTAATGAGGAAATAAAATAATGACAAAAATGGTCAATGTACTTATAATAAGCATATTTTAAATAAGAGCCTATCAGAGTAAAAAAAAAGGAAAATGTGGTATTTGATTATAGTTATAATAATGACAGACATGATTTATTTTGGCATTTATAAACACCACTAGGTTAACCACCTCAAGTACATTGTCCCCGCAGCTACAAAGGAGAAATTAAATTAGGCTGAATAAATAGCCAACCCTGTGGCCCAGCAGCCAACTTGTATGTGTGGGGAGGCATTTAAGTTTCCTTTTAGAAGCAAGCTATGAATTTTTTTCTGCATTGTTCTGAATAATGATGTTCAATAAATAAAAGCTTGGATTTGGTGTATCTAACTCAAAATCCCCACAAAAAGTCGAGCTATACTGGGTGACCAGTTAAAGTGAAATGATGGTTTGCTGCACAGGGCAGAATGGTTTACCTGTATTATCAAATAAGAATGAATGAACAACACTCTAGTACCATTAACAATGCTAGGCTTTTGATCCTGTATGTCTAAAGAGTTCTCTTGGTATTTAATTAAACCTTCTCCTGTGTTTTATCATAAGATTAATGCTGATGTCATTGATGGCTATGAAGATTATTATTTTCTTTTTATCACTTACCAATTGAGTTTTGTGTAAAATTTACTGTTCCGCCTTATATAAAATAGATCGAGGGAAGGTTCTATTAATCTTGTTCTTTTGGCTATAGTTGACTTTTTACAGAGTGAATAGCAATCAATGGAAGCAGGGCATTAAAGAGAATGATGACAAGGAAAATTTAATTTGCTCAATACATTGGTTGCAAAAGGTGTTTGGAATGGTGAAGAGATCAGTTCTCTATTACAAGTTTAACATTCAAAAATTTGTCAATTATATAATTACAATGTGACTGGTTATATATGTGTTTTTGATTCTGCTACTTTATTTGCTATTCCCTGTATCTCCACATCTACTATTTAATAAATAGGAGGGGTTGGTCTTGTTTGCTAAGCGGATGCTGCCCTGTCTGGGTGCCATCAAAACTGAGAAGTGACTTTACCCATTCTTTGTAAAAACAGAACCCTTCTAATGATTTAGAGGTAAAAAACCAAGCCAGATATGACTGCTTGGTACAGTAATGATTTTTAAAGCCTCTTTACCTGCTACTTAGTGCAGAGAAATCTGAAGTATTAATTTTAATTACTAACTTTGAAGCTTTCTACAGTCATAAATGTCTGCTTTCTCATTTCCCAGCATATTTATCAAAGTATTTAAATAGTCTTCTTAAGTTGATTTATTTGCTTGTCTTGTTGCTCTACATTTGAAACCCAATATACAATTTTGTGGTTTCTTGGTAAGCAACACCTACTTAAATAAGTTTGAACATAACTTATTTTTATGTATTCAATTAAGAAAGTTCATATTTAGCTGATATTAATGTGAAGTCTCCAGCTTCTTGTATTTGAAGCAGTCTCAGCCACAGACATAGGTAAAATTTGGGCAGAAATAATATACATGAATATTTAATATATATGCTATTATATGCCAAAAGTCAGAAAAAGAAGGCTAATGGATTGAAGCACGTTAATCTTATCTGTTATTTTCAATATGACCTAATGCCTTCTCATTTTGGTTTTCCTTTATCAAGTAAACTGTACCACATCAGGTAAAATTCCAAATTTCATTGTGCTTAAGGAACTCTCAGTGACTTCTTTCCCCTTTTTTAACCTAAGCCACACATTGGAAATATTAATGGGCTTTTGCAGTTGTCAGACTAGTATTTTTGTTGTTGCTGTAGAAGAATCTTGTTAATAATGTCAGGGTGCAATGTAGGAACAATTTTGTGAAGGAATCAGAGATCAGTCTGCAAACTGAAAACCCCTATTTAATCAATATTTAAAGTCAGCCCCAAAAATATTGTTTGAGGTGTGATTGGGGATAACTTGGCATAGCTGGGTATAGTTTGAAAATATTTGAGTAGATTCTGGAGAGCTGGAAGTGCTTTGGTGACATAGTGAGATAAAGTGTATAAAAGGTGTTTTCATTGCAAGTAGGAAAAAGGAAATGATATCTGGTGAACACATCCCAGGCACCTTTGGGGTATTTTGGTACTGTAATAACAGTTGGCTCTTTGTGTGATGGATGTAACAGCAATGATTTACACCTTTCTGTACGGGTTCACTTTCAAGTGGAGGGGGTGCTTAGATTAGATATGGAGCCAGGATCATGTGCCTAGACAGCAATTGAAGAGTAAGATATAACACCTAGGAGCTGTTTAATTCCTCTACCGTCGTGTACTGTTTCTTGAGCAATGATACCTTTTATTAACATTCTTCTTTCCTAAAGTACCACTTTTGTTTTGCTACTCTAATGGAGATATTCAAGGCAATGAAGAGTTGCTCTAAGTTTTTTTTGTGAATGCAGAAGTTACTGACTTTTGCTTGAAGCTCTGAAGGAGAGAGGGAGAAGAGAACCCCAACCACTACAGACTTATATAACACAGTGTAATTCTGATGGTTTCCATTGCCCTCTAAATAAGAGGGCAAGGGAATATGGGTCCACATATTATCCTGATTATGAATCCATGTGCAGATTGAACCAATTTAATGTAGAATTTTTTTAGGTACTCCAAAGGAAATATTTGATGTTTGTGGAATCTCTGAGGGGGAGAGACATCCTGAGCTCAAATAAAGGATTTAGCAGAAGACTTTAATTCTGATGTATGAATGTTTTATGCAGACTGTGTGCACAGCATGTTAGCTGCTCACTGGGGTTGAGTAGTCTATAAAAATCAAGGTTCCTTAACTCAGTGTGGGACCAGCAGGAGACCTAAAGAAGGACTAAGAAAGTGAAGCATGAAACAGCCAGCAAAGCCTGAATTAATCAATTTTTCGTACAAGCAAATCTGTTCTTGTCTCTAAAAGAAAAGAAAGCTGCTTAAAGACCTTAAAATAATGTGATCTCTGGAATGAATAGTAAATTCACAGAAGAAGAATCTGTTTAATAAAAATCTGATACAAATCTAACATCAGGCAAAAATTACTGATCTTAGTTGACTGCCTACATTTAAACTAAAAAAGACCAAGCCTGTATTTATACACTTCTCTGACAGAGATTAAAATTGACACTGATTAAAATTGCATTGACCAAGTGTAGCACTCATTATGTCCAGATCATAAATCTTTCCTGGCTGATGCTCAACACCTTAATTTACCTATTTATTATTTTTCTAGCTGAATTACATTGTCCTAATCAAATATTGCAAATATACTGTTTCAAGCTTGTTTGCAGGAGGGAAAGAATTCCAGACCATCGATCTTTCTTTAGGAACTAACTTTAACTCTCCATCAACCTGAGGCTTACACAAGTGGAAAATCACCTCCTCAAAGCAGTTGAATTGCAATTTTTTAGCATATTAGAATCCTGCAGTTTGTTACTGATCTAACTTGCAGATATTTAATTTTTTTTTTTAAGAACAGACAATGTAAGCACAAGTTTTGTACAAAAAGATTTTTAGGTGGCTGTTAAAACAGCAAAAATATTCCTTAAACATTGATTTCAAGAAAAAAAAATGCAAGATTTTTATTAGAAGCAAGGCACAAACCCTTGAAATGGATATATTTAGATTTAATGTGAACAGCACTAATAAAATGTTTTATGAGAAACAAGAATTTATTTTTTTATATTGTCTAGTCACTAGTAATTGGATGCATTATAATACTATAGGAGTGTGATGCAATGTAAGGATGTGGCTGAAGAGGGAAGAAATACATGCAGTCAATGCATAGCTGTGTGTGGGATCCGCCTATGAACTGGAATTAAAGAAGGTTTGTTTAACCTTACTTTGTGTTAAGCAGCTTCTCAGGTTTGGCTTTTTTTTTTCAGAAGCATTTTATAGTGTTCTACTTTGTATGCATTGTGTAACACCCAATGCAAAACTGTAATTCACAATTCCTTCCTTATAAAAGGAAAAATTAGATATTTTAAAGAAGTTTATTTGATTTCATTTCACAAAACATTTTAAGAATGTTAGAACACATTACTAGGTTTTGATTTATCAAGCTCTAAAATGCTTAAAGCCTTTTATTCACAAAGATTTAAAAGGCTTGGAACTTTTAAAACTGAATTACACAGCACCCTGTTGAGATAGATGGGAAATGAAACCAGGCTTGCATGAGTTGGAATGTGGAAAGAACTTATGTGTGATGTTTGGCTTGGCCCGGATGACAGAGGTAGGAAAGTAATGCTCCCTCCTGGAGGGATTTGATTTTAGTTTAGCAGATGTCACCTGGGGCACCCTTGGACACAACTCTGTAATTATGGCAAAAAGACCTTTGCCAGCCTGAAATACTTTCCTGTAAAATGCACTGTACTCGGAAAGGGATGTGATAGGGGAACCATTTCTATGTTTATCAGCCTTGGAGTTTTTCTGCTGGTTGACCCAAAGGTCTGGAATGGAGCCCAGCTGTGTCTGTGGCAGTGCCATTCTCCGGGAGGCTGCCCAAAGCCACCAGCAGAAGGAGAGGCATTAAATGAGGAGTCACAGTCTGGGCAGCCTGGCTGGGGCTCAATCTCATTAGGTTTGGGCAGAACCAAGGGGGACCTGGAGCCACAGCTCTCACTTCAGTGGTGGGTCAGACAAATTATGAAATATAAAGAAAACTGAAGGTTCTGAGGGAGAGAGGAAACCTTATTTAAACTACCAGGATTCCTGCTCATATAGCATAGAGATTATGCTGCAGGTTGTTCTTTAAACTGGGACTGTAGCTACTAATTTTTACAGAGTTGATGAACAATAAGAAGCAAGCACAGCAGTGTCTGCAAAAACCCTCCTGGGTATGCTATCTCAGGAAGACTTGTTTTATAAAGGATTATTTTGAGCACAGAAATCAAACAGACACAGAAGAACGCTTTTAAATATTTTATTTCAAGTTAGAATTATGTTTATTGGAAAATCTTCATGAAATTTCTTGACCAATTCTGATCCTTATACCCCCATGCCAACTCTTGGTCTCCATCAGGACTTTCTGCTAATGTGATAAGTTTGTAAAATTTTGTTTAAAACCATCATGGTGCTGCAGGTGGATGTGGTAAAATCAGGAATGGTTATACTCAATTATGGTCTTTCCCTCTATGAAATAGTACAAGATGATGTACAGGTAGTGTTTTCTGAATGTGACATAAATAAACTTGCAAAAGGGAAAAGTAAGCCATTTAGGAGGAGGATGATCTTACAAAGTTTACTGTCTTTTTCCCTGTGTCTGGTTTGGTTTTAGTCCCTCTGGACGTGGGAGATGCCTCTGGGTGCTGCTGCTATCCTTATTATGGTTAATCAGCAGGAATTTACACAGTAAGCAGACTTCATTAGATTGAAAAATCAATCTCCATGTTATAAAGAAAGCCAGCTCTCTTTTTAAGATGAGGAGATGAAGAAGAATTACAGTGAAGGTTTGGCACATGGGATCAGGTTGTAAGAGTCTGATGCTGTGAAAGAAGATAAATTGTGGGAATGCTACAAATTTAGAACTAGGGAAAATGGCACTGTGGGGACCAGGCACTCTTCTCAAAAAAAGAAAGACAAACTCATCCAAAAACCCAAAATCCAGCCTGCTAGCTTGATACCTTAGGTATTCTCTAAATTATTTGGATGATTTGTTTTCATCCCAGGCAATCAAGAAATGTCCAGTAACACTTTCAGTATTGGCTGTGTTATGTCTCAATTTACTATTTTCTAAAGTATGTTGAAATTAAGCATACTAAAGTATGTTGGAGAAACTAAAAATATTTTGTCAATATTATTATAGACATTATGAAATGAAGTGTGACTGGAGCAAGATAGAAGCAGATCTAAACCAACTCTATCTTTAATAAAGCTGAAGTATGGCTAAATCCTAGCAAGGATCACGACTTGTATTGCTGAATTTACTTTGCCTTTAACTCTACCCACTGAGAATATTCTGCTGCCTAGAATATAATCAGTTTTTTCTTGTCTGGATCCTAATACTCTATCTAGATTAAGTATTTCACTTCAATAAAGACTGCATAGTTATAATGAACACTACTTGATTTCTGCTCAGAAAAGCTTGGGTTTTGTCATCACTATTAACTTAATGCCCATTATGATTGTAATTATGGCTGCAGTCCCCAAGTACTTCATCCTCACTGAATACCTTTATTAAAACATTGCTGTTGCTTTGACAGTGTGCACAGATTGTGCTCAGGATTGCATAGGCATGAGAGCCTAAAAATAAGTTAGAAACCTTTAATCAAAGTATACTTAAAGTTATATAAAATAACATCCTATTTTTGTTCTTAGCTGTGGCTAACTCTCTGTACTGTGAAATAAGGAAGGAAAATTTCCAGTTTTAATGCTGGGAATGCATATTGAGAATAATCATCATGTTACCATTACCAGGATGGGCTCAAAATTGTTAGTTGATGAAGGTAGCATATTCCTAAACCATGACTTTTCAAAAATCAATATCATTACAACTAGGAATGTGTTTCTGAAAGCTGTTTGTTCAAAAATTTTAATAGTGTTTTCCAGTACAAACTATCAGATATTTAAAAGTAAAACTGACTTTTGGAGGTGTACTTCTCTTCAAGTCAATAACATTTAAGAGGGGTAAGAGGCTTATGGGTGGTTTAAAAGATAGGGCATTTAAAAGTCATACATGGGTTCTGGTTTTCATTATAAAAGTGATTCAAAATTCATGACTATTGTTTCTATGTGATGTTGGATTGTTCACTGCAAACTAAAAGTCACTTAGCAGGAACCATGTAAATGTGAACTGATGAACCTGTGTGAGATGATTCAAAGGAAGAACGAAGTATTAATGAATCAGTTTTTTGTTCAGTTAGGGAAATCAGCTTCTCCCCAGCTTTAGGTCATGGCCTTCCAATCCATGTCCTTCACTGCCTAACCTGTGTAAACATCCTACTGCTCCTGCTGTTTTCACAGCTAATGTGCAAGACACAAGGCAGGGGACTGTGCAGTCAATTAACCTTTAGATGGAGCTGTTTCTCCTTGGATGATGTGAAGGTTGCAAATAGTGTATCTAAAAAGTTAAAAGAATTAACTCATTTTTGCTGCACTTCGGTAAAAGACACTATTTTTTTGTAAATGCATGTTTATTATTGCAAAAGAAAGCAAAGTATGTCCTGTTCATACCTGTTCAAATATCTCTTATGAGAACTAAATATTGATAAAGAAAAGAAGATGTATAATAACATCTGCAAGTATATTCTGTATAGCTCAAATTTGGGATAGTTTTGTGATATGAAAAAAATGTGAGTTCTGCATGTAAGATAATATTACACAGTAAGTGAGCTGAGTTTCTGAGCATTCAAATGTTTCCCTTGGAGATGAGAAAAATTTGTCTTTTCCCTGTGAGTGGCAGTGTATTGGTGGGAGTGATCCTCAGAAGGGTAAAAGCTATTTGTTTGTTTCCTATCATGATTAACACAGACTTCTTTCATTAACTAGGCATTCATGCTTTATCAGCATTAACTCCAGCATACCCAAGGCAATTCTTTTAGCTGGTCCTTGGGAAGGTGTCTAATTAACTTCTAATTAAATTCACTCTTTGAATAAAGTGCCACTTCAGAAGGATGTGTTCTCTGACATGCATAGTTCCAGGTCTCTGTCCTGCTGCAGGATAAACATGTTCAAGTGCTCTACACATTCAGTGGTGCCCAACAGCTCATCAGCTACTCCAGAGCATGTAATTAATCTAGCCTGCAGTTTTTTTGCTGTCAAGAAATGTGGATTTGGCTGTGGGCTCTATTAATTGTTCTGGCAGCACTAGCAGCCTGCTTCTGCCTTCTTTGTACCCCTCTGAGATAGGGGCACATCCATGATTTGATGACAGAGCAAAATCCTCCCACAGGGAAGAAGTGTCTGGAGTCAACCTGTTGGCAAATGAACTGTATCTTTAGCCGAAGGACATCTCCCTTTTTTCTTATACATCTTGAATTGTTAAGAACAGAACTGACCTGCTGGGTACATTGGTCCATGTAGGCCAATATTTCATCTCCAACAGTGGCATTTTAGACTAATACTGTTTGGGGTGATTGTGTGAGCCAAGTCACTTTTGGTTAACCTTTTTCTTCCTGCTTCTCCTGCATCCACACTTGATGTATTAGGGGTGTTAGATACATCTCTACCTATCCACTTCACTGTGTGTTTTGGCAGTGCAGGATTATACAAATAACAGTTCTGTATTCAGATGGAAGTGTTGCCTTTATCATTTTGAAAATGTTAATTTCAAATCACTTTCAACCTTCTCCTCTCCAAATGGAAGAGATCTAGCCTTTTCACCATCCCTTGTGAAAATAACTGTGCCCCACTCTCTTGGACCACTCTAGTTGCCCATGTCTCCCAGCATTGCATTCTCTTGATGTAGGAGCAAAATCTGTATCCTGTACTCACAACATGATGTAGCCTGGTAAGTTCGGGTTTGACATGACTTCTAAGCAGAAATATCTCTTGCAGGGCAACCTCTTGGGACTTATCTGGGCTTGGTCTTTGCCCCAGTTCCTTTTGTCATGTTCTCAGCAGCTGTCTAGAGGGCAAATGACCCAGTGTACTTTTGAGATGACCATTTCTGGTAAAATCTTGATATTGGATATCACTGCACAGCAGCCCATAGTCCTCAAAGGCGGATGGGGCTACAGGGAAGCAAATTGCCATTGAAAAACAAACAACCCAACCCCAAAGGCCCCCCCACCCCCCCAAAACCAAAAAACCTAACCCAAACCATCTATAGGTAATGCATTGATATGGGATCTGGTTATTTTCATTTTTCATCTTTGAGATAGCATTATCCTTAAATGAAGACAGCATAACCTCAAAGTGGTAAGAAACTAGCAGTCTTTGGGCTAGGGACAGACATGTTAATGATTTAATTTCATAATTTAAAATATAAATTTTACTATTTAAAATTTAAAGGCATTTTAAATTTATTTGTATTCAGGTCACTGACTTTTTTCTCAGCCTTGCTAAAAACTCTTTCTGAGAACAGCACATGGTGCATTAATAAGTGACTGTGAATGACTGTGACACGTACTAACAGAGAACTTTTCTGCTTCCTGCTGGTTCCTGCACCAGCTCTGGTCAGTGTAGATGACATAGGACCCTTGGGAAACTGCAGAAAATAGGCTACACAATTAAAATATTTATCGAGGTACCCAACACTGCCTTTTCAAGTCTGTTGAGTAGAGAATCATTCAGGTTGGAAAAGACCCCCAAGATCCTCGAGTCCAACCTCTGACTAATCCCCACCTTGTCACCCAAGCACCCAGAGTACCATGTCCAGTAATTCCTTGAACAATTCCAGGGATGGTGATTCCACCTCCTCCCTGGGCAGCCCCTTCCAGTTCTTTAACAATCCTTTCAATGAAGAAATTCTTCCTGTTGTCCAACCCAAGAATCCCAAACAGCTTAGTAGAAATTATGTTGTAAAGAACAGAAATTACAGCCAAATTAGAGATATCAGATTCATTCACTAATACCAGTGTAGTAAATGTGGTTTTTAATAAGAATTAAAAATCTTAAATGGTCTTGTCTGATAATATCTAAGTCTTGAGAATAAAGACTATTGTCCAATGTCAATGATATGGAGAAGTCGTGTCAAATTAAGCCAAACCTTCAACCCAAACCTTCTCAATGCCCTATGGAAACTGAGATGTGGGAGATATTTCTAGCAACTCAAGATAGATTGACCCAGAAGACACTGACATAAATAACTTCCTGGTTAACTGCCAGTGTAATCTATCATTACATATTCTTGCCTGTATGTTATCAAATCTCTCTTTGTTTAGCACCTGCTCCTCTCCTGACTTTCTGAAGACCTCCCACAACCTAATTCACAACCTCTCTCTGGCTTCTGGCAAGATCCCTGCAGGTTGTGATAAAGCTTTATTAGTTTCATTAGACTTTCATTACAGAATAATCAGAATCATGCTAACAAATCCTCTCGTTATTGCTGTATAAATCTTGCATCATAACTTCTTGTTTCTTATTAGTGAGTAGCTGAATGTTCTGCAAGTGCAGGAGGTAAATAAATCCTTGCTGGGCAAAGGTCTGTCAGGCTTTTGTTCATTCCCAGACAATCCTGAAGCTCTTCCTCAAGCTTTTACTCATACTTTACTCATATGTTCCGTGAATTAAATAGAGTAGCTGTTTCACCTGTTTTCTAGCAGCATCCTAGAAGGCACCCAGTAGCTGTTTGGAACAGGATGAACTGGGAGCAGTGCTGTCCTGTAAAGGCCAATCTGTGAGTAATAGGCAGAACTTCTCTCTTAAATTTGTCTTTGTATGTACTATGAAGAGAATATCCAAGATCTTCTCTAACAGCGATTTCTTACATAGATTTTTCATATTCTACACCTACACAGTGTTGCAATTAAAGAAATTACAGTGTGACAGGATGACTTCTAACCTCTTAAAATAATTTACCTCTTTATACAATAGCAATTTAAAACTACTTTAGAGCTGTGATCGTTTGGAGAAAAATGAGGGAATTGGGCTAAGACTTGTGATTCAAAGGCAAGCTAAGTTTCAGTTAAAAGCACTCAGCTCCTTGTGTGATTTTAAATTTTTTTTCAATTATAGATGTAATTTCAACAAAAACATTCTGTATATATTGTTCTGTGTGATGCATAACTTGCATTTTGTGTTAATTAATCACATTTTGTACTGTGCTTACAGGACCTTCTCCTCTAATCAGCATTCCTGCAGATTTCTTCTGATTTTGGATGACTTTTAGCAGGCTTTTTAAAAACATTTATGATTCTAGAGATGCTACTCTGCTAATTCATTACTTTGAATTGATTGTTGAACTTAAACATGGAGTTATCTCTGTGTTTTTGCTCAAATTCTGATTGCCTGGAGCTAAAGCATTGACTGAACAGCACCAAGTTATCACAGAATGGTAGAATATCAGGTTGAAAGGGGAGGTCAAGGACCCTCCAGTCCAACCTCTCTTGGCAAAGACAAGGGGTGTGGGAGTTGGTGGGTGCATTTTAGCTTTCTTAATTTAAATTTCTGGACTGTCACTACAGTTGCTTGTAGCTGTTTTCTGCAGTCCATCTTACTTATTGTGCTACAGGAAAAACTTTAATGGGCATTTATTGCTCTGGGTGCCTGACATTGCCTTCCTGGGCATTCTGTTACAAAGCAGCTCATTCTCTGCTCTCTGCCACTTGAATTTGTCTTTTTGGTTTTTGCAATCAAAGAACCCTGTTTACTGTATTTTAATACTGGTGTAGTTGACCCTATTTCAAAAGGGATGTGTGATTCTGTTTGTTAAAAAGGATTGGTTTGCTGTTGCCTCCGGAGATTTTACTATTAAGATTTCTGGAATGTTTCTCATCAGTAAAACGTTATAGATGAGTGTCAGTCAAGTCTGCTGCACACAAAGTTCAGGGTTCAACCAGCTTTATTTCAGAAGACAACGTGATGCACTCAAATGCACGTTCTGTACTTGTTCTGGACCTTTTGTGCAGGGGTAAAATGGCTGGGGGCTTTTCATTAGTACCAATAAGAAACTAAGCAATTTCTGGTCCCCCTGTTGAGATGCTAAGGTTGCAAGATTCCTATAGCAAAACTTGTTAGGTATTATACCTTATTTCTCTAAATGTCCTTCCTTTTATATTTATAAATCTGTGATTCAGACATTGATCAGCTCAAATGTTTCTTCTGTGGGAAAGAAAATTTTTAACCAACTAACTGGTCTGTTCAGTTTTTGATACATTTTTGAAACATTGGATATTGGATGACACCTATTCTATTTCATGATAATGTGTGTTTTAAAACTGGGAATAAGGTGGGGATGCAGACTCATTTCATATAATAAACAGATTCTTGCTCAAGATCTTCAGAAGGAAACTAATTTACATAAAAATAAATAAATAGAAAAAATTACAGAACGTTGTAAGGTGGCTACTTTTTTAGTGATGTGAATTAATAGGTACTTGTCTTTATTTTTAGTTTTAATGTTTGTTTTTAATTATTAATGTATCATCTATCCTTTTCCATTCTAATTAAAGTTTGTCTAGTAGCATGATTATTTAGGAATTTGGGAGGCTGTGCAAATAATTATATTGATCTATATTACTCTGGAATTCGATTATATTGCTTTTTGCTTTCTTGAACAAAAGAGATGAAGTCATAAAGGGGAACTCATTAGTTTGTGCTGAGGCCTAGGAAGGCTCAGGGGGCAGGACTTCTGAAGTACCCTCAGTGTTTGAGTGTTTTAGTCAGGTGAAACTTACTGCTATGGTAGGAGTATCAAAGAGCTGCCAGAATTGAAATTCTAGCAAACAAATGAATCCTCTGACTTTTCTAACACCAAAAAGTTACACACCCTCTCTCCAGGCTGCTCTTGCCCTTTTGCTGTGATGGCTTCAGTCTAAAAACAGTGTTGCTCATAGAAACACATTTGCAATTCCATATACCCTTCTACTTATACTCAGTAAATTCAGGATTTATGGCTTAATTTTCTTCAGGGTGCAGGAAGAGTAGGTAAAATACTTTTGATAAAAGAAATTAAGATAAAGTAGGGAGATTTCAGCCAGAAGAGAGTTCTCTCTTCTTTTCAGGCCTGCAGTTTGATTTCTTAGAGAGTAAAAGCACTTTCTAAAGTGTGTAATTTGTCAGTGATTCCACCACTCCTTATTATTACTTCTGAAAACCTGGATNGGAGTAAAAGCACTTTCTAAAATGTGTAATTTGTCAGTAAAATGCGATACTTTCTAAAATGTGTAACCACTCATTATTACTTCTGAAAACCTGGATAAAAACAATCTAAAAATAGAAATTAAATGACTGAATGCTAAAACTGGTCATTGCCCAGTTATTCTAACCAGCTGTTTTATCTAGTCCATATATATATGGTGGGTGGGAAGCAGAAATTTTATTAATTGCTGGGAAGGAAAGAAGTTGGTCTATGTACTGAAAACACCTTGTTGAAGGGCTTTGATCTTCAACAAAAATAATGAATTGTGTCAACGTTTTTGACAAAAAGTTCCAACCCTGTTGGAAGTGCTCTTAAAGCCTGAGTTAATCTTGAGGTCAGTTACAGACTTCTCTACTACTGTAGTAAAAGAAAGAGTTATTTGCTTGTTTTGCATTTTTTGTGGTCTAAGTGTTGTGTTTGTTGCTGTTGTGGTTTTTTGGTCTGTTTTTGAAGCTTTAGAGCTGGTAGCTATCATATAGATGTTTGTAATATTTTTAATGCTTTCCTTTGCACTTTTCTTTTTTCATTATATAAGAAAGTTTTGGTTTTCTGAAGGTTTGAAAGGTTTTTGTTTTCTTATTTAATGAAGAAACAAGTGCTTGTAACAACTTAAAACAATATTGGTAAGAAAATAACCAAATTAAAGAGTGGGAATGGAGCATGTTATTTTAGCAGATGGACAACAAGTAAATATTGTAAATAGTCTTACTAAATATTCCTAGGGTTTTTGTATGAAGATGATGAGTGCCTGTCCTTTTTGAGCTACATTGGTGAAGGATTTAAAATACTCTTATATTCTAATACTCTTAATAATTCTTTCTAGGTATGGGTTTTTTTTTCCTGTTACAGATTTTATGCTTGCTATGAGTGTTAACGTGTTTAAACTATTAGGGGTCTAATATTCCATATTTGGTCTACTGAAGTATGCTGAAACTATCATTATCTAATGCTGAAAGAGTGAGATATCTAAATATAAATAGAAATCTGTGCAAAAAAGACTTAGATGGAAATATCTTGAGATATCATTATCCAAAGGATTTATTCATATTCTCTCTACTATCCTGTATATTCTTAGGCTCTTTGACAGCATCTGGTTTTGTTTGTGTTTGTAAATCTTGTTGTTTGCTTCACCTTTCCCTGTATTTCTGCATATTTTTCTTTTTGATTATCATTTTTTTCATACTGTATGCTTGGTGCTTTAGAAGACCAGAATGTCTTAGTGTTAGCATTGCCTTGTCTGACTGCGACAGACCAAAGAGCATCCTACAGAAATAAGGGATCCCAGTAACTCAGCAATTGGCTTATCTCTCTTGGGCATTGCAAAATGCTCTGAGAGCATTTTGACACTGCCTCACATGGTGTTGTGAGGATCTCATGGGTTTGGGGCTCTGTGTGGGAATTGCCCTGTACCTGTTTTCTGAAACAGTTGTTGAACACCTTCCCACTTCTCTCCCTGCTGCCTCTGCCCCCCCATGCCTGGAGCTGCCAGGCTGCCCTGTCATACACGAGTCTCTCTTGCCAGGCCTGTCCTGAATGCTCCCAGGTGTCTGGGATATGCCAGGGTGTGAAACTGTGCCAACCACTGCAAATGGATAAGCTTAAAATTGCAAATGTTTTCAAATGAATTTATGAAGCAGTCTGGCACAAATTTAAAATTTGCTAGACCTTGTGTCAAGGGAGGTGTCAGCATTCTATAACATCCCAGAACACTGTTCTTTGATTTACGGTGGATATCTCAGCTTTGACTTACATGCATATATATGTGTATATATATATGTCCATTCACATATATATAATCTACATAATCCCCTCCCTGTTGTCTTGGCCTGAAGCTTATTCTTGACTATACACCCCTTACCTGAGGGTAGAACAGACCAATGGTATTGATTTCTCTTTTGAGTGTGTAAACAACTTATCCCACAACCTGCAAAAGTTCCCAGTGAGTTCCCTGCCTGTGTGACAGTGTTCATGTCCCTGTTCATGGACAGAAAAGAAAGCTCTAAACCCACAAAATTTGACATTTCACTTTAATTATTACATTTGTTATGTTTTGAATACCTTTAAAGGAATGTTAAAAATCCCTTAAGAGAGGCTACTGAGTCAGCTCAAGCAGGGGTTTAGCTGATGACATTAATATACCTTTTATATTAAGTGCTAACATCAGTTAACCTTTTGTGAGAGTTTATTCTTTCCTGGAAAAATTATGTTTTAGTGAGTCACTTTGCTGCACATAGCGCAGCTATTCTTTGACATTTCACCATTTGTAACTGCAGTGATCCATCTGACTGTAAAAGTATGCACTGCTAGGAAGCTAAACAATTTTTGCAGGCTGTCAGTGGTAACAATTTGTTCCATTTTGTCGTAAGAATAAATCTTCAATGAGTTTTGTGAAAACCTAAGTATAGCACAGGAGATGGAGAATTTGGGGGCAGGTAATGATACACTGCTTTTCTCTGAAAGAGATTATTTCTGTGGAGGATGATGTACCCATTTCAATGAATTTGTATAATCTTTCTTCTAACTATTTGACATTCTTGAAGTTTCTGAAATTTTCTTGCTTTTATGAAGGGATAGATGCATAGTGAGAGAAATCTAATTTTCCAGAGAAAATAAGAGCATAACGGAGGTTTAGAGAGTTCCTTTCCACAGTTTTGTTTATTTTGGGGTGTGTGTTTCTTTGACCAACAGTATTTATTTTAAATTCTACTGAAAAGTTTTGAGGAAAAAAATATTCTCTTTCATGTTAATTGAACACTGACTCAGTCTTTTTGATACTAATACTTTTTTAAAGTTTTAATGGTTTTGAAATGCTTGTTTAAATTGAGATGCAGGTAAGGAAAACATTTTCTGACAATAGAAAGCAATTATTTTTCATCTTTGGATATGTTACCTTAATTTTTGCTGAGTTTTCTGTGCAATCTTTTGTGGAGACTCATGCAAAAGGCATAGGGTTTGCCAAGTGCTTGGGAAGTTTGGTCTTTACATTTTAGCAATTATTTTCTTTTTAATACAATGAAACAATCAGTGAGACTGTTAGGAGAAGAAAACCTGGATTTAGAAGAGCACAGAGTCCTCTGCTTTCCTCCTCACTTGGTAGGTTATTTGCCTGTTAATCTTCAGGGGAACTCAGTCTTTCTTTTCCCCCCTGTTTTCTTTCCATATTTTTTCTTTCCTTCTGGTGTTCAACATCATACACATTAAGAACCCAGGCACTTCTCTGAATGTCTGCCAAATGTACTAAATTACTCTGGTGCTCACAACAGAAGATATTACGGCAAGTTTGGAGAATCAGCTGGAGAAGAGTCTGTTGCTGCAATCTTTTCCTGTGGGATGCCAGGATGATGGAGTGTTCCATGAGACCACATAGGGCTATAAGCAGTTTGTAGTCTAATAATTACAGTGCAGAATACTGAATGTACAAAGACATGTCATTTTACAAAGTCGAATTAAAGCATATACAGCTGGGAGGGTTTCGTTGCACCCTCCATATTTTGAACTTCTATTAAGAAAGATTCATGAAATGGTGTATATTTGCCTATTTATTTTCCTGTACTGCTAAAACTATATGAAAAACCATTATTTGTTTTGATGTTTTTGTTTGGATCTTCTGCTTTTTTTAATTTGTTTGTTTTTTAACTTGCAAAGCAGACTAAAAATGTTTGAAGAAATAAATGTTTCTGTATTTGATGAAACTTTTGGACATAATGCCTCAGAAATTGCTTATTTTAGTTTCTGTTTGCACTTTTTCTAGTTCCATCTTTGTTTAGTGCAGATTCCTGTGACAGGCCATCAGTCTGTTCTCAGCTAGAGAGTATTTGAAGAGCCATGTTTTACAAAAAACCAGGCCAGAGGAAAGGAAACCGTTAACAGATCAAGCTTCAAATGAACTATATATTTAGTTCATTTGGGAAGATGTATTTTACCCAACTACATGGCAGGATTTATATAATGAAATAACCTTTAGTTGCTATTACTTAATTCAATTATATAGGAGAAAGTGTTAGAGGTTTCAGACAGCTCAGTTGTTTAGTTTGACTTCTTTCACATCCTTAAATATCTTTCCTTTCATGCTGGAATGTAGGGTACAGACTCTTGGGTGCAATAATTTCTTTAACAAATGTACTTCACGTGCAATGTAGAAAATGAAAAATGGCTGAACCTGCATTACCTGTTTTGCCTTTTTGATCAAGACTGAAGTATCTTTTATTTGTCTGGTTTAGGACAGAAATACATTATTTTTTTTGAGGGTCATTTCCTACTTTTGCTGTCTGTTTCTCCCTAAAAATGAATACAGTTCCATAGAATATATCCCAAGTATCATAGTCTAATTTGTCAACAAAGGCTCTTCCTTTCCTAATAAGTTAATATTTGCAAAATACAAACGACATGAATATTACTTTGTCATAAAATCACAGGGCTTTTGTGTATTTTTCCAGGATTATTATTTTTGTAGGTTTAGCATCCATATTTAAGCAATATTTCCTGTACAGTTTTTTTTTGTGTGTATAAAGATACACACATACATATGCACACACTTTTTCTGTGACTTTCCCTACTGCTCAAGTGTTTTGGGATCAATTATTCCTGAATACAGAGCAGTCTCCAAACATTTTTTCTAGTAGAAAGAGCCATTACTGAGTGATATTTCAATTTTTTTACTCATTTTATAGGGACCTATATTAAATATTTTGACAAACTGTGATATGATGCTACTGCTTTATGTTAAATAATCCCCAAATAATTAAACCATACATATAAGATGTATTTGATTCAGAATTTATCATCTGATTCACAAGGTTATAGCTTCTGAACAACAAAACAGTTTCTCAAAGAGAAAAAAAAAAGCCAGCTTCTTCGAAAATCAATGTTTTGAATTCTCTTGAGGCTTGTCCTTTGAAGTCTGCATTTAATTTACTACTTGTCTGGTTGTTAAGTTCCAGTCTGGCTCTTCTGAGTTAAGTGAGCTCAGTCTTCTGACTCAGCAGGCCCCCACTCACATAGAGGCAGAGGCTATTGGCATTTCAGTGATAATTTTTTGGGTTTTATTCATACGTTTATTCTTTTTTCCTCCCATTTCTTTCATTTCAGACTAAGAAAACTGCATTTTATATTAAAGCCTTTAGCATTTTCAGAAATGTATTTTGGTGGTCTTTTCATACATCTTTGACAGTAGAGACTGAACATACAATATTCAGTAACCAGCCTAGGGCATTATACTAAACCTCAATACAAATATGCACATTTTCTTGCAAAGATGATTGAGAAGAGTTTTAAGCCATAAAAAGAAGAAAAATATAGCTGTGGTTTGGATCAGCTACAAAGGGATGAGGTCCTCTAAGATGAGCTAAGACCCAGGAGGTTGAGGGGGCTTGTACTCTGCCTCTCTTAAAAATTCAACTCCATGACCAGAAGCTGTTCTCAGTGTGCTAGCTCTGTTAACAAGTACTGCATTTGCTTCTCTGCATTATTGTAGAAGTACATTGCAAAAATACCTAAACCAAAACTGTTTCTCTGGCCACCTTCTTTTGCCTTAACTTCATTTCTCTTGAATGCTTATTATTTTTATTTTGGTAGGATCATGCAAAAGTCATGGTATTATTTTGCTGTCAGTCTTTGTAGAAGTCCAAGTTAGTCACGTCAAGGATGCACAGCTAAAAACAAACTCCTTCCAGAAATAAATAGTAATATTGACAGTCAATTTTTGTGATTTAACTCCTACTGTTTTCTATGAAAACAAATTGGTCTGTCATCTCCGTGAGCATCAAGAGGGTGGTCTGCTCACAGGTGTGGAAGATATTTCAATTCACTGCATGCTTACTATAAAACAGGATTCATTCAGTTTGAATCAGTTCTTACACTGTGGAGCAACTGGACTCTTGGGTTAGAAAGCCCATGATCTTTAAGAAAGACCAAAATAAACAGCATGTAAGAGGAGGTAGATTTGAGGGACTTTTTGAAGCAAATCAAAGGACTTTCAAGGCAATATTCCAAAGTTCATGTCTCAAGAAAGAGCTGAGAAGCAGCAATTAAAATGTTGGCATTATCAGATGCTTAATTTCTATGAAGATCCATTCTCTGTTTTGGATTGTTTGGAGGATGTTGTGTGTTAGGGAACATTTGGCCTGGGGAGATTTGTTGGGGAGAGGCTGTTTCTAGATTTTGCTCATAATATAATAATCTTTTAATCTATAGAAATACTTTTAACAACTCCTGCACATTTATTATGTAAACAGATCTGAAAATGTAAGATTGTTTGAGACTTCAGATGATCCCCATTCAGAAAAAATAAAATGTCTGCTTAGTCGAATTCATGCTGGCTTTATGACACAGAAAAGAATGAGCCATATTCTCATTTAATAAAATATTTCAGAACAAAGTATTTGTACTATATCAATTTCTTTTTTTTTCTTGAGAAGATAGATGCCATTGTGCTCTATTATTGTTTTAATTTCCATTTACTTTGTCTTCTGCTTAATATCAGTTGAGTCTTGAGACTCTTTTACCCTGCTTCTGTAATCTGTGTTTTATGACAGAAATGGAATGTAGCTCTTTTAATCAAAGTGAACCAGGTTATTGTGATGATACCTCTTAATAAAGTTGCAATTTTACGGATGATCAAATAGCATAATAGAAATATTCATGTATCCATGAAGCCTAAAGTAATTATTTCAATATTTAATGTGAAATTACTAAATCTTCATGAGTAGTCAGGTTATGCATATATCCAGCTCTGATGGATTTTTGGTTGCTTGCTTTATGACACTGGGTGGTACTAAACGCATGTTTTCAAGGAAGATATTTCAAATGTTACTAGAAGACAGTCAGAGAGCTTAATCAGATACTGAGAGTGAAGGTGAAATGAGTCAACTCCTTTGGAAACAATGTCAGTTCAATTTATTTTCATTAAAAAACACTACAGAGATTTATAATCCCAAAGTATCTGTAATTTATAATGCTTGCATTTGAAACTTTAATTATATCTTTGTTGAACCAAACACTGTGTTATTAATTATCAGACAGCAAAGGCTAATGTTTCATTACTAAAATTAGATTTAAGTTTGCACTGTGTCTTTCTATCTCATTTCTGTGGTGGAGACATGAAGGGAGTAGATGTACAAGATATACAAATGTAGGTTGAACTCAATTTTTTGAGGTAAATAATATACCTTCATATACATGTGCATCACGAATAGCAGCTGAAGTCAATTCCCTGCAGTCCTGCCTATAGAAGTCTTAACAGCAAAGGCGAGACAAGTTTTACTTCAGAAACATTTTAGGAACTAAAAAGGTTCTACACAAATATACTGGCATAGGCAAGTGTAACCCATTGCATTCATTCCAAATTTTTGTGATGGTTGACCATTACCGTTTTCAGGCTGTCCTAGTTCACAGCATTAATCACTAATTTCTTCTCTAAGAAAATATTTTGTTGAAAAATTTATAGATAAGATCTGACTTTAATTTCTATATAATAATTTTGTGACTCTGTTTCTCCATAGTCCTGTATGCTCTGTGACTTCCTAACAGCAAAACCTTTACCAGCCTTTTATCTTTGGCTTGGAAACTTTTAGGAAATGTCTCTCTGACATTAATTTTATTTACTATTTACATCATGAGAATTGTCATAATATTGCTGCAAATATTGCTGCATGGCCATATATAATTTTATACATAAATAATGCTGAAAGCCGTAAGGGAGTTTTTAGGTGCTTACGAGTAAAAAATTGAAAAATTACTGCAGCGGTAAACCATCTTGTTAATAATCAGTTTGTCTCTTTATTACTTCAGATATGTACAAATTTTATATAATTCTGTAGACATGATATCATCCCCACCTCCCTCCATTTGAGTATTAAGTACTGAAGACAGCACATATGTTTTGTTTTGCAAAGTACATTTTCATTGAACTTATAAATGAACTTGAAGTAGATACTTATTATCTTTAACCCTTCTGGCAAAATTAACGATCTAGGTTCTCACAAGAAAGAAACCTCCAGCTTATGAAGCATTTCTAAAAGGTAAAACTGTATCTGCCTAAAACTGAAATTCCTCTCCAGATGTTTACCAGGATTGGTAACCAAGTTTTTACATGTACACACAGACACAAATGTATGCGTCTATAAAATAACTAAAACTTATTTATATGATAGCCACAGTACATGTTCATGTACATCCGACCTATAGAAAAATCATTTAAGGTATGCATGTCTGTTGGATACTGTTACACTTAGTTATTTTCTTTTCCTAAAAAAAGCTGAGAAAGCCACTGCTTTCAACAAAATTGTGATGTGCAGTCCTGAACTTGGACCGAAACTTCTTAATGTTGAAATGTGCACTCTTGGATCCGCAAGAAGCACAGATTTGATTCAGGCTCTGTATGAATGCAGGATATGATTTCTGTGCAGTTAGCTAGAACATATGATTAGGATTCGTGACGGATTATCCCTTCTGTGTTGGGAGTAGAAGGATAGATAAATGGGCACAGAATTAGAGCAAAGCAGACAGGCAGTGATATAAAAGCTGATGTAATAAAGCACCTTCGCAATTTTGGAATAAATGTGAAATGCTCTTAGGCTGGTTCTTGCAGTCACTTAGTTGACATATCTTAATCTGTCCCTAAATCTTTATTTACTGTGTCACTATACTATGGCATGGATTATTTTCAGGCATATGTATTAAGCATGGCCTTTGCCTGAGATAGATGTTTTGCAGAAACACAGGCATTTTGTCATGAGTTTGCCACATATTTGCAGCAAAGGCAGATGTGCTATAAAATGAGTATCTCTTTCCAACTTTCTTGATTCTTTATCTCTTTGATATCCATTTCTGTTTGTTCCACTTCCTCTGAGTTTCACCTCATTGCCCTGGAACTTCTCTCGTCCTTCATTGAAATTTTTTTCCTGTTAAAGTTCTAAGGGATTGTCCTGCTGTTGTGCCTGTGTTTTGCTGTTCCTTCATGACCTCTGTTTCTTCTGCTGCGAAAGTTAACGTTTCCCTTTGCTATTCACCAGAGAGGTTGGTGCCCCTATCTCCCTGTCTGTCCTCTGACTCCGTTCTTTCCCCGCTGCTGAGCACAAAAAATTTTGGAGTGGAAAGGTAGATTAGCAAGTAAACTGATCAATGACAATTTGATAACCTTCCTCCCAACCTGGAAGTCCCAAACTATGATTTTTACTCCAATGTGTCAGCCAAAAAATGAATTCTATAGGAAGATTTAGAAAAGAGTGTAGTAAAAAGAGCAAAGAAAGTCATAACCACAGGGAGCTTCTACCATTGTACCTATTTCAACAGAACTTTAGGTCTTGGAAGGTGTACTTCTAAAGCTTTCTTTGGAAAAATAACTTGCTTTTATTCTCTCAAGAACTTTACGCCCTCAGGATAGATACCAGCACTGCTTAACACACTCCATGCAACAATCCCATCCCAGGGAGACATGTTGCACTTGGCTGAATTCCTCATGTACATGTAGCAATTCCTGTTTGCTGGACTGATCTTTCCGAGTGGCTGGTAAATGAAATAGAAATTTATGCACCTGCTGAGGGAACTTAAATTTTCTAAAACACAACTTCATTTTGGTCAAGAAAGGGTTTTGCAGTGGTAGTAATTTGGCATTTATAGGCCTCAAAAATAATGCCCAGAGCAAGCACGGTGATTAAATAAGATATTTTGTTAGGAACAATGACAGTTCTGGGAACAGCATGATGTCTGTGTTGGTGGGTTTTCAGAAGGAGGCTTAAGTAAACTCTCCTCTCCTGTCCATTCCATGTAGATCAGTGATGCTGCTGTATAAAGTGATGCAAAAATACAACCAACCAAGCAATAAAGAAAAAACCCAAAAAAGACAACTCAGAGGTGATTATCCTGTGAGATTTAAAACGCAGACTTTGAAGCAGCGTTCTCTCCCTACCTAATTGTCACATAATAAGGTAGTGATTAGATTCTGTTTTCCATGCTGCACTGCCAGCCACTGAAAGATCCAGGAGATTCATTTTTTGGGGTATCTGGAACCTTTAGAGTGCAATTATTAAAGGTAGCAAAGGATCAAAGGGCGTTCATCTGCATTTTTAGTCTGCATGCTCAGTACCATCCACTGTCTCCAGGTATTTCTCCCTCAGGAGTTGTCTCAGAAACTGAACAGTTTGTGTTAGACATGTGGCTTCAGGTTTTTTAAAAATTGGATTTATGGGAAACAAAAGACATACTTTGTTATCCATCCCAGGAAACCCATCTCGTTCATTAATATCTCTCACATATCTTTGTAATGTGGATAAAGACAACCACTGTATAGAAGACTAGTGGATTATTATAATTGTCATATATTCTTGGCTGTTTTAAAAGAACAATAAGAAGGAAAAATGATTTATGCATGCTCTCAATGTGAATTTGTATTTTTGCTTGTCTCCTGCCGTGCATATAGATAGCTGATATTTCTGAGATTTCCTTCTCTTCTAGATACATAAAAGATAACTGATACTTATTTGAGGAATGTATAAATGGGTTTGTGTTTATAGAATATTTTGAATACAAGAGTAGTTTATACCAGTACAGATGATATTTTCATTTTTGACAAATTTTAGTTAAACAGTGTTGCACAGTTAATTTATGCCTTCCAAGCAAAGTGATGAGAGGTAGTGCTATAGAATGTAAGAAAGAAGGATTTGCACAGAAAAATAAAAATATAAAAGAAAAAAAGATCCTAAATAATAGTGAAACTAGTATATAAATAGAGAGTATTTATTCAATTTTAGCTATTAGCATAGTACAGGACATCCATACTGCAATACTGATCACTAGAAACAAATTTAAAAGGAATATTTCAATCCATAAATCTTCTATAAAGTATCAACAAGTGTGCTATATAAGCATAGTCTTTCCCAGTGTGTTTCCTTTGCATGGGATAAAAAAAGGACTGCTTATTTCAGGAATTTTTTACTCCTCGTGTGGTGGCAGTTGAGATGCAAATGAAAACTGCAAATTTATTTCTATAATCAGGCTGGAATGTCCCTTGGCTTTTTTTTCAGAATATTCTAGGATAACTCCTTTGCTAATGTGGTTGGTTGGTTCTGTTTTTTGTTTTGTTTTCCTGATACCGTTTTTTCCATATGACATGCATAACATTAAGGAATAACAAAAAAAAAAAAAAGAAAAAGAAAAAGTAGGCATAGTTGAATTGGAGAAGGACACATTTCAATATGTTTTTGTGTGAATGCTTCTTTATTTGCGTATTAAAGCCTAAGGTCATGCTTTTGAAGTGCCTACTACTTCTGAATGTCCATTTAAATATTAAAGTATCTAATTCTTAAGACAAGTTCTGAACATAGTGAAACGTGACTCTTTAAAGATGTTTCCAATTGGATATCTGCAACCAGCAATAATTTCTGAAAATTGATTAATCTTCCTGTGACATGGAATGCATGCTGTCCTCCTTCAATGTAAGTCTCTTCCTGCTGATACTAGAGAATATTCACCATAAAGAAACAAATCCAAATGTTGAACATGAAAGTAATTCTCCCATTCTTTATCCCTCTTTCTTATTAATTCTTTTCCTTGCTTTATCATGGTAAGAAATGGAGGAGGACTGGAACACCCGAAGGGATGAAATAATGATCTCGATGGGAAGTTTGTGAGTTTGGGGACACTGCTGTTATATAAATGCCTGTTGTGGGGCCATATAAATCTCTGTTCCAGCAGAAACTAAAGCACTGCAGTAGGTTTTCCTCAGTACTGGTTCAATTTACAGATGCAGAGTAACCACAGTAGAAAGAGAAAATAAAGAAATAATGTGATTTTTAAGCAAATGTTTATTCATGAATTTCCCATTTTTCTGCTGGCCCTGCCTGGCTGCCTGGGCTCTCAGCAGGATGTGTAATGCACACCCCAGGCTGGAGCAGCAGTGCTGAGGCATCTGCTACACAGGCATCAAAAAATTAAAACACAACTCAGTTGGGAAGTAAAAAAAAAAGACGTAATGATTCTTTCACCAGTTTTAATATGACAGGGAATAAACTTGCTTACTGATGGCAATATTATGTCTGACTGATGCTACAGGAGATTTTTTTTGCTTACAAAGGGATTTAAAAAAAATGTTTTCCAAAAAAGAAGTAAACCTGATTTCGTATTCTGTCCTGAAGGAGTTATTTGGGATGTAAGATATATGCAGTACAATGAAAACTGGTTAAGTTCCCCTGTTAGTGCTCTTTGATAACATCTTGTTTTCATCTCTCTTTCACTACTGACATGTTGCCTGCATAACTATATTTAAGATTAATTTGGATATTCCAAAGGGTTGAATTTTGTGACTCAGTGTGACTCAGGAAAACTTCTTGGAAAAAATTAGAAGCTGATTAAGGGCATTATAGAAAGTGAAAGGTATATCTAATGTTTGTCAGTGAGTGTTTGATAGGGGATATTTTGTTGTTTCTTCTACCTAATCATGAGGTATTTATATTTTTTGAACTGGACTGTTATTTACAGATAGAAGGAAAGCTAGGCTATTTGTGATAACTTCATGAGATAATTCTTGACTATTTTAGAGTTTTACAGATGTGTGACTGATATTTCTGTGCTGGGTTACATGAAGACAATATTACTGTTAAAGTAATGTAAATATATTTGAAATTACATAGATTTAATAAAGTGTATGGTAGCATGAGTTTATTTCCAGTCACAAATGTCAGACAGTAAATGTATAAGTTAACTTGATAAAAGATAAAAAAGAATTTTAAGAATAACTTTTGGCTCTGGTCCTCAAAACCAGGGTTTTAAATATCTTTTACAATGTATTGTGTAATTTCATCAGCCATATTTATTTCATTTAGAAACACATCTTTCCACATATTATTTATAGTGGACACCTTTCTTGATGGACAAACATTTTAGGGAAGTGAAAATGGATTTACATGTGAGCATTTGGGGATGTAGTAATGATGTACAGGCAGAGTTCATACTTTGCACTGAAGCCAGCATTCATTCTATTTCACATTTTTTGTGAGATGAAGTCTTTGATATTTTGGTCTACAACATTGTACCTTCTGAATACGATGATTATAATCTTATTTTCTATAAGAAATTACAAGTAAAACAGTTTTCACAGTAACAAGGCAACAATTTAGTTGGTTCCTTCAGAAAATGTGTGTATTGAGATGGCTGAAAATCAGCTCACTACAGCAGCCAGAGTGACCTGAGTGCCAGCCTCTGCTCACCTACCTGGGTTTGGGTGCAAGGAGTGACTGTATTGGACCAACAAGTTGTCACCCACATCCTGATTTTCCCCTTACTGTGTTTAACTACTGAAAGGAGCTGAACACATTGCAGACAGCCCTGTGCATCTGTCCTACCCTTGCACAGGTGTTCTGTTTAAATGTTACCTTGTTGGGTGCTTCCATGCAGAGCAATTGGCCTCCCATGTGGACAAATGCTTAATTCTTCCCCTCTTGCCCTGTAGTGAAATCTGTTTGGTCTTGTTGGTGCTCATGTGTAGTTGGATGTGCTCTCAGTCGTGTGAGGACTCTGAGTGACCAGGTGGCATCACACAGGTTTTAGGTTGAATGATAAACACTTAAAAATCCCTTGTAGCACTGTTGGCTAGGCAGCACAGTTACCTCAGCAGCAAAGACAGAAATTTTAGCTTCTCACAAACTCAAACTTTACCTCTAAAGAATATTAATGTTGGAAGTGTTGGACATGGGGTCCTTTGTTCCAGGGAAGGGTAAGATTATCATAGGGTCTTAGGAATGTGTTTTTTCTACCTAACAGGGTAGGAAAAATACTAGCTAAGGATCTGTATGGGGCTGGGGTTATACAATGAGAGACTACAGGACTGAAAATATATGGAAAATGTAAAATTTAAAATCCTAAGGCATCAGAAGGAACTCCAAAGCCCTTGAGTGAGGTTTAGCTACTTGAAACTTTTGGTCATTTTCCTACAGTTTTACCCATTAAAAGCAGTTAATCAGGTTTTCCATTCTGTTTATACGTTCTGAAAGGCTTAAAATATTCTAATGCTGTTCCTTAAGAAAGGAAAAGAAAGACAGCAACAAATAAACCCAACCTAAAATGCCACCCCAACTTTTATCTCTATTCCAGACCACACAAGCTCTAAACAACATCAAAACAAAGTCTTTTATAATTCCGGATATGAACAAAGATATTAAGGATTGCATTATAAGCAAATTTAGTATGGGACCACTCAGTCTTCTGTAACAATATAAATTTAGGATATAATGTCAGTGGAACAGAAAATTGTCTCAGGTTAATAAGAGTGTCCTGCTACTTAAATATCAGGGCAAAGATGAAGATTTTATGCATAAAAGTTCAATATATTTCAAATCCATTGAGTGAGAAATAGTGGTCATTTTGGCAAATTACTCTCACCATTTGCCTAACCACTGTGCTACAAATTCCTGAACTCATTTAAATCCTTATCATAATACAATAAGGAACTAAAATACTTTGTCCCTCTCATTTTATAATTAAAGGTTAAATGTCAAATAGAATATTAAAGACTTGTTTCCAAAAGGCTTAAGTACTCTAGATTTCTTCACTGGAATAGTAAACTCTTATTGGGATCAGTCTCATGGTTTTGCTTGCAAAAAAACACAGAAACAAACTAAAATCCAGTGTGACTATCCTGCTGTGGATAGGCTTTGTATTTTGAACTAAGTTTCAGATATATGGATAGTCTCTTGTTTAATCTGTGTTAAAAATTGTGATACTACTTTGGCACTTTTGTTGCCCATTTTTCACTGTAAAATAGCTAGTTTTCTCTGTTAGACAGTCTCAAGGACAATTTCTGTAAACATAGCTATGTTGTTGTAAAAATTATCTTTTTACATTCCTTTCCCATGGACACAGATCCCTTTGACGGACACTTCTTGTAACCAATATAGTTAGAGACGGAAGTGTTAACTTTCTCCAATGATCTGTGATTTCTAAAAGTGTATATAAGAATTAAACGAAAGGGGTTTCCCCCCTTTCCGCCCTTGCTCTGAACACAGCCCGAAGTCCAGCTCTCATTATTTCTGCGTCTTCGACTGATTACCGGGATAAGCCGTAATAACAGGCATCGCGGTAATACACTTTGATTATTTTCTGCATTTTGTTAATTAGCACTTTATTCATCTATAAAAATAATGTGACCTTCCCTGACCTCGAAGGCTACAACATGTGACTGTCAGAGGTGCCCAGATGCTCCTGTATTACAGAGCCAAGATGACTGCAGCCCTCAAATAGCACTGAACAGGACACTGGCTGAGCCACTTGACTCATTCCATAACTCAAATTATTTTTGTGACCTTCAAGAAAAACACAGCTGTGAAATCACCAGGTGAATTACAAATAACTTACCATAGGTGCAGAGTTCAGGGCTTTGTGAAAGAATGTTTTTGCCTTTTTTTTTTTTCCCCCCTTGTGGTAGTCTCTCTCTTTTGTCCTCTGAGTCTTTGATATAGAATAATAGAACAGTTGGGGTTGGAAAGGGCCTTTAAAATCATTCAGTTCCACCCCCTGCCGTGGGCAGGGACACCTTCCACTATCCCAGGTTGCTCCAAGCCCCATCCAGCCTGGCCTTGGACACTTCCAGGGATGGGGCAGCCACAGCTTCTCTGGGCAACCTGTGCCAGGGCCTCACCACCCTCACAAAGAAGAATTTCTTCATGATATCTAATCTAAACCTACTCTCAGTTTGAAGCCATTCACTCTTGTTCTGTCATTACATGCTCTTTATCTCCACTTTTCTTGCAGGCTCCCTTCATATCACAACACTTTCTCCATACTAACAGTACTGTGTGTGATGCACTTTTCACAAATATGTATTAGATGAAGAATGGTTCCTGCTCTCTATTCTTATGCTTCCCAAACCAGGAAATAGTTCTTTTATTATTTTTTTTTCTTTAGACTTCTCGTGGGAATTTATTTGCTTTTAGAACCTCTGCAGGCTTAAAATGTTCACGAGATACTGACAGCAGATGGGTGGGAAAATGGTGATGTAAACAAAAAAAGTGGTCCTCTTTATCTTCCTTTCCCTTACGTACCCTATGTTTTCAAATGTAACAATAAGATTCTATATTTGTACTTGCTAATTCTTGGTGTTTATTTTACAACTCAGAAGGGCTAATGGGCATTTTAGCATACCTAGCTCATAGCTATTATTTGTGTACTCTTAGACTTCTCTCTGTGATAGTGATGCATGTTTTAAGATGCTCAGTGAAGCTTACCACGTTAAACAGGCAGATCTTGGAGAAGCTGTATAGTCACACCAAATTCTGACATAATTAAACAGATCATATATCATATTTTGAACTGACTTTAAAGGGCAAACTGAATGACAATGTTTTGTTTATGACCTTTTAATCTTGTCTGCAACAAATTAAATTTTGTCTACAGAAAATAAATTTATAAACATGATGAAGTGTCTTATGGCAAGAAAATCCATTAGGAAGTCTTGAGAATGTCTTGATAAACTTGGCTTTGTAAGCTTCACAGGCATTTGGCATTATATCTAGTGAAGTTATTTGTGTTTGTGTGTATTGAGGGGAGGAGGGTGAATATAAGGCACTTCATTTGAGTGTGAGAAATACTGAATTCTGTGATTTTAGAGGAAACTTGTGTATGCAAACTTTAATAGAAAAAAACATAGGCTATCTTTAATTCATGTCACAGTCTCAAGTACTTGAAATCCACTGTTTTGCAAAGCAAGGTATAAACCAATAGATGTTTGATTTTGTTTAAAATAAGGTGCTCACCTCTAGTATGGGACTCTCCATCCCTGGAAGTGTCCAAGGACAGACTGGATGGGGTTTGTAACAGCCTGAGATAGTGAAAGGTGTCTCCGACCATGGCAGGGGGTGGAACAGGATGATCTTTAAGGTCCCTCCCAACCCATTTTATGATACTATGATTTTCTGGCATTCTGTAGGAATATTGGTGCTCATGGAAATCTCCCCTACTTCAGTTCATTGTTATTATCATAGACAATGATAACTATATGATAAAATCTGTCGTGCAATCTTTTCAGTAAATTTTAATTTCTGTCACTAAGTCATCACTGTCATAAGGAAACTCTTCTAATACTTCATTATTTGGTTGAAAATACCTTTTAATTTTTCATCCAAGAATAGTTCAAGTTCTGTCAAAATCACTGAAACTTATTGCAAACATTGTTCTAATGCTCCATTCAAAAGTACAAAGTAAACATTAAGCAAGAGAGAGGAGAAAGTGCCTTGACAAGGACAGAAACATCAGTTTAGTCACAAGAAAAAAAAAGAGTAAATAATACGGATTAGTAGGATTAAAAGATTAAAGTCAAAAAGAAATGGGCTATGTTCCTTACAAAGCTACCACCTTGAGAGAACCAAAGGTTCATTTCCAGTCCCAGCTGCACTGGAAAAGCTTCAGAAAAAGATGAGATGGATCTTCTCTGTGACTTTCAAATTGTAGGCAATGTGCATAACCTAATGCTTTATGCTAGACTATTGTTCTTATTATCAGATGACAATATTGAAATCCGAGGCAGTTTAGATTGCTCCCTAGATAAGCGAGTTTGTCATACAAGCAACATGAAATAGCTGTGGTACAAGTTGAAATGTGATGTACCTATAGATTGATTGCAGCTTTGCATTTTCTGTGTATTAAGCACTGAATGTATGTAACCAAAAGTGAATTTAAAGAGAAAGATGGCTTTCAAATGAAGGGGATTTGGGACCTCATTGCATTACAAAATTACAGGTTGAATAGTAAACTTATCTTTAAAAATTACAAATTTAAATGAGACACTGTCATCTAAAGTATAATTACTAGCACTTGTACTGTTTTTGTGTTAAGTTACTGTTTGAAACCTAACTTGGACAAGGAGACACTAGAGAAATACAACTTTAAGAAATAAAAGAAGACTCAGAGCTAAGCTACTTCAATGAAGAATTTAAATTCTGAGTCGCTCAGTACCTGGTTTAGCTAAAGAGAAATTAGACATTTCATTGGCCTCACTGCAACTCAAGCTTTCACCATTCATGTAACTAGAGATAAAAATTTAAAAACTAACTGAAATATCAGCAGAAGTTTTGAGAGTATTGTCTTTTTGTTTAGTCTCTCCTTCAATAAGGTTAGAAGTGAAGCAGAAAATGGCAACAATATTGATCTCTTTTCTTAGTTGAACACAATGTGCACCTTTTTGTAAAGAACTATATTTCCAGTGAAATACATAGTATGAATCAAATCAACATTATAAATGATCCTTCTTTAAATTTATTTTTAGATAACAAGGATGAACCCAACATTTTCTGTGTAATCCAAGTGGGTTTTGACTTAAAGGATATAGAAGTTAAGTTTTCAAAAAGGACAAAAGAACCATAACTACTTTAGTCATTCTGTATCAGCTTTTCTAAGTCATTAGTGGATAAATGGCTTGTTACCCTGGCAGTGATGGGTGTTAGCACAGCCAGCCAGGCAGGCTAGGTAGTTACCCTAGCAAGGTACAGCACTGCAATGGCTACACTAGAAATGCAGTTTCAAAAGGGTATTTCAGAGCAAAGTGTTTCAGTTTGAGTGAAGATAGAACTGGCTTTGACAGTAATAGCATTTCTGCTCACTGATTATATATTTTCCCTGCATGTTGCAAAATATTAGCATGAGTAAATCTTACTGCACTGGCTATGAGTGTGTGTTAGAGATGAATACACTTGTTGTCTCAGAAGCATTAGTATTCAGAGTATGCATTAGAGCTTTAAAGTGGTCTGTCAGCTTTGAAATACATGACTCAATAGTGTTCAAAGCAAAAAAACACCCACAACCTTATTGTACAGGCTTGTTAGTGGTTGTGAATTAAAAGAATATTGATAATTAGCCCTTTACAATTGGGCATGGTATGTGTTGCACCAGTGTAAGAAATAGTTGTGAAATATGACGGAGATTGTTCTGAACTGAGTATTAAGTTTGGCATTTCTCAGCAGGTGGAGTCTTAGGACACTTTTTCTTAGGAAAGTCTGTCTGCACCCCATAATTTGAACCATTATTGAATGGGACATTTGTTATTAAGGACCTAACAGAACTCTGGACACCAGAACAGGAAGAAAACCTGAAAGCACACAACAGATAGAAACTTTTTAAATAATAACACTATGTCACAAAAAAAAGAGAGGTGCGTAGCAAATGTTTCATCTAGCCTTGAGAAAAGAACTGGTTTATTTTCTCTTAACAAAACTATCCCAGTATTTCATTTGTGGTATTGGGTTTTCATTAACTAATACTGGCTTTGTTGATCCTTTTGACCTGCTGAGAGAGAAGAGAAAGGCAATAGACTGCTGCTCTGCATTCTGGGTTCTTCCTTCTAAAACTGTGCGCTAGGAACTGTGCAAAGGGAACTTCAGCTCTCCCGGGAGGATGTATGCAAGGAGCAGCAGAACTTCTGCTTCTTCACTGCTTTGAAAACCAGTAGAGCTGATTGTTCTGTGAAGCTGGTCTCTTAAAGGAGCATAGAATCACTGAATCACAGAATATGTTTAAGCATTTCTTGTATTGGTCTTTAATGCCAAAGGCAACTGTACAATTGGTTATTTAAGCATGTTTCATTGCTGTGAAATTGGTAATTTTTTTCTTTTGTATGACATTGTGTTCATATTTTCCTGAATTGCGTCATTTTAATGCATGCAGGAGTTTGCACTGTGCAAAGTGAGCTTCTCTGTGACTCAAGTAGTTGTTACAATATTTAAATTACATGTAAGGTACCATATTTCAGCTGCTGATATGATCATTTATGACTAACCGATTACAATTTGTTAGCACAGAACTGACCTTTTTCTTGTAAGGAAAGGGCACATTTTACAGCTTCCTGAACACGTCTTATCTACTTAGAAGGTTTTACAGAAAAGTAACATGTAGTGACATTTAGTTTTATTCTAGTTCACTGCCATTAACCTCCTCTTACTGACTTTTGCACAGTTGTGTGTAGGGCTTTATCAGGAGAGTGCAAATTTAGCGTTGCTGTTTGGAGCTGAAGCCTTGTTACCCTTGTTGCAGCATCCTACAGAACTGCAATATATGAGTGCTTAATGCTGCACTCTATGCTCCTGCCTGTGACACACATTTACCCAAGCACTTAAAGAAACACAGTTTCATCAAGTCAATGATCACATTTCTTCCTGGCTCTGGAGCATCATTCTTTTAAATATCTGTTGACTTGCCATGAGCAGTCTTTGTTGATTGCCCTACATGAATGTAGGGCTTGCTAGGAGAGCAGTAGATATGGAGTTCCTTGGAGGAAACCAATTTACATGGTTGTGTTCTTTAAAATATTCATATTTCACTTGGTTCACTTTTCCATTTCTGTACTATTCAGTGTGCTCAGTGCTTTGCTGTTCACTGTTGGATCAATTCAGCAATGGAGTTAACAAAGAATTGAAGGTTTCGGTGAGCACATATTCAACCATGAATTTCTATGGGTTTTTTTCCCCCACTGTGTTTAATGGATTCGGACATAAAATCTAAGGCATTTCACAGGCTGTTTGATATGTGTGGGAAAGCACAGTTCAAAATGAGGTTTTCCTTTCAGTTAATTTAATGTTTGGAGTCTGTCAGATTCACTGAAAGATGGGCAGTTATACCGCGTGAGTAACAAAGGACTCATATCATCCCTCCTCCACCCCTCTGGTCAGCCTCCCTTGAACATGCTCATTAAACTGATAAATGATTTCCATCAGGGAACATTAGAAATGCTCCAAACTGAGACAATCAAGTCAGAACCACCTAAGAAGCCATCTAAGGCAGATTGGGGGACACATCAAGTTTTAGTTTTTGCTTTGGATTGGAATGCTTTCAATTGGTTTGTGCTACTACAGTTTCTGGTATTTTACAAGGTTAATGGATTTTGGAATAATAGAAGAAGCAGATAAGAATTCAGTCCAAACATACAAATTTGGCAGTGAATAATTCATTAGTCCTTACTTATTAGCACTCACTAATGTATTGCTGGATAAGAATGTCACAGATTTCAGTCTTAGTCACAAAAAGAGCTTTTTCCTGAACAATTAACACGTAATGTGCAATGCCATCCCATGTTGTGGGCAAGAGCTTGCAGAGGACTGTAATTTGTTCTGAATACCTTTTTTTCCTTTCAATACATCTGTCTGGAAGTATTTTGAACCTACATTTGCTCTACAAAGCTTAAAAAAGCATGAATGTATATTTAGGTTCAGGCAATTAATTAAGGCCTTCTCTTGCCTTCTGATCTGGTACTGATCCTTCAGCCAGATTTTGTGCGTTTGATTTATTCATGAAGGGTTTTATATTTATAGTGTTTTGTGGTTTTTGTTTTTTTTTTTGGTTTTTTTTTTTTTTGGGTTTTTTTTTTTCAGCTATGTGGATATATATCAATGTCCATAGCATGTTTCTTTTTTACACATATGAGACTTTTTAAAATGAACACACTTCATGGATGGTTTGGAGCATAAATTCATACTACTATTTCGAAACATCAGCCCAGCAAATAAGGGACATAAAACTAAGAATATTAAAAATATAAAAGCTGAGAACCTGTATGGTAGCACCTGTAGTTTTTGTTTCCAAAGAAATGGAATTTAGTAGTGTGTAAGTGGTGCAAAAGCCACATTTTATAGAGAGGGCAGGCAAAGGTTTATTATATATATTTGTCATTTAACTGATTTGTGTCAGAAAGAGAGTGATGAGCTTGATTTCTGAAAATTCATCTGGAAGCAGAAGTTCCTTATTTATATACGTAGGAGGAGAAAGATGGATTTCTATGGCAGCATTCATTTGCTCCCTTTTGATTAGGGGCAAAGACAAGGTCCTTCTGTGAATTTTGCATGAGAAATTTTGCTTTCTACAGTACTTTGTTAAAAATGAGATTGCTGCAGATATCACCTTGATAAGTAGCTAAAATAATTTTGCACAGTTTAGTAAGATCTGGCAGCTAATGTCTAGTTTAATATCTAATACATTAGACACATTACTTATTAAAAATTTCTGTGGCTAAATCTGAAAGGGAGTAGACAATTTTATGGCCACATATTAATAACATCTATATATAGAACAGTCCACATGAATCAGGAAGGACATTTTCCTACCATGTATTGCAGGAATTGCATAGCCTGCTTGGTAATGCTTGGTCTTTTCAGGTCAAAAGGAGTTAAATGGTATTTCTGTCCTGCTGTATGCACGGTCGGTAAGGTTCATTTCTCCTGAAACAACTGTGTGTGTCTGAATTAGATTTTACTCCAGTGAGTTATTTTTATTATATGAGAGATATGGGTCAAGAAAGACTAAGAAACTGAACACAATCTGGTAGTTATGACACCTGTTTGGAACACAGAGTTTGGAAGCAGTTTCCTGGTTTGCCAGATGAAAAGCAAAGGTACAAAAGTGTCTCAGATGAATGAAGGGACAGGTAAATGGAGTTTCTTTCTCGTTTGACTGGAACTTCGGTAGTAGAATAGAGAAGTCTTTTACACTGAGAGACACATTTTGCTGAGATTAGGCCATTTTAGAGTTGTCATTTTCAGGCTTGTTACTGGAATAAGGCACTTTTGAGCATATTGCTTTTGCAGGTGAATAAATTGGAGTGTTATTATCCTGCAAAGCTGTTGGCCTTATCACATCAGTGCAGATACCCTTAGATGGGCAGGCATTTAGACCGCAGTTAAATGGTTACAATTATATCATGAATGAAAGGGGGAAGATTGTTTTTAGTACTTGGAAATTCTGATGTTGAATTGGGAATAGATAAAAAGACTCTGAGCATAAATTTACAGTTTATATATAAATGTATGTTGTTCTTTCTGCTTAAAGGTCTACCTATAGCTTACTGTCAAAAGATATCCTCAGCCAAAGAGAAAAGATAAGATCATTTCTCTCTTTTAAAATATTTACCTTAAAATATGTGACATGGGGTTTGTGCTGTATTTACACTTCTGGAAAAATAGAAAGTGTGATGTTTCTACAAGACTCTTGTTTTTATATGCTTTTTATGGCAAAATTTCAAATAAATAACACTTTTTCTTCAGTTCTCTGATGTCACTGAAATAAGCAAAGGATTAGTTTAGATGACATTGACAGTGAGGACTACCGTAAACTGCATGTGTGCCAGCAGTAAAATTATAAAATGGTTTAAGAGAGGGCAATGGCTTTATGCACAAAAACAAAGGACATGGTTGAGAAAGAAAAATACATGTGTGCCAGTGATTTTGGCTGTTGGATGTAGTAAAGTGTGGGTAAACAATCTTTCAAAGGACATAACTGAGATTACATCTTTTTTTTTTTTACTTAAATATTCAATTACTTTTTAATGTATTTGGTTTAAGATAAGTGTGTTTATTTTTCATTCTGGTGCCTTCACCTCTGTTTCAGACATAAGCACTTTTGTTGTCATCATGCATTCACCATGTTAATCTCTTGACTATAATCTAGCTTTCACAAGTTCTGTACTTGAGTAACTGTACTCCTGAATGTTTCTTAAGACACTTTTGTTTGAGAATATGTAGCCCTGAAATACTGTAAAATATATATTATTATATATATATATTTATATATATAAATATATATTTTATATACATAGTAAAATATATATTTATTTTCAGAAGACACATCCCTGTTATCTGAATGAATATTTGACTGTTCTGTAGACTTTGACTGTTCTGAACTATGACATGCAGGTGTGTAGTACAGTACTTCTCTAGCTGACTCCTGATACTAAGGAAAGGTTTTGTATCTGAAGACATCCTTTTAGGCAGGAGAAACTGATCCCATGTCACTGGTTACCAGAGACAGGACCTGAGGCTGTAGTTGTGTCATGGGAGGTTTAGGTTGGATATTAAGAAAAGATTGTTCTCTCAGAGAGTTGTGGGGCACTGGAATGGGTTCCCCAAGGAAGTGGGCACAGCATCAAGCCTGGCAGAGCTTGAGGAGCATTTGGACAATACTTTTGGGCACGTGGTGTGACTTTTGGAGCTGTCCTGTGCAGGGCCAGGAGTTGGATTCAGTGCAATGCACAGAAGTCATGCATATGAAGATAGAAGTTTTCTCAGCACAGAATTCTGAATGTTATTGTAGTAGAACTTATGTAGAATTTTTGGTGTCCTCCTTGGTGCCAACATGTTGGTTACTGAGCTGCTGTTCCTTTTCAGTTTCTTTCTGTCCTTAATAATGGTATTCATGACCCCAGTCAGAATTAAGAGTTTGTTGAGATGATTGCTTCCACATTTGGAATTTCATGGGCTTTGTGTTAGTGTCTACACAAGGGAAATATCCCTTCTGACATAAAAGAAAACCAAAATGAACTTTTATCAAGGCTCTCATATTTACTGTAAAAGCTGCTGATAGAGTAGTTTGTAGATATATTAAGTTGTTTAGTTGTCACCGAAGGAATGCAGTGAATAATTTTGTAATCTGCAGCTTCAACAAGCATGTAATAAGAATACTTTGTCCTGTATGGGTGTGGTTAAAAAGCTGTCTAAAATAAAAGCAAAAATTCTGCCTCTACATCTTAGTAAAGATTACAAACTCCCCTAAAAATCTATGGTAATATAAGACTAGATTTGAAGGGGAGATGAGGTCATCTTTTCTACCCTCTACTGAGACAGATTTACTGACTAAAATCTCTGTGAGTCTGCTTGGTATCATGGTTGTTATATACACCAATATTAAAGTGTAACAGACTTCAGATGTCATCAATTAGCCAACCTTGATTTTACACATCCTCTGTCATTAAAAAAATAATGTTAACAGGAAGAGAAGCTTAGGAGTTAATACTATACATCTAAAAAACTGATTTTTTTTTAATGCTGTTATTGCAGAAAGCTTTAGGAGTTATCTGAACTGATGTTGTTTTCAAAAGAAGAATGTGCCCTTTAAAACAAATCAAGGGCATGTCTGAACTCTTAATTTTTTTTTGAGTTATTACTGTTAGAAAAGAGGTCAGATTAACTGGAAGATGTCTCCACTGGAGTTCTGAAACCTGGGCTTGTTTCTCACTTCAGACCTGCTTTAGAATAGTGATATACAAAGAAATAAAAGGAATCTCAGGGTTTTTGTTCTTTGTAGTTTTCTGAAGAATGATATGACCTTTTCACGGAAAGAAGCCTACAGTGCCTCAAGTAACAAGATATTCACAAACATCTCTAAAAATAATGTCTTACCATGTGTTCTTTAATTTCCAGTCTGAATAGATTGAAGTTTGTCTTTGATGTGAGTGTTACACTTGGATATTTAAGTAAAAATTCATCCTGTAAATAAACACTCATCCCTCTCTCTATGACGTATGAGTGACAGTAAAACATTAAGTTACAGAGCCAAAGAAAGACTTATTCTGGCTAAACTAAGCAGTTAATTTTATTGCAGTAATAGATCATAATTATGATTTAAAATATGGACTCCGAAGGTTGTGTGTCTTTAGCAAAAGTCCAGTTGAGACAAAGGTCTAAGTCTGGAAGATGTCAAGGGCCGTCATGTCCCAGGAAGACAGTCTGGCTGTGGTACTGTGGTGTAGAACTAGAACTTACACTCTGTACCTGGGGAGCAAACTTGTCTAGAGCTTCCCTTCTCCCATCTCTCACGGTAAAGGGTGTTTTGGTGTTAAAGGGCAATTCCAGAGTAAGCAAATCCTTACAAACAGGCAAGTATCTCTACTTGCTCTAGAAGAATTGGTGATGTTCTAGAAATGGTCACAGGAAGAAAAGAATTCCTGACAGTTCAGGAATTGCAATGGATTCTCTGACTGTTTGTTGAGCAAAGATGAAACTTAAGGGGAAGAAAGCCAGTAAGGTTGGCTGTAGTTTTGGCTGTCCAGGCCAAAATTCATTGAAGTCTGAAATAAAACCTATGGTAAAGAGGCACAATTTGGAGTAAACCAGTATAACTCTTTCTATTTAATTGTAGCAACTGGCAATTTTAGAACAGGGAGTATGGTGTAAAAATCTGTCTAAAAATAGGTAAAACTACAAAAAAAAAAGAGCTTATTGAATGTAACTGACCCCCTGATACCTCTGAATTAGCTTGAAAAGAAGGAGAATACAATGAATCATTCTGAAAAACTGAATAAATATTTTCTGTGAATGGTATTGTAATATTTTCTATCATATCAATTTCTAGACTTCAGTGGATTTAATTGTTCTTAACTACCTTTCTGTGCGTGGAGGTGAATGGTACACAAATGAATCTTGAGCCTTTTAACCGTTTTTGTGTTAGCTATTTTTATGCACTGGGCAGAAAATGTGAGTTGGAAACCTATTGATAAATACACTTCTGAAGTTAATGTTGACATTTTATGAGTTCCAGTGCTCCTTGGTAAAGTGTTGTAGGTGGAAACAAAATGAAGAAAGAAATTCTTCAGGACTTGAAAAGTATCAAAATATAGTTTGTTGCATGAATAGGTTGTGTAACTGTCTGAAAGCATATACATTTAATAGGTAACATCACATGAGACAGCTTGCTTCTTCTCAGGCCAAGTTGTGTCCCTGATCAAAACTACATAAATCAAAAATCAAAATTACAAGTTTGGAACATGTTTTCAGGATAGAACATTGTCAGCTGTCTTGTCAAGAAGCTGTCATGATCTTTCAGGCAGGAGAAATAAAAGGAAATTCAATACTATAGCATGTACATAAGTAATAAGGGCCGTGCATGTAAGGAGTGAAGGCCCTCAGTAATAATGGATGAGAAGGCTACTGACTTCATCTGATCAGTGTGGACTCTCACTGTAATACTGAAAATAAAAAGAAAAAAAATAATAAAAAATATCAGCCATAGAAAAGAAAGGATTACTTTGGTTTGGCATGTATTTATGACTAAATGATCAGAAGGCATATTATATGGGGCAGCAATCAAAAACAGAATTAAGGACCTTGATGTTGTATGGTTGTTATTGACAAAATTTTTATAAGGATATTACTGAGCTGTAAAACACATGAAAAGAAGAGAAAAGGGAATAAATATCACAGTGAAAGGTTTTTTCAGTGCCTGAACAAAAAAGAGTGAAATGGCTATATCAATATGCTGGAAATGAGAAGTGACCTAACTGTCTTGATTTTTGCAAGTGGGTCAGAAGACTTAAATGTTTTTAAGAAGATGTTCAATTAAATATGAACAGAGAATAAATTCTACAATTCAAGTTTTTGTCTTGGAAGAAGTGGAAGAATATCAGAAATAGCTCTTCATTCCCAGTGAGCTGAGGTAATCTTCTCTCAAGAGTCTTTATCTCCTGTTCAACAGCATAAATCCATGAGACTGTTTGAAAATAATAACCACTTCTGAGACTGTTATGTGGGGTTTTGGAATGATGTAACATCTCATAATTTCGTCCAGTTACCTCTCTCTTGAAAGTAAATTAGGTGCTCACACTCTTGCTGAGTAGTGAGCATTGTATTTGCAGAAGATTTTTTTCAGTTATTATGCAGAATGATGCTTGACAGCTTCAGATCTACAGTAGAAGTGCACAGAAGTGAAATGCGCTCTTCAAGCTGTTGTAGTTATTTCTGTGCAACCTTTGTGGAGCATCAATAAACCCAACACTATTAAAGAAAAAGTTTGAGCCACTGTAAATCGTAGATTTGGATCTTGAACAAGCTGTGAGTAGTGATAAGTGGACTTACTGAGCCCTGAGCTGGCTAAGCCAGGCTAGTGTACTTGTCCTTTTTACAGATGAGAGATCAAGGATTTATTTTTTTCCCCTTTTCTTGCTTGAGAGAAAACTTTCCACTGATTGTGATTTATAGCTACCTGAGATAATCTACTGGGAAACAGGAAGACTTGAGGAAAGATTCCTAAACTACTAGGTGCTGACAGTCATCGGAATCAAAAATCATTTCTAATTCCCTTTCTCTTCTCAAACGTTCTATTACCTGGGACTAATTTTTGCTCTCCTCATTTCCATGAAATATCTGTTAGAAAGTAATTTGTTTTAAAAGATTTCTACAAAAAGGTAACTACCAAATGATTGGATGCATATCCCCATACATCATCCACTAGTTATTTTTTTTCTTCTCATAGAAGAAAATTTATTTTGAATTTAGAATTTTATAATTTAGTCTAAGAAAAGAATGGAAGCAAGGAAGAACACCCTCATTTTAATTTCTCTAATTCCTGATATGGTCTACAAGGTTCTTAAGATTCTCATCTGTATTTACATCTTGTGACTTGCATTCCATGAAGTAATTGTATAAATTCAGGGTATGCAGGAGTTGAGATATTATATAGTTACATTTAGGTATCTAATAGCCATGTTTTGCTTAAACTACTATAAATTCTTTACTACCTTTGGACCCATTAAACTTAGTTACTCTGGGCCTTTAAATTTTTGGATGGCATTCTCCAGCTGAAACTTTGTCTTCTGTAAGCTAAATTTCCCCCTATAAAAACAACAAACCCTTGCTACCCTTCACCTATGATTTCTGAGCTCCTGCATTTAGTTCTTTTACAGACTTGTAACATTATTGTTGCTTGTTACATTTCTGTCTGTGTGTGCAAATATAGTATATTTTCCTCCCTAGATAATAACTTATAGCTCATGAGAAAAAAGAACCAAAAGTTGGACTGTACTTACTGACTTCAGGTTCACCCCTTTAGCTTTTCCTGACAACCAGCAGGAACTTTATCTAAAATGTCTTTTTGAGTTGTAATGGAAATAGGAAACCCTTTCAATTTCTACATGTTGTCTTTGAATGTACAAGAAAGGAAATCTTCATGGGAATTTCTAGAGAACCTGCATAGTGAACTTTATTAAAACAGCTGTAAAATTTGGAAGACCAAAGGATTTGCTCTAGAGGCTAAAAAAGAATAAGACTGTAGATGAGCTATCTAGGCTCTTGTAAATAAGTAAGGTATAAAATTTATACAGTGTAAAAAGAAATTCCATGAGACGTACATTTTTAGATGCTATTATTTTTTAAGAATAAATTTTAACTTCTCATGATCATTTCTAAAAGATATGGATGCATAAACCAGACGACCTTACAGAAATATTTGCTACAGATTGATCCATTCACCTGGAGTATAGTAAGGAAAGATAGTCTAGGATTTAGAAATCTGTCAAATCTGTTCATTAAAGTTATAGGCATCCATAATCATCTCCGTTGTGCAGCTGAAAGATCTCTGATTTGTGCATGACCCGGTGCTTAAACATCCACTCTCTTTTCTAAATAACATTGTCATCTGTGCACCACTTGTATCAATGAAAGTAAAATCTGTTGTTTGCAGAGTTGAGGCAGGACATAATAGAACACCTACTTGGAAACAGCTGTGTGGATTAAAGATCTTTTCTAACCTATATACACAGAAATCACCAGATGCTCAGAAGGGGTACAGAAAGACCAAGTCTAGGTGTAAAACTACTTTGTAATAATATGTAGCTTTGATTTAGGGGATCTTTAACAGCTAAGAGCAGAAACCCTATTCATCTGCTCAAACTATAGCCAGAATAGCTTGTGTGGTGGGGCCCTATTGAGACACAGTATGTGTGTACAGCAGTGAAGAAACTGGGAGTTTTCATCAGGCAGTGCTCACTTCTGGCAGAGAAGGTGGTTAAATTCTGCATTACATGCCACAATCCAGCACCATTCTGATCACAAAATCGTTGCCTTTGTTGGTTTATTTTTTTCACAGAAGTGAAGGTGGAAAAGCAGCTCTAGAGCCCAGAGTGATTTCTATTGTCCCATTTCATAAGATGGCAGGCAGCTTTGCCAAGGATGTCATTTTTATGGTGCTTCTCCCCACAAGAGCAGGGGAATCATACCTTTCATAAAACTGCTCCACTTGTCTTTGTTTTCCCTTTTTTCCTCTTGTTCAAATTTCTAGACAAGCCACAGAGCTGCTGTTTGAGCTCTGAGTGAAATTCCTTCTCTGCTTGACTGTTCTCTGCCAGACAGTGCTAACAAGCCTCCTTCCCTGCAAACCCTTAGATGGAATAAGCTCTGATAACCTGAAAGAGGACTTTTGTTGTTACTCCTCTAAACCCTAGAGGTGTGGGTTGTCTCTTCTGCAAAGACAACACTCCTCTAAACCCCAAGGTATTGGATCTTTTCCTCAAAGAACACAGTCACAAAGACCTTTTCAGAGAGAAATTCCTTTTTTAGTCCTTTGAGTGTCTGGGACATGGAAGCAATGGAAACTAAGGTGTCAATCCTCAAGTGTAGTCTGCAGGTGAATTCTTTCTCAAAAGAAAGGATTGAGTCAATGCATTTGCTTTACTTTTGCTGTAACCCAAGCTCTGACAGCTCTGAAACTCTGTTACCTGCAGTTCCCTCCCTACTGTGGAAGCACTGAGAGGTCTTGTGCTCTTTTAAACAGCCAGGGGGTGAGGGACAGAGGGGACCTCATTGTTCTTAGACCAGGTCTACACATTAGACCCAGCACAGATAGATCCTAACAACATGGAAGAGATATTTGGTTCCTTTGGCACCAGCACAGTTTAGAAGTAAGTTAGAAGTAGATGAATTCTGGGCATTTCCTTAATGCAGATTCTTTGTTAAAACCTACTGCGCAGATATCTGGCAATATTGGGGGTGCTGGTCTGGCTTAAGGTGCCAATGCTCACACTTTTTTGGTGCAAACTTTCTTGGTCCTTTTGTGGCCATCTTATCTTTGTCTCAATGAGCTAAGAAACTGAGAGTAAAATGGAAAACCGTTCTCAGACCATGAACAATCATTGAATGGTTTGGGTTGGAAGGGACCTTCAAGATCATCACACTCCAGCCTCCCTGCGATCGGCAGGGACATTTTCCACTAGACCAGGTTGCTCAGAGCCCCATCCAACCTGGCCCTGGACACTTTCAGGGTTGGGGCAACAATGGAGGACAGTAACAAAAGGGGTTTTCCGTTCAAATGAGAACATCCTGGGACAGCAGTGAATGATTCCTGCCAAACTTGTGTGGAACAACTGAGAGGTTAGACTGACTCTGTAAGGATAAGGGTTAGAGGCAGGCCTTAAAAAGAACCAAACCTCAAACCCAGGGATGTTTTCTTAAGTAACAGAGAACTGATTATCTCAGCTTTCTGCATATCCAATGTGTCAGCATTGCCACTGGGCAATGACAGGAGAATGTATCAGCTGTATTGGCTCAAGTAATGAATGCAACTTTCTGTGAAAGCATTTGGAGAGGCAGGACCTGCCTGGCATCACTGGGAGGGCAGTTCCCAGCTTCAGCTGAGCTTTTTGATTGCTTTTGTATTCCAAGTAATGTTGCATGTCTGGCACAGCTGGCCAGTTCTTCTGTTTCCTCAAGGCAGGCTTTGTAAGGAGATGAGATGTCAGATTGTGGAAACCCTGACCTTACTGTATGGAATTTTCATGCCTTAGGTAACTGATGAAGTGGACCTCCTATGAGGCATATGAGGGTGGCTAAAAGAACCCCAGGCACACACAGACAAGGATATGCAGCTGTTTGGTAAATGTTATCTTGGAGGGGTGGAGAGGTAGCTGTGTAAGCGTGTAAAACCTGCCTTGAGATGAAAAGTCAGTCAAGTCACAGCTTTTGAATCATCCCAGGAAGCAAGGCTGAGTCATTAGCTTGCTGCTGTTGTACTAGCCAGACAATTTATTGTTAAATGCTTGTCTGTAAAGAAAACTCTGCTTTTTCTGGGAGCTCTCGATAGCACTGACATTTACTCAGAGTAAATCTAACACGGATTGGCTCAGAACACTAGAGCTTGACAGACATGACATTTGCTGCTGCCATACTTTAACCAATATTGTGATGATAAGGTCTTGGCTATCCAATGGAATTGATGAAATACAATTTTAAACCTAATGGATAGTCTATTTACCTTTACACTAAGCTGTAAGAAGAAATAAATTAAGGATCTTTTCATGCTTCTCAGTATACACTGAAAAAACCTCATGAATTAAATTTGTCTCCAGACATTAAAAGTACAAGTTAGGCTTGTTCCTGTCTTTTTTAGGAGTTTGCAAGTCTGTTTCCAACAGCCTTGCCAGAGTGCACATTATACATGATCTTTAGATACTGTATGATTGCACAGTCCTGGAAACTGTGCTAAAGCTCAGGGAAAATAAGGACATAATTGTTGACAGCCAACTTGGCTTTGCTAAGAGAAAATTGTGCCTGACAAATCTGGTGGCCTTGTGTGACAGAGTTACAGCATTGTTGGATAAGGACCACCATCTACCTGTACTTGTGCAAAGCTTTGGCACTGTCCCCCATGATATCCTTGACTCCAAACTGGAGTGAGATGGATTTGACAGATGGGGCTCTCAAAGGATAAGGAATTGGATGGATGTTGCACTCAAAGAGCTGTGGTCAGTGTCTCAATGTCCAAGTGGAGACCAGTGATGTGTTGTTCTGCAGGGGTTGGTATTGAGGCTGACACTGTTTAAGAACTTCAGTGATGTGGGCAGTGGGGTTGACTGCACCCTCTGCAAGTGTGCCCATGACATGGTGGAGGGAAGGGATGTCACCCAGAGGAATTTTGACAGGCCTGATCACAGACCCAGTTTTGATGTAATATTTGGGAAACTTCCATTAATTCTATAAATTGATTACCAGTATAATTACTGGTGTAAGACCAGTCTGGTTTCAGGTGTAACTCTCACTGTAAGCTTGGAAAAATATTTGTGTTCCAAGAGTACATATGGAGATCAAGTATTTGGGTGTGGTGGGAGATTGGAACAAGGACCAAAGACAAGTGCTTAGAGGCTTCCTTTGTCAAACCATCTTCCATACTCCAGCTGACAGACCCCTGTGGTTGGAAGGACTGATGTGGCACTGACTGCAAGGGTTCTTGCCAAGCTGGGAGCTTGGGTCTGGAGTGCAAACCCCACCAGTGCTGAGCAGTGGCCCCTCACAGGGTGGATCCTGAAGATGACCCATGATCCCAATAGCAAGCTCAAGTCCTTTTCCTCCCTTACACCCACACAGATGCCTCGTATTGGAGAAAGTAATAGAATTTTCTTATGGTAATAATCATAAGGGAATAAAAATCATGGTAAAAGAGAAGAGGAAAATATCAAATTGTAATTACCACTTGAAAAAGAGTGTGCTGAAAAAATATTATAAACATCACTAGTATTTAGCATCCTTTGGGAATATCTTGCAGGAAATGAAATAATGTATTATTAAAAATATGGAATAGCTTTATTTCCACTAGGAAATGAAAGAGTTGCACAAGGATAGTTCTTTCATTAATCATTCACATAATATTTCTATTTTGGCATTAGTCATAAGTTCAATTATCAATAGTGTGGTATGTCAGGAGTTGTGTATTGGTGAGATCTAATTATTTATGGATTTATTTTGCCAGATTTTTTTTTTTTTACTGTGTTGAAGTAAAGGTTATTGTCCTTCGTGGTTTAAGATAATCAAATTACACACACAGTGTTGTTGGGGGAGAAACAATTACCAGTCATGCACACACTATTAAAATAAGTTTTGAAGCCTTCAGAGAGCTTTAACATTTTATCATTATTATTAAGAATATTTTCATGATAGTTTATAAAACTGCTGGAAAGTCAGAAACTATTATTTTTAATGCAAACTGCTTATACATTTATTTTAGTGGATCTTCCGTTTGAATGAGTATAACATATTTGGTGATCAGCATAGTAGGTCTGTTGAATTATTCCAAATCATGAAGGTATACAAAGAAAAAACCTTTTTTTTTTCTTTTTCCAGAATGATATATAGCTATTTTAAAGCCATAACTAGTGAAATCCTCTTTATTTTCTGACTTTGATAGAGAATTCTTGCTTAGGTAGGAGAAGGGAGGTTGACCAATTATATTGGATGAAACCTATGTACACTAGAGAATATTGAATTCAAATTGTTTCAAATTAAAGCACATTTTGAGCATTAAGGTGTTTGACTGTTAATGGTTGCTTAATATATTTGAAGGGGCAGTAGTATTATTCCAAAAAACTAGATTGAATCACTGTCATCATATGGCAGAATTGTGATTAACAATAGAAATGACACAAGACTTAATTAAAGAAATTAAAATGTTTGAACATAGCTAGTAAAGGGGATGGAACTGGTGTGAGGCATTGTGCAACAGAGTGATAGTTCTGGGACTAGGGCAGACTCTGGTTCCTTTGTCAGGTGCTTGATACATGTAATTTTATGTTAGAGAATGTTGGAAAGTGTTATTTACCATAAAATATCAACGTGTTTTTGCCTTTGAAGTGTATGAGAGCCAGAGAAACATAACACAGTTTATGTCAAGATGATGGCCTTGTATCAGACTATCAGAATTTTCCCTAATACACTCTGGAAATAGCAAAGACCAGTACCAGCCAGTAAGTTCAAGCAGCAGAGTTTTGGGAGTTTTCCTTTCTCAGCATTTCATAGTTCAGTGCAATCAATTCTGATCAGTCAGTATGTATGCAAGGCAACCAGCCTGCTCTTCCAGGATTAAGTAGATCAGTGAACCACTTTGCAAAAGCAGGACTTTTCTGTTCAGTTTGAATTTTGTCTGAATTCAGAGTTTACAAAGAATTCCTCAGTACAGTGAACGCAGAGCTTGGGGAAGTTATTTCTGCTTGCTTTTGTTGTACTCCTGCTGTCACCTGCAGAGCAGTGCACACACAAGCTGTAATATATGTCTGGTAGCTTCAGCAGGTGTTTGCTGCTATTGATGACTTTCCTATTAAGTTCTTGAGATCATGAGTAAAATTAGTGGATCCAGTTTCACTCTAACCTTGTACGTTACTGTGCACATGAAAAGATAAGTCTTCCCATATTACAACATGTGAGAACAGGGCCCTTGTTTTGTGAGCTTCTGAAAGCAGCAGAAGTTGCAAACCATTAGTGGAACGGTTGGAAATGCTCATTTTATTTCCCCTCACTCCTTGGAAAATAATGGTGGCTAGTCTACATTATATCCCTTTTTGTGAGCTCCATTTTCCACAAAATGTTGTTTTTGAAATATTTGAAACTAGGAAAACAATGATAACAGAAACTGTGTTTGTATCCTTATAGCTTTAAACCTGTACTTTCTGGGAAAACCTTTGATCAGAAGGTGGAGAATGTCCTGCTATGTTTTTAGAAGGTTTGAAATAGTTTTTTTTTGTCTGGAAATATTACAGACCAAAAGATCTGAATGTAGAAATCACTGAATTTCTGTGGGTCCCTTTTACCCATCGTTTTTGTGGCATGTGTGTTTAAGCACACACATTGAAACCTACCAACCGTGTGTGCCTGCGAAGCAGAAGTTACTAGTTGAAAGTGAGACACACAGAAAGTAATAACCAACAGTGGAAAATATGAACTTTCTGAAGATGCATACTGACAGATATTGATGTAACTCAGCTGTAAGTGATGGTGGTGGTGACATCCCAGTGGGAAAGTACCTGCATGTAAAGGTATGTGCCGAATCATTTTAAATCTGCAGTAGATCAAAGCAAGGCAGATATAAAATGTCACTGTGGTATTGCAAAGCTGGGAGAAGCTGACATTCTTGACAACAGCTGCCACTGCTGTATTAGTGTTCCTTCAGAATGTCAGCCATTCTTTATTTGAAGAGTGAATGACCTACTTGGAAAATCAAAGTAATCTGCTCTTGTGCTTTGGGAAGCAATGCCACTCTTTTCCAATCGAGACGCCACCAATTAGTAGATGGTGAGTGAAACTACTACACACAGACTTTACCTTAGGGGGCCATTTAGGAGGAAAATTCAGAGGATAACTGTGCTTAATGGTACCTTGGCATGTCTGTCCACTTCTTTAGGGTTTGAAGTACAGTGTTCCCTTTAGACATGATCAGCTCATGAAGGGCTAATTAAAGAGAGAAACCTTATCTTTCAAGAGGAAAAAATAAGAATTACTTTTTTCAGAATGTAGGATCCACAGTATTAATGATAAAAAGATAAGGAACAGGAAAAGCTATAACCTGATGTTCTTAGAGTGAGGATTATTTCTCTGGACGACAGTGTCCTCCTTTAGGAGAGGCATTCTAACAAATGTAGCCAAGTGTCAGGCTTGGCATAAGCCAGGCTTTCAATTGCTGGCACAGTTCATTTGGAGTCTAAGTGAGAGCATACTTTTGATTTGGATTTTTGTATTCCAAAGAGAACTTGATACTAAGCTCTGAGTGCCACAGGGAGCAGACAGCTCAAGAGGAGAAAAAATGGAAATAAATACTCTGATAGAAATCAAAATCAATACAAAATCTAAACCTACTGATTTCAAGCTTCTGTTTTCAAAGAAAAGGGGTGTCAGGGTGGCTCTTTACTCTACAAAAAATAACGTGATGGTATTGGTTCTGATTTGTTTGTTGCTCCTTACTAGTATTCAGAGTGTAAGAGCTGATCTCACTTTCCAGCAATGTTTTTTTGGGAAAAAAAAAAAAAAAGTTTAACTACCCCTTTTAAATGTAAAAGAAAAGACTAAAAGGTAATTAGAGATAGAATCTGTGTTTCTTATTTCCACTGTTATGCAATTTATTCAGTTTAAGGTTTAATTCAGCTTTGCTCAAATCGTCAGAAATTTGTTTAATATTATTTAAAAATCAGAAAGGAGAGGGTAGTGTGCATAGGGTTAGCTGGATCCTTTATGGGTTTACAGTTTCTATTGGGTTTTAACCTCCATAGACAGCATAGGATCTGTCAGAGTCTCCTGGCACAGGAGCAAGGCAGAGGGAGCCTTGATGTCTGTTTGTGGTCCTTTTCCTGCTGCATCATTCCAGGCTATGGCTGGTAGAGAGACTGTGGTTATCCAGGGAATGGTGTGGCAGTTCTCCATTTGTTCTGTGTTTAACAATCTTGTCTCTGATGGTGAATGGAAATAATGTCAGACAATCAAAGCCAGTTTCAATACACAGACAGTGGAGCCACACAAGCATGTAGTGGTGAAATGGAGCAACTTTGGAGTTTCTATTTCAGTGTGCAGAAGTAAAAACGGGTTTTGTATTTAATTTTGCTGTTCATCACTTGGGACTGTGTGCCTTCTCATCCTCCAATGTCCACAGAGGAATTAGTTGGAGAAATCAGTGCAGCAACATAAGAGAAAACAATATCAAATAAGAGAAAATAGTTTAATCCACTGTCAAGCTCTCTAGGACTGGAGCAACTCTTTCTGACTAGAAACCCCATTTTCCAGAGGTTTATTATCTTCTTCAGGTTACCAACAGTGGTTCTCAGTAGTAATGATGAAGAAGAAAAATGTCATCAATCATCCCATATTGTTCCCATTAAACCTTCTGGTTGATGTAAGAAGAATATTGAGCTGCTTTCTTTTTTGACTGAGATTCAATTCTAGCACACTTGAAATTGTAAGTATACAATAAGTGGAGAGGAGAGCTGTCCCTAAATCAGATTCTTTCTAGTTTAAATGCTATTTATTCCAAACAAAGCGTCTGAAAAGCAGTTGAAGTTTTGAAAGTGTCTGCAAGCAGGAGATAACAATGTTTGGGTTTTTTCTTCTCCCCAAATATTGAAAGTTTTTCAGTAGGGGATAAAAGAGAAGAGGCATCTATTACAACACTTTCTAGCATTCCTGGGGTTAACGTTGCTCAGAAAAGTCAAGGAAGAGACAGTCTTGTGACAGAAAAGATTTGGGAATCTTACATCTTACATGAGTCCCTGTTTCCCAGCTCTGTGAAAATTGCAGAGGTTCTTGCCATTGCAGTTAACTCATCAGTTACCATCAGCTGGACAACCTTGAAACTGGAAGTGGGCTCCAGGAATACATGGGAGAAGCTCCTAGGCAAGTGTTTAAACTCTATGAGAAACAACTGGCACAAATCTATGCTTTCACAGATCCCTTATTCTCACTATTTGAATTGGGAAGACAGAGGAAATATTCTGTACTTCTAGTGAAAATCTGTGTTGAGGGAGAGAGAGGAGGTTCCATTTTTTAAACCAATAACTGAAGCTTAGTGACTTTCCAGTTGTCTTAATATAAAGTTATGTGTTGCATTTAATGTCATTAATGTGACTTTGAAAGAAATTTTAAGGAATTATGAAATAAAGCCCAGAATACATGTAAGGAGGCTTATGCATTTGGTTTACTTGATAGCTAAATATTGTTGTAATTGTCAATATTGTAATTTGTTAGCTAAATATTGTAGATAATATTTGCATATTAAACTCATGTCCAGCATCCTAGGTGCTTAGTGTTTCCATGTTTTTTAATTATTGTCATTTAAACATTGGAATAGTCAAAAGGTTAAATAATATTTTCAGTAACTCACAACATTCTTACATGAATGGGTACACATAAGCATTAGCTAGAAGTTGCCCTTTCACAGTGAAGTGGTAGTCACTAAAGACTTTGTGCTAAATGATAATTTCTGTTTTGATAATCAAACTGATGAAATTATTTGATCAAACCAGTGAAGTTCTGACATGACAATTTATTTATTAACATACAATTATTTTATTCCAAATAAAGTACATAATTTCTTTCAAGAAATATGTTGCATTTAATAAAATTTTAAATGTAGCTAGAGCACAAAACTTTAATGATTAATATCCTCTACTTTAATGATTAATATCCTCTAAATTTCTTTATTGAGTAGCTTTGCATGGAGTGATGATTTTTTTTTGCATTTACTTAAATGACTGTCATGAAACAAAATAGAAAGATTTTCTATTACTTAGACTACAAAGGTTTAGTTTGTATTGCCAAATCAAAATGAAAAACAGTTGTTAAGTGGTAAACAGCATTTAAAAATTGCTGGCCTTTTGTCCCCATGTTTACAGTTAATGCTCAATCTGAATTTTCTGATGCATTATGGTAATAAAAGATGCACTGCATTTCCTCTAATAGCAGCAGCCTTTGACCCTCCTGGCATCAAGAGATAATCACAAGTGAAGCCAGTAAACAACATGTGCTTGTTGCAGCGTTAGGATGGAAATTGGCATCTGGTGGTGATGGGAAAGTGTTCCAATGCAGGATTGTCCTTGCTTTAAGATTTTGTGCTATTCAGTGGCTCACAGGAGCTGAATGCTTCAGTTGGTGTTGTGTTTGAAAAGTTGCTTCTTCCTCTTCCTCCTACAGGAGGACAAAGCAAGTCAGGGAGTCCTGGTGTTGAAATCACACCACAGACCACCTGAAATGCCAAGAGAAAGGCGGTGGTACACCCTGAGGCAGGGCTGCAACAGTGTTCTGTCTCCAGAGGGAGTAGAAGCTCTGCTTTCCAGAGCTAACTAAACGGGATTTACTGCCTTTTCCCTAGTTAATACCAGGAGATGAGTGTCGTGTTACTTGGTAACAATCTCACTCCCTGGTTCAGACCTGTTGTAATGCACCATATTCCCAAGTTCTTGCCTTTAATGACAATGTTGGCATCCAGATAAAACCCCTAAATCATTTTAAGAAACTGACTTTCAGAGCAATCATTTTGATGCTGTATTTTTGTCATAAAATAAGAGTGATTGGTAATGCCAGAGGCCAGTCCTAGGTTCTCCTAATGGGAGCTGAAAGAAATGGTGATCTTCGCAGGCACTCATCTCTGGTTGCTGGAATTTTCTGTCTTGTCTCTGATATAATTTCATGTTCACAAAAGGAAGTGGACCTTTGAGTCTCACAAGCTGTTGGAAAATCCAAATATAAGAAAGGACTGGAGTATAATTTATATATTGAGGATGAGAATTGAAAAGTGCAAGACTTCTTTCTGAGGACTTAAAGATCAGTGAGTACTTGAACATTAAACCATTAATGCAAGGAAGTGGTCAGTAGTAGTTTGTTTGGAGAGGATGATAAATACTTTGAATTTATAGATTTCCTTCCTGACTACTTTTTTTCTGCTCTTTAAGCAGATCAATTTATTTTCTACACAGGAGTGTAATTTTGACCATTTCAAAGTGAATACTGTACCTGGAGCTTGCAGAATAATTATCATTTTTATCACAATACATGATATGAAAAGAAAAAAATAAGTGAAAATAGTTTTTTTAATGTATAGTATTTTCATGTGGGATTGACAAATTATCAGAATGTCCTTATTATTCAAAAAATGAGCCATGTAAAGCTCTGTCTTCCTCTTTACTGCTTTTATCACTCTTTGCATGTTCCAGAGTTTTCAACTCAGTCTTGATATTTTAACAGCACAACTCCAAATACTTGAAAACACATTGTCAGCAGTGAAAAGAACTTGGGGTTGAGTTGTAACACCAACTTCTGGTATATAAAGGGTCAAAACCGTATGCTGAGTTCTACAATGTAAGAAATCAAGGAAGTTTCTCACATGCAGGCATGTGTCAGTCTGGGACTGAGCAAATTACATGTAGTAAAAATTACTGTTGATAGTGTTAATCAGGAATTTGAAGGCCAAGCCTCAAGCAAGACATTCTGTGGCCATATGCAAAAAGTATGTAAAAACTAAAGATTTTAAAATAAATGAGAACAATTTCATGGTTAAAGCACTGAAGTTACAGTGCTCCACATACAAAAATCACAAGATCTTTCATAAAATTGTGAAGTTTTAGTTGGTGGATCTGGGGTAGATTTCTTCCAAACTTGAATCAATACAGAAAACTTACTCAGCTGCTTTTGTCACCAGTTCTCAGCTTGGTGGTTCTTTTAGTCTCTAAAGCTTTCAAGTTTCTTGTCTGACACCATGTATGCTGTGTCATGGAGGCAGTTTTATCCTCTCACTTGCAAAGGAACATAAAAATTATATGAAAGGAAAAAAAAGAGTTTTTATAAGCACCTGACCTAGATTTAAATCCTTTTTTAAAGCAAAATGGTTTATATTAACTTGGAGAATCCATTTTCTGGGCTTTGTAAATCTGCTGTGGAATCCTTTCTGGATGGACTGCTAAATCTGTGCATTAATTAATTCCTTGTAATCTCTATTAGCTTGGAGTAAAGCCAAAAAAGTCCTGGTGGTTCCATTGATGACTCATTTTCTCTCTTCATCCTGCTTGTTTCTTTCAGACTGTGCCACTCTGGAATACTGCAGCAAATGTTTGCTAGTTTCTGTACTACTTGAATTGAGTGATCACACCTTGGCGATCAGTTTGTTGTATGAGAGCAATGAGGTGGCATCTTTGGTTGAGATAAAGAGCATGAGAGAGGCAAAATTCTGACATCTTTGGTTGAGATAAAGAGCATGAGAGAGGCAAAATTCTGACTTGGGTGTGTGAGGGTAGAGTGTTTACCAAGATAAAATCCTGAATGGCACCACCGGTTGTTGTGAAACAGCTTCTCCTGAAGCTGTGTCATAGTTGCCTATTTTTTTGTTTTGTTTTTTGGGGGATTTTGATTTTCTTTTGTTTCTTTCGTGTTTTGGGGTTTTCTTTAATATATATATATATATGTCTGTTCTTCCATGGTAGAACTGTTTCCTCAAAAAATATGCATATTTTGGCTTGCTTCTGAGGAATGTAGAAACATAAATGATTGCCTCTTGTTCTTTAGGGCTTTTTTGTAAACTTTATAGGTATTGAACAAAGTCATATTGCTGTATAACCCCAAGGAATTGATCTGTGTTCTATTAAGAATATACACATTATGTATCAGTTTAATGTGTTCTTAGTGTTCTGCCTTTTCTTTAAAGGGTCATGTCTCTTATCACAGAATGGCAAGGTTGGAAGGGACCACAGTGGATCATCACATCCAAAGCAGGATGGTCTCAAAGAGCATTGTACGTGTGTCAGAAATTCTGACATACAGGGACAGGAGGGTTTCTTCCATTTACTTTCTCTGTGTTGTTTTGCTCCATTTTCTACATCTATTCTGTTTTGGGACTGTGGTGAAATGATTAAGACAGTTCCTCAAGGGACAGAATTCTCGCACCTGTTTAACAGAAATGACACCTTTATCTTGCAGAAATTTCATAGATGCATTTTTCTGCAAGAACTTACGGTGTCATGCAACTAAAAGAGAGTAACAAACAGTGTTCCAATTGCTGCTTTTGGGTCTAGCACACAATTTCGTGGAGGGACTACTATCTATATCAAAACTGAACTGCAAAGAAATACTGTCATGTTTAAAATTTCAGAAGACACCTTATTCCTAGTGGTAACAATGTGATGCTTAAGGGAATTCTGTTTTCTTGTATTCCTCAGCTTTTGCATTCAGATAATTTGCTATGCAGTTTCAGTGCGTGGTTTTCTTTCATAGCAATCATTTTGCATTTGTGTTCACAGGTGATGAAAATAAGTTACTTGTGAAAAATGAAAAATAACTTTGCTGATGTTATAAAATCTGTGTTGTTTGGAACGTGTTCTCTCAAAAATGTTCTAAGTTATTGAAGTACAGATTGCTTACTCTATCAACCAAAGCTTTCACTGAAAAGGCTGTCTGATCGCATCTGAAATGTGGATTTGAAAAGTACGTGGCAAATAAAGGCTGAAACTGAATATTGAACAAAGATTTGAGGGTTCATGGAAGGCAAATCTATCATTGATTTCTAAGAGAGCAGTCTGCCTCATAAAGCTTTTGAGATCTCAGGTATCACTGAGTGCTGGCAATGTGCCCTTGGACTTTTCCTGGCAACTGTTCTTAGTTTCTTTCAGGGCACTGGGTTACAACAACTTTTACTAAAAAATCTGTTCTTAGGCTGCTTTGAACAAAAAGGGGCTAATTTGGAGGAGAAGTGGTGTAAGGATTGTATCTCAATCTGCAGAGGTGCATGTGTGCACACAGATGAAGTCCTTCAAAAGGCAAGGGTGGCCACCTCAGGATGTTTCATGTATCTACTGGCTGGGAGGGCCTGAGGGCACATGTACCAAATAAATCTCTTTTAATATTGTTTGAACAGGATGAGGCTCTAACAGATTATGATGATCAACACAGAAGTGAGGGGTTTTTACAGCCTTCTAGAAGGGACATAGTAATTACATAAAGTGACTGGCTAGTGTTCCAGATATTTTATTTCTGCTCTTCCCAGAAAAATGGGTTATAAATATGCATCAAGAGTCAGTGTTCTTTCAAGTTTAGACTACAATAATTAATTTTACACATTTTTTTTTCTCACATTTTCTCTTATCCGCCAATTTCAGAGGCTTTGGCCTAGCAAATCATCCGGGACTTCTTATTTTTAGAGTTGCCAACTCTGGAAACTACTCATGACCCTAGGAAATGTTTTCTGTGTATTTATAATTCAAAAACTATAGGGAATTTGTTGTCCTTCAGCAAGCTTTGCAGTAAGCCTCCTATGTAATTTTGGCATATGATACTGATTGCTTAGGGAACCTCTTAAGTTTGGCAGGAGCAGTGAAGCTTCTGCTTTGAACATTTAAACAGCTTTCATGGGTTTGGTGGGTCTTTCTTCACTGTTGAAGCTGTAAAAAAGTGTCCAAAGCAAAGATTTTTGTTTTCTTCCTTCATATTAGACATGGTGTGTTTAAATTACAGAATAAAACTACAATAATGGTTATACTGCATGCTGTGCTGTATTAGTGGGATGGCTTTCAGGATGAGTATGTTCATTTTAAGTGAAGCTCACATCAGGATTCATATACACCAAACAAAAGATGGTCGTGACCTTTTCCAAGCAGTGGTTTGGGGATTTTGGTTGATTCAAAAACTTCTGGAAAATGGAGAGACGCAACTGTGCAATCAAAATCTTGGGTAAATTCAACTCTGGTATTGACTAAAGTGAATGTGAGATAAATGGCGAAATTTTACTACCACAGTAAGATCCAGAATTATGGACAAACTTCACTGTGCTGACAGATTGTACTGTTTAGAATTGTTGAGGTTTAGTTTGATCAGAAAGCTCACATAGTTATCAAACTGTGGTGGAAGCTTGCCTTGGCAAGGAAAGCTTTTCCTTTCCTTGCCTTCAGTTTTGTCTTGCTGTATGGTGACTTCATGGAGTGTGTGCTTACACCTTATTCATTATATATCCATGAAGGAGGTAGCGCAGGAAGAAACATCTCCATGCAGATCCCTGCCTAAACCCTCTCCCTCATCCCACCAACTTAGCTGCACAGCTAATTTGAGTAAATACCTTGAAAAATTCATTGGTTCTATACCAGCTTCAAGTACTTTTCTACATTGCCTCTTGATTTTGAGTGATGAGTAGATGAATTGAAATAATCGAAGGTGCTGCTGCTGAACCTTTATCAAGTGCCAAAACATTTTTAAAGCAGAAGCATTTCTTTTTAAAATATATAGTCAAATAAATGTAATTGTTTGCAAACTGCATAGCTTCTAACATCTGTTTCTGTTCAACTGATAATTTGAGTTGAATACTACTTGTATAAAATAAGTCAAGAAATTATATTTAGCAGTAATTCTTTAATTAGTAAAAACTATGTTCTTGAGAATAATTATTTAGCAATATTTTGAGTTTAATTAACAGTTACATTATTCCAACTTTTATGCTATAATAATTAATACATTACTAATTCTGTTGGCACAATTAGAAGAAACTAATTGCTTGAAATTTCTGTGCCTATAAAAAGATTAAATTAATTAAGATTACCATTAGAATAATTTGTACAAGATTTTGGATAACTAATATTCTAGTTTATTTTCCTTGTTGCAAAAAAAAAAAAAGTATTTATAAAGAGATATTTCCTAAGAAGTTGCATACAGAAAAGTATTCATAACTTAATGCACACATATTATTGTGCTGGTTTTGGCTGTGGTAGAGTTATTCTTCACAGTAGCTGTATGGGATTGTGTTTTGGATTTGTGCTGGAAAAACTGTTGATAGAAATTTATTCTCCAGGACTTCATGCAGCAATTCATGTTGGGCAACATGAATATTCCAGGTAGTGGGAATGGAAATGGGGTCATATTTGTTAGACATGTGAGGGAATACGCCACTAAAATTCGGGATCAATTTTTTGTGATCCAGTAGATGGAAAGGATGTCTGGTGCATCTTTTTTTGTACAGGTGCTGTGCCATGCACAAAACACTAACAGAAAGTCATGTAGGCTTTGTGCAGTCTTCTTTCTCTCCTTTAATGTTTCTGAGCTCAAAAGAAACACTGAAAATTTGTTTTGTGATGAGCTAATGATATGGCAATGTAAGAGAGAGGGCTCTGCTAGAGTTCAAAGGATCATACAGTACTTGATGTTGGAAGTGAATTAACCTGGATGGTAGCCCAGTGCCCACTAGTTTAAAGTAATGAGTACTTTTATGATCTGTAGGCTCTTAGGGTTTTTTTGACCCACTCTGTCGAGTGGAGAAATATAAGCAAGGGAATACAGTTCTTTCTTCACATAATGCCAACATTTTATTCTCTAATTACCCTGGACCAGAAGGGGTCAATGGATTCTCCCAAGGACTGTTAGCCATTAAATCAGTGAGACTGTCAGCCTGTAAGGTTTGCTATTTTTTTAACCTTTGAATAGGAAGATGTAAGTGAAATTATCTCATTTCTCTCTCACTTTTAAATCCTAAATTTATTAAGCAACATTCATTTAAACTGCTAGGAAGTTGCAGCACTAATGTTGTGGTTTAATGCACTAAAATCTTCCTCAGAAACCTGGGTGCATGTTCGGTTTGGCCAGTAATAGCGGTTTGCTAATCCTCATCCTTTGTCCAAAAAATTTTATATGTGTGCACACACACAGAGACCTGAAAAATAAATGCCTCCACAGTTTTCAGCACAATTGATATGATTAGATCTTCTATTATGTTCAGAACTTGGAAAAGGCAAGGAGGTGCAGATATGTTACCATGGCTGTGTGTGATTAATTTATACCTTAGTTATCTGTTGCTGTTCTGCATTCAAGTTCAAGTTTCTCTTTTTAGGGTCCTACTCTCTATTTTTGCCTTATAACCATCCATTCGTTGGATGGCTTGATGGCTAAAGTTGCTTTTTCTCTGAATTTTAACTCAGCTAGGAAACAAAGCAGTTAGAATGGAGATTATTACTTATGTCCTGCTCTGGCTGTGTCTGACACATGAAGGGAAACATTTTGGTATCATAGATTTTTCTACAATCTGAGAAAGGTTTTGTTCATTTGAGCAGATGCTGTGGATATTTATACATTGATTAGTAGCTGTGTGCTCTACATTAAACATTCTTGTTTGGGTCTCCAGGGTGTATGGCCCGTGTCATGGATGGGATTCTATCCTGCTTTCAACAGTCTCCTGATGTAGAAGTTAGGTGGGAATCTGTGTTAATCAATAAAACATTTTGAAGAGTTTTCTTGTTGACATGGGGAGAGCTTTATGAACTGGGCCAATAGAAACACAGAGTTTGTTACCTTTCAAAGGATTGGGATTGTTTGATTATGTGACTAGAAGTCACCATTAGTGAGATGGGTTTTGGGAAGGCTAATGAGTAATTTTTGCTGACATTAGTAAAACGTATTTTTGTGTGAAGTTCTTGCAAGAGGTTGTTTTGGAGGGTTTCTGAGTATTTGGGGGGGAGGGGTTATTTGTTTTGTTTTTTTTTCTTGTTGCTTGCTCTAGCTTTTGTAAAACAGCCATGGATGAGCATGGAAAAAAACCCCAAACTTGCAGATGTTAAAATGCCCAAACTTGTAGATGTTAAAAATGTTTTTTTCTCTTGCTTCAAATTTAGTTGATAATAATGGGAAAACTCCTTAATTTACTCATATTCTTTCTATATCTACAGATATACCTAATTATTGTGATTTCTAATTATCCCTAATTATCCATAGGTAATTTTTAAACATTATTGCATAATTTAAAACAAGACTGTCCTCAAAACATTGGTGAAGAACTTTATGAACTAGTTCAGCTGAATTCCACTATAATCTCTATTATACAGGAGTAAAAAATAAGGCAATAGCAAAGTGATGGAGACACTTATTGTTCATTAAATATGTCAATTTAGAAGAATATTATATTTTCTTCTTACCTTGAATAACTGCTAACATCCAGCCACTGTTCATCATTCGATCTTTTTTTGATTGCAATGTAAGAAATATCACTTAATGTTACAATTTGAAAAGATTTGGATGCTGTACTCTGGTATTTTCCTTGTGACTCTAACTATCCTCTACAGCAAGTGTAGCAAATTTCAGGTTCGCTGGCATAATTCCAATGGATATCTGAAAACTAGAGTGTGTACCTTTTTCTAAGTTCTGTTCCTTGGACTGAAATGGCCTGTTCACATACAAAAAACCCCATTTCTGCACATGCAATATCTTTTGCTCATAATGCTTTACATATAGAACCATGTCTGGTAGTTTTTGCTATTACATGACATATATCATCTTATAGTTTCTTTAGTGAAATGTCAAGAAAAAGAAAAAAGGAGGAGCATTTGCATTGAATGACTTCCAGGAAGTACATTTTGTTCCCAGACAGGTATTTTTAATGGGGTGGCCATATAGATTTATATTGTTACATCATATAATGAAATTGCTAAGACTTCATTATCTGAAGAGAACTGTGATTCATACTGGCAATTCATGGAGAAAAATAAAGCAGGAGAGAGGAATGAGCTCTTAGGTTGCTGATGGCTCTTTAGTGCTTTACCAATTGCACAGAAATTTACTTCTGTACTTTCTCTTGGCACCAAATTCTGAAGGTCTGTAAACACTTGATAGCAACAGATGAGCCTGGAAAGAAGATTTTGGCATTTTGACACTCATTTAGACTCTAAATGAGTCTAGGTTTAATATGTTATTTGTATGCTCAGTATTTGTGTCCCATCAACAGCAAATAATACAAAGGTGCTTTAGAAACTAAACAAAATTGCTTCATGATTCTGTCACTTTTGGTGGAGATTCAAGTATTCGTGAATTGGTAGAATTAAAATTAATAGTCAGGTCACTCCTTTTCAAGGTTTTACCTATATTTCTGCACACTCAGAACACCCCTTTTAATGTATTTAGATGCTGTGAAGGATTTAAAACAATTTAGGACTGGTACTGCTACCTTACTATGCCCATTAAATGTGTTCTTTCACATATTTATTGTCACTATCTTAACATAAAACATGCCAAATATCATTAGGAAGTTAGTGTTATTATAAAATTCAGCTTATTTGGAAGCTAAACATTTATATAAACTGTTGAAATGCTCTTTGCAGTTGCATCAATGGTAAGAATTTAGACACTATGTTTTTTTAGAGATTTTCATTGTGTTAAGAGTCACTTCCCACTGGATGGCACTATTTAATAAATTATATTGGGGAAGGTGGTTGTTACAACACACAAACTTTAACTTTAGAAGACATTGTCAAAGTGACATTTAGAATTGCTAAATATATTCTGTCTCTCATATTTTTCTAAAGGAGAGCACAAAACATGTTGGTCCAATGAAACGACCACTGAGGTTATTGTAGCAGCACGTGGCTTATGCCCAACCAAGTAACTGGTACCACAGCTCTGCCAACTTGTATTTTATCAAGGTTCTGATCCTGACCTTTTCAAATGGATGTAGTTTTTAAAGCATAAGAATTCCTTCTTTTTCTTCCATCTGGTGAAACTGATTTTAATACAGGGTTGATGGCCATATGTATTGCTATGGTCTGTTTCTATTTTTGTTCCTTAATATAAAATATCAGCAGTTACTATTCTGTAAGTTATAAGGGTTCTTGTGTTTCCATTTTCATATCAGGACCTTAACAGAAAAGCTGGTGTACAAACGTGGGCAATTCACAGCAGGAAAACTCTGGGTAAAATGGAATTAAATCAGTGTCTTTTGCTAGAAAGTAAGAATGCTGGAATGTTCTTTTCCAGTGTTTGAAAGCTCATTGAAAGAATAACTTAGCCCATAAATAGGTAACACTGAACTCTTATAAAAGATAAAATGGATTTTTCAAAAAATAATTCAAGGACACGTCAAGCTTCATTGACAGGCAGTCAAGAAATAAACATTCAGTAAATGAATTAAAGAAAGGCAACGATCTCAGAATAACAATAGAGCTGGGATGGGCAGAAATACAGGAAGCCTGATGATAATACAGATTCTGCTTTCTTTTCTTGCCTGATTGGTGCAGTGGACATACAATTTCTCCTGAGAGGTGTTAAGCATTTCTACAGAAAAAATGGCTTCTGTTTACAGAGTGGTGTGAAAGTTAAAAATAATCATTGTGTTTTGCTGTTAACATTTACCACTTTCGTTATGCTGTGTATCAGGTGATCACAATACAAGCTCTGTAGCTATAATAACATCATATTGTCCTGGAGCGGAGAATTTTGTGGAGAACCTGTTACTGAACCTGTACAGTGGTATCATCCCTAGATTCAGCACATTGAGTATTGTACCAATTGTGTTCCTCAGTGTAAAGGAAAGTAACTAAACAAATCATGGCTTGCAATGTTTTACTTTTTCAATCTTGAGTTTTGCTTCAGCAACAATTTCTGCATTGCTGTGTTTTGGATTTGACACAATAAGAAGACTACCCCTATAGAGAAATTGTTATCAACTCTGTGAAATAACTTGGAGGCATATATGTTTCCATCCTCTGCAGCTAAATGGAGTACAGGCATTCAAACTGAATGTAAAGAATAATTCTAACATGGTATAGTAAGAAATGAGATTCAGAGCCGGTTTGGTTTTTATCATCATTTTTCTTCCTTAATCTCAGAACTGGCTGCGGTGTTTCCTTTATACAACGTCTTACCTTCTGATTTCAGAACCTGGCAGGATAAATCAGATGACCTTTAAAAGGCAAAAAGCTGTTCTCCAAGCATCTCTTATGAGACTGAAGGCTCTTGGACTCTAGCTCTGCAGTGAAGTCAATTTTCTTGTTATTAAACCACTGATACATTTACAGTGTGGGTTACCTGCATCATCCAACATTTTGACATCCATTGGAGAGGTACCATGGCCTCCTACATCTGGGTGTTATTTCTGATAAAGTCAGTTCTACTCCAATTTCTTCTTTTAAACTCTAGTAAGTCTGTTTGGATAGGGAAAAAAAAATTATAAAGTCCTTGCTCAAATACTAAACAAGCTGACAGTGTATTTATCCAGCCCTACATCTAGGGAATTTCAGTTAAAATGTTACAAAAGATTCCCAAGTTCCTTGGACCTACAGAAGCTTCCTTAAAATTTGCTAAAGGCAAAATATCGAAGTATGGTTTAAAGTCATTGTGAAGTTTCAAAGTTTTATTTTTAATTGTAGTTTTAAAATGTAAATGTTCCATGTCGGTCTTCATTACAAAATCCTGTTTAAAGAGTACTGTTGGCTGAAATAGGAGTGGGTTTTCTTAAAGGAGATACATAGATGCTCTGTCTCAATTCATAATGGAATGACTTCAGTATGATCACATTGGGTAGACATTTGTGGTATCTACAGGAGAGAAAATCAAATTCTCTAGGTTCTACTTTACCATTCTATTACCATAATTTCCTGCAACCATTCTCGCACTATAGTAGCTAATTCAGTATAGGTAATTTAATATGTTACAAAGTGTTCTCCTAGCCAGACAGCTGCATAAATTACCTCTGTTTTTTGGTAAATCCTTCATTCCCCTTCCATTATTCAATAATCAGATATATAAGGTCATGATTCTATATGGAAGAGTACAGTCTTTGGATGTCAGTCGTATGCAAAGTGCTGTGGGATCAGGTTAAATTCTAAGCCTTTATGCTAAGGGAGTATTTTTGTGTGTCAAACAGGACTGTAGAATATCTGGGACTTTCTTCATTTCTCTCTGGAGATTTTTCTAAGCAAAGAGAAGGAATAATTCCCATGTGTTTGTACATTTATGTCTCTGACTAAATAGCAGCTTTAATGTTCAAATTTGGTGGGCACATGTAAGTATTAAAGGGATATTTCTCCTGCGAGTTCCTTTTCTGGAAGTTCTCGCTACAACTGAGGATCACAAGGGCTCTGTGCAGCCCTCACTGTTAACTGGACTATGAGCTGGCCATAAAAGAAGCTCAGCTGTGAACATTTTATCCCACTGTGTAAACTATTTATCTGATCTGCCACTGGTGACCATTCCTGTGTAGCTGCAGGGGGTCCATAGAGCCAGACCACAGATCCTGCAGCACCATCCCCACCTGAACACATTACACACTGGGGGAAAGATTATACCCTGGGACAAAATTATGGTGAAGCAGGCACTGGAGAAATGTTTTGTGTTTGTATTTGAAGTAGTAGGTTTGTTCCATTAGTGAATTGGAACACTTAGTTTTTAAATATCCATGGCAGAAATACCACCATGATTAGCACAGAAGGGAAATCAGCTAACTAGTTTATATTGTTTAAAATATATGTATAATAATTAGATACAACTGAATGACACTTTTCTAAATCATGCCATTTCTTTTTACTGCATCCATTTATTCTCATCTTGTCATATTCAAGGCTAGGGTGGGACAGGGTTTGGAGTAACCTGGTCCAGTAGAAGGTGTCCCTGCCCAAGGCAGGGTCTTGGAATGAGATGATCTTTAATGATTCTATGATGCAAGTTATATAAAATAACATTTATTACTAATATACAAACATATTTATATTATTTCTTTCTCAATACTAGAGATTATTTTAGCTGATGTCTTAGTTAAATGGATGGTCAGATGAAAACTGCATATTCTGTGTGTTTTCAGACAATGTTTTTAAATTTTTGGCTTCCTTTCAAGCCTTCCTCTGAGACTCTTGTAGGGATGGTAAGTGTTAAGGAATTAATGAAAACATAATTACTGATACATCAATAAATACTCTGAAGGAGTTTTTTTTTCTGCTTGTCTAGTTATGTAGAAGACAACATGAAAACCAGTGTATTTGGAAGAGGTAAGCAAAAAATGAAACTGAAAGAAAAATAATAAATAGCTATATAATCAAAACCTTAATAGAAAATTATGTTGGAACTATTGTTTTCTTTCATTAAATTTGGCAGCAAGACTCCTTAGTCTTAGTCCAGTATGAAAAAACTTTCAGTGCCTTCTGTCCCTGGGAATACCAGGAATGAATTAATGTGTGGAAAAATTTCTTCAGTAGATGCTGTTTCCCTTTATCTGACTTGTGTTTTTTTCCCCCGGTTGTTGCAGTTCCCATTTTTCTTCAAGTACTTGATGTACAATAGTGGATTTTAAGACAGTTGCCTATCTTTTCCTGTAAGAGTAGTCATTAATACAATAAACCATTTGGGAATAGATTAATCCATCATTCCCAACTATTTCCTCAAAGTGTATACATAAAAACTACCAATTGGAAAGTCATTGCTCTATGCTGCAAGCTGGGCACTTCCACACTTACTGTATTTCCAGTCCTGGTACTTTCTGGATCACTCTGTAGGACGACTTAACTTGTTAAAATAGCACAAAAATTTGCAATTTTTGGCTGGTTTTTTGCTGCCACTTAGAGAGTTAAATCACTCACAAAGGGCCGGGAGCATGTTGTATTGTTGGCATTGCATAGCAGGATGGAGTGGGACCTTCCTTTCTAATATTGGTGGACACCTATCTGAGCTCCTACTTTTGAAGCAGGTACTCTGACACATCAAACAGAGCGGCTGAGCTATCAGGAGGATGTGTGATACATTTTCACAGCTCTATCAGACCGTGGCTGAGCAGAAGCAGAGCACAGTCTCTGCGTTGAGTACAGATTACAAGATGCAGATCTTCATCCTAGTTACTGGTTGGAGTTATCTGCTGCTGTTCTGTGTTTTGTAAAGAGTGTTCAGTCTTTATCAGGTCTTTTGTCGGTATTTTTGAGAACACATTTTCTACCTTAACAGGTAGTGTGGCTCAGGGAGATTTTATTTGCCTAATTGTTACATTTTCAGAATGATCTTCCCAAAGAACTGGTATCCATTATGTTGTCTTTGACCTTTTTTGTATTCGTTTTGGCCTTTGTTCTTTGTGCCATCACTGACAATTAGCTCTCAAATACAAAACCTTATTTTCTGTTCAGTCAGTCCTTTGGACCAGATTTGTGACTGAATAATAGAAAGTTCTTGAAAGTTGTAGGAGTTTTTAATGTATTAACAGTGACATTCTACTACAGTGACACTTTTTAATATTAATTTATGGATTTCATGAAGATCAGTACTGATCTTTCTAGAATAAAGCAAGGATAAGTGCCTTCTTAAAGAAAGCTGGGAATTGGAGATGGAAAAGGCTTAGCAAGGCATTTGCTATCCAGCCCACTGCTATTTCCATGTAGTTATTCAGAAGTGTACTCCTCTGGCATTTCAGATAAATATTTCTTTTATTCAGTGGATCTTGCTAGAGTAAATCTTGTAATTCATAAAACGGAGCAAAAAACCTAAGCCTAAATTAACTGTAACTTTGTGTCTATCTTTGTGGAATAGGCAGTTATTGATTATCTATACATCGGGTAAGTCTCTAATGCCAGGAAGTAATTTTATTATGTCTCAAAGCATGCATTTAAGAAGCTATTAAAAGTTTATTCAATCCTGTGGTGAATGATCTGTTTAGCTACTACTCTGTCTTAATAAGTACTTTGTTTAAATCTCTCATACTGGGCAGTTTTAAATACAGTATAATGCAATTTCTTTTTTTCTTGTGTTTCCTAATTCCACTGGGGTGACTTTACAATATTATGAAGAAATTAATCTATGGCTTTTCTTTGTTTAGTGTTTCAAAACCATTTCATATGTGTCTGTTACGGCCACATGCTTCTTATTTATCCATTTCATGCTCTGAGTGTCATGTGCTCTATGCATTTTAGAAGAAATCACCATGGGACTGTAGGGAAATGTAGGTGCTTCATAATTAAAGTGTTCTTGGACAATTTCTCCAGTGATTAAGGACTTGAGTGTTTCCTATTTTATAAGGAAATCAGCAAAATTCAGCAGTAAATTTGTTTGGCTTTGTGTAAAGTCATTCAAAGACCATGCGATGGAAAGGGAGTACTATTGCTGGACTTCTAACACTTTCGGTTTAAACAAATTTCATAGAAAAACTCACTTAAGAGACAGGTGAATGGTGAAAGGCAAGGACAGCGATCTACCTGGGCAGGCTGGGTAGTTTTGTCAGACAGTTATACGGATGGCATTTCAAGAAGTCTTGGACTATGGAGTCCAAATAAATTTGTACCAACTTCGGGGTGGATCAAGTGAAAGCTGTCAGCATGAACCAGAACTGAAGCTCAGACACATTTTAAAATCGCACACTAAAATATTAATAAAGTCACAGAGTAGTCAGTGTGTCATTCTCGTTGCTGCTTTGCCATTTGCATGCTTACCTTCCAAATGGACTTTTGAAACCCCTGGAATCAATGTCTCATTTCCAATGTAGTTATTAAGTAATAAGTGTAAACAGCAGACAGTCAAATCAGTAGTTAAAACCTGGAGAAAAGAAGAAAAAATAGTGACCACAGGGACTCCACTGCCTCGCTCCCCTGTGAAATCAAAAGCATGTTTGGGTCCTTGCTGTAGTGACAGGAATATTGTCCTCCATTTTTCAGACTATTCATTCATTTGTGTGATAAATACTGATACTTATGCTACTAATGGTTCAAACATACAAGATTAAGGAAAAAAATTGGAGTTTTATAGATTGAGAATGTCATACTGTGTCTTAAAATCTCTCACACTCTGTTTTTATCCATTTTGTTAACTCTCATGAACATCTTGTTTTGTTAGGTGTGTAGGTATCTCTGAATTTTGTGGAGGATACTTTAAATTTTTTCCCTGTTGCTGCAGAATAAATGTAGAATCTATGGCTGAAGAGTGTCTCATTGAAGTGTCCCACACTTTTAGCCTGTAGTGCAAATTAAGGTAGGCAGACCATAAACAGGACAGTTATTAATTGAATTTTATGCCTTTCCTCCCTGGTTTTAGCACTGCTAAGCATGAAAAGAAATGGCTTGTGGTCACATCTCCAAGCCAATATAGTTCTCCCAACCTTTACTGATTGTTTTACAATTTAGATTTAATTGTGGCTTTGCTTTATCATATTTTGGATTTCATATTTCCTGTTTTCAGTACTCAGTGTCAGAATTACCTATATAGAAACCTTGTAGGGTGTACTTTGGAGAAAGACTTAATACAACATTTTCCTGTGTATTAGATTTGTGTTGCAAAACATGGACACATCATTTTTAACATCAATTTACTCTCCTCTCTCTTTCTATCCTCCAAGAGCAATAAGTTCAGCAGTAGACAATCAGTTTTGTAGTGCATAAGGTGCACTAGGTGCATAAGTGCATAAGGTGGTACATGCTGGGAGATACTTGTACAGGTAAGAACTTGGTGTAAAGGAGATTTTCAAACACCAAATATAGGATCCCTGCAGTTTTTTCTTTGATTCCCTCAAAAACCAAAGGAATTTAAGTTTACAGGTGTTTCTAGCTATCCATTCTGCTGCAGAACTCCAAGAGAATGCTAGGTGAGTGTTTATTATACTTCATTTCTTGGAGTGCAGGGCATGAAGAACAGCTTGTCTGGACCAGTGCTTAGCTTTTGGAGTCAATTTGTGTGGATGATTTTGGATTTGTGCAAAAAAATCTGAGTTTCACAGAGAAGACAGGTATTGTCTATTGACCTGGTAAAAAACCCTTAATTAGGAAAACAACAAAAGACAAAGAGGTGAGTGCTTAGAAATGCTTTGAAATTAATTCTCCTCCTCAAACCCTTCTAAGAATTAAATGAACTTTTTAAATAAGTGAAAATTTATCTTACTTCCTCCTGACAACTTTTTATAGAAAGAGGGATGACATCTGACCTGTTCAGTGTGCTCTTCATGATCCAGCAAGGGGCACAATAAGCAAGTGACTTGTTTAGAATGGTGGTTGCTACAACCCCAAATAGAGATCAAGCTAATCCCATCCAGAACGCCATCTTTTTGTTGTCTAACATAAATTCAGGCTATATTCTTGGCTATCATCTTCAATGATATATTCTTTGATTTAAATTATCAGCAGTTCTTTAGCACACAGCAAAGTCGAGTGTTCCCAAAAGTGATTAAAATGCAGATCTTCTGAAAAATTTGATAAATAGTTTTGAAGGAAAGCACTGTAGCATTTCTCTGGGTTCCTTAAAAGCTGGTTTCCATGGTGTTTTGTAACACCTCTATTTTTAATATCCAGTCCAGAAGATCTATTTTCTTACTTACATTGCATTAGATAATAATTTTTTCTGTGTTAACTGTAATCTTAGAGGATGTGTAACCTAACAGGAATTGTCTGCTTTACTGCATTCAAAAGAATGAATAATTTCTTCATGGCTGCCACTTCTATTTATGAAAGGCTATAACTGAATGCCTGTATTTGCAGCTTCCTGCAAGTAAATGATCTCTCTTGCAGCTGGCAAACAAGCACAGACACGACAGCCTAATAGCAATATTTCCTAGAGTTCATGCTAACATAGTTGCTGCCACATAAGAATGATTTGTGAAAAATATGAATATCACAAATATTACCAACTTTATCAGTTGTTTAATTCACATTAATTTTCCCTGCTGAGCAATATATAAATATTCATGGTGCTATCAGAGTAGTTTATATTTTGAGAAGTTATCAAAGATGAGAGAGAGAAATTTGACATAAATATTTTAATTCTTCTAAGTATATAGTTCCTTTGAATCCCTGATGACCGTCACAGTGACATTATCAGAAGAAAAACTTTTATAACAAATTTCATTTGCAGGAGAAATGACTAATGAAGTTCAAAAGTATTTATTATATAACTCTGTGATTCCAGCAGAATTGTGATCTTGTAGGTGTTTTTCTTCTTTGCATATGTTTGCAATATTGGTTGAACTATGGCTAAACTTTGAAGAAAATAAATGAGTTGTTAATTAGATGGTCATTACCCCTGGTGTATAATGCTGAGAACTACTATGCAAGTGATATTCATTTTTCGTAGTTTGGAAAGAAGCACTGAGCAAGAGAAAGTTATGGAAGCAAAACACGCAATTAACCCCAGTGAAGAGGGGAAGTGGCAATAATTTTAGTTTTGTAGGTAGCTGCCATTGAAGTCAGTGTGAAAATTTAAGGGCCTATCTGTATTATTGGATGAAGGTGACCCCCGTTTCTGCTGTATTAACCTCAAACCTGAAAGTGTGGCAAAACAATGAAAAGTGTTTTATAACTGGAACTCCATTCCTTACCTTCCCACTCCAAAGAATATTCATTTTAACTGGTTGACTTTTTTTTCCAAAGTCAATGTGTTTCTCTCAGAATACTTCATATTTTAAAGTTAGTCAAATATGTAAATGTTTGAAATATTGTCTAAAAATATTTGAGAAATTGAGTGCAACCTTTCAGTTTCTCAGATATTTTCCCTCAGAGTTACCAGTTCATACAAAAATCACTTTATTGGAAAGTTCCTATTAGTTTTAGTAAAAAAATTTGGCATCCTGCTCAATCTGTTAAGAAATGCATAGCTTGGATCATCATCTCTCCTGATGTGAAGATTCTCCACGTAGTTCCTAATCTTTGTTATTTTCTAGTAAGCTCTGCAATGGATAATTGAAGTGGAAGTACAATGTCGTGACTAGTGTTTGCTTGTGTTTACAGAACTTTAAATCGTCTTTTCCCAAGAAAAGATTTTTAATTCTGTCATTTAGTTAGTTTGTATCTGTGTTTGTATGCACATGTGTAATAGTAGTAGAAATAGCAGTAGGTATAACAATATATGTCTTAGAATTTGCAAATATTTTCCTGTTTATACTCTGCCATTTACAAGATCAGATGTTTTAATGTCTAATTCAGAGATAATTCCACAATCCTGACCAATTTTGTTATTGGCTTGGTACAAAAGCTAATGCTTCTATTCCTTGTATGCCTCACCAGCCACAAGAAGATGATGTTTGTGTTTGCAATGCTTGTGAGCAATTTAATTAAACATTCTGAAGTCTTTGCTTTGAATTTTTTGCCCCCTTTTTCTTTCCCCCTCCCTTGCCTTTTTTAACTCCCTAGGCAGATTGCTGAAATAGCCAGGTTTGATGAAATACCTAACAGTGATGGTGTCATAGTCCCATGATCCCAGGTGGAATGTTCTATAAGGGGGAGACCCAGAAGCACTTCCTGACTGCTGTGTCCCTTCTAGGCTGGGGGCTCCCAACACTTTCTGAGTAGGAGAGGGAAACACCAGAGAAAACACTGTGAACTTCAAAACCAATTTGAAGTTTAAGGGCCATCAAAGTGGCCTCAAGATACTTCAGGAAAGATGTTTTTTCTGACTGTAGATAGAAAATGCCACACAGCATCTTAAGTAATGTGGTAAAAAATTAGAGCCTTTGATTGGGCTGGTTTTGAAGATCTTTGTTCCTCATTGTCATTTGGTTTAATTGTGACCTTTTGCCCTAAAACCTGTACAAGTGAAAGATAAGCCACTGTTCTGTCAGGAGCTATATAGCCTTGTACATAACAAGAAATCCAATATCATTCATGTCAGTATAATGTGGAAAGGCAGTGATTTCTGTATGATTAAGTGTCACAGATAGGTTTGTGGAGTTCTTGATATCATGAAACTCTCAGCTTAATATTTTACACAATTTTGGGCTCTGCTATTAATTAGTGCAATTATTTCTAGTTAATGTCTGTTGAAGATTGCTTCCATTATTTTAACTTTTAGTTGGTAAGAAATTTCTTAATTAATTATTTTACTGGGATTTTTAATTGCTTTAATTATTGTGATTTTAATAAGGAATTGGCAACAGGATTAAAGACAATTAATATATGAGAGATGGATGTCACAGTGATCAGTATGCAAGAAGTACCTGGGCAGATAAAGAGAGTCTAGTCACACTTAGGCCTCACTTTGCATAAACAGATAGCAAACATGAGAAATCTTACAGGAAGTTTGCTGAGGCAAGACATTATTCCTTGCCAAGAAACACCACTGATCTATTATAATTACAATACAAAGCTTGGTTATGTCACGTTGTGGGACATACTTTATCATCATCCTAGTCGTTACTATTAATGTGTGTCTGAATGCAACATAAAATATAAAGCTTTAGCTCTACCTGGTTTTGACCAGATACCATTTTTTGCACAGTATAAATGAATTTTGTATTACTGTTGCATCTGTGCTCAACACTCCCAAACAGACAGTCAGTAACAACAAAGCTGCTTGGCTTCCTTTTTACTTTAACAAACAGTGCAGTGTTTCCTTCTGCCACCTTTATGCTGTGAAGACCTTCCCCTGAGTTTTGGGAGAAAAGGATTTTTATTCCAGTAATTGGGTAGTCTATGACAACTTGTTATAATTTCTTTATTAATAATGTTTCTTAATATGGAAAAATGACAACTTTGTATATTTGAATTCAGCTGCCCTGACAAAGCTAATTGCTCTTTGAGATGCCATCCTGGGATGTGCTGGGAGTGTGAAAAAGAACAACTGCTGACTTCAGTAACTTATTTTCCCAGCAATTTAACATTTTTCACATAATTAGCTCTGGTGTTCTTCTTAGATTAACAGATCTACTAATAACATTGTGCTTTAAAAGCTGCAAACTGAGCAGAACATAACGTAAAGCATATTCAAGGGGTACCAGCTCATTATGCTGACAGGTTTGGTAAGTACAACATAGTTAACCTTTAACCTTCACAAATGCTTAAATACATTTCAAATACCGTTTTGATCATATATATTGTAAGCTATAGATTTTTTTGTTTACTTGAATAATAGGGTAATTTCCTGAAATTAGGCTATTATTTTGATTGCAGTCAGATTATTTCTAAAGAGAAATTATAATTTGTCTGTGTCTTCCACTTCATTGACTCAAACCTAACTTGAGAAAGGCACTATAAGTATACAAATACACACACACAAAATATAGATATAGATATAGATAGATGTAGATGTGTGTTTTAGATATATGTGTGTATATATATAGACAGATATGGATTTGTGTTTGGTTGTTTTTTTTTTGGTTTTTCTTTTTTTTAATTAATACAAATAATCTTTGAATGTTTCCTGGCTGACAGACAAGGGTACAGCTAAGATACCCAGAGCCGAGACCTGCAAGTCAGGTCAGTAAAGAGCCCAGCAACTTTCTGCTTGGAATGACAAAAATTGTAAAGCTAGGGCTTTATACCCCTTTTCAGTTTTTCTGGTGTAACTTTCAAAATCCTCAAGAATTACAATGTATTATGCAGGGAAATGCATAGATTAATAATATCTTCCAAAGCCCTCGCAATCCTTGCAGAGCCTGCTGGAGCTGCAAGGGGAGATTCATGGGAAAATCTACTGCAAAATGAAGTGAGTGAAACTATTCTGAACATGACTAAGCAGATTTTAGAAATAATAAGTATCAGATGATTTGATCAGTTAGAAGGTAAAACAATCAGAAAAGCAGGAGGGTTAATAGCAAAATTAGCATAGACCTGGAGATGCCAGAGAAGGGATCTATATTCAAAAGGATGTGTCAAGAACTAGATTTTGTTATAAATATTTTAAAATTTCTGTCTGCAAGTCTTAACCAATTTTCATTGGTGGAAATCTGGATTTTGAAATAATACAAGCATGGCTAGCAAATCCCACGGGTTTAAGGGCATGTTTACATAGATTATAAAATTCTAATTTTATCAACAAAATGGAAAATGTAATATAAACCAGTATGAACGGTTATTTACCTTGAAGGAGATGGGCTGGAGCAGACCACAGACCTTATTAGCCTTAATTATAAGCCCTTGGGGTGCCCTAAATTCTTAGTCCATTAAGTATAAAATGCTAATCTGCAGGGGCTGTAGACTCATCATGTGAAAAATTATTTGGAAATGCAAATGGGAATTAAAAGAGAAACATTAATCCATGTCTGGTTAATTCTTCACTGCTTCTTTTCAATGGATATCTACTCCCTGATGTCTAACACCAGAAGCTTGCCTACTCGAAGTCTGTGAGCCTGTTGTTGGGGTGCTCTGAGTGGTCAGATGGAGATGAATCTCCAGATCATTTGTTACAAGAAATATAAATGGCAGCATCTCGGTGAACTTTTACCCTGATTAGAGCAGCAGAGGACTTTCAAATAATTTAGAATCATAAAATGATTTGAGTTGGAGGAGAACTTAAATTATCATCTGTTTCCAGCCCTCCCTGCAGAGACACCTTCCACTAGACCAGGTTGCTCAGGGCACTGTCCAGACTGGTCTTGGATACTTCTAGACATGGGGAGTCCACAATTCTCTGGGTAATTTCTCTGCTTTACAGAACACAATTTGTTCTCTGTTTATCCTTCCGACCTACTTGTGTCTCTGCCTGTTTAAAATACTACCTGGCTGTATTTTGCAATTCTTCAAAAAGTAGCTCATTTGCAATGATCATTTTCCAATTACATATTGTGCTTCCTCAGTGTGTTCTGTTATAGTTTGTTTGTTCAAGTAATGTAAACTCAAAATTTGACATGAAAATGAACTACAAACAGGAACAAAACAGCACCAGAGAGCATTCTCATATTAAAGAACAGAAGTGTTGAAAAATCTTTAGTCTATTTTTAATCCCAAGGTTTCTATGAAATGAATCCTACTTACTTCTGGATACTTCCCATATGAGAACTTCTGAGATTGACTACTGTCAGGGGCTATTAGCTCTTAGTTTATGGAAAATGGCTCTGTTTATTGGTATAAATGGATTTCAAGGTTTCTAGATAGGAAAATGTGCAAAAGGACTATGTATCTTCACTGGTACTGACCTTACTTTGATAAAGGGTTTGAAAAACTGTTTGAAAAATGCTGGTTGTCTTTTTGTTTCATTTCTGTTGTCTTTTTTTGCTAAAGTGTCTTCAATAAGCAGGGTTTCTGGATAATAAATTTTGATGATTTGATATTCCTCTGTTAAGGTGAGAAAGAAAAAAGGTCTGCACTGGAATTAAATTGTAGTTCTTATGGACCTCACAAGCTATGATTTCCTTGGCAATTGGTTACTCTGGCATAACTAATAAAAAAAAATAAACCAGGAATTGTGAATAGGAAGAATAAATTTTATGTGAAAATAGACTGTATTGTCAGAGTTTTACAGCTGGAGAATGTGTGTAATTATTCAGCTGATATTTCTTTCTTTGAGAAAGTGAGATAGAAAAATAGGACCTATAACTTTACAGAAAATCTTTTCCAGCTGAAGACAGTACAGTTCATACTACATTAGGAAGGACAGGAAAATTGCATTAAATAACACAATAGTTTAATGATGTTATAATGTGAGATTTTCTGCAAATATTTGCACATTATGATAACTTTAGGTGTTTTTGTTAGATTGTTCTCTGTTACCAAACAAATCCATCTATGAGGATACATATGTTTGTTTTAACGAGATTTATGAGACAAGATGACTGATATTCACCTCTTTCTTTTATTTTATATTTTTTTTTACCTCAGACAAAAGCGTACAAGGATGCTTATTTAGGCCCATGCTACATGAAATCAGTTTACCTGTGCTGTAGATCTCATTATGAGTTTACTAAATGTGAGAATTGCTTTCGTTTCTCAACCACTGGATTTATTCTGCCTATTTGGATATATATCTGATAATGATTTGGCCCAGATTATTGGATTATTTCTTATCCTGTGAGTCAAACCTGTGTTTATTACTGTTTTAAAAGCTTCTTTAAGATTACTATTACACTTGAATTTTGAAAAAGAATTGTACGAGAGACAAATTTGTATTTCTTACTTTCACCAGCAGTCTGTTGCAAAGACCATTTCATTATTTTTCTTCAGCACCACAATTATCACCTTCAAAGAGTTTTCCTAAAATTTGCTTCTAAAACAACCTTTCTGTTGAAATCAAAATTAGCATTGAAACAATGAGAGTGAGTTAATGCTTAAGTTGCCTTGATTCTCCTTTAATAAAGATGTTTACTTTTTACCTATTTTAACTTTTCAATTCACATCGTATTTTTCATATTGTAGCCACTTCCTACACAGTGCCAATCATGTCTATCAGCTTATACTTGTTCTCCCTTACTGTTTTACTTAGAGCTAAGTTGTGACTTAGCCTGATCCTGAGTTGAACCAGATGATTTTCGGGGTCCCTCCAATGATTAATCCTGAGATTTGTGATCCAGTCTGTAGCTTGTTTGAGCAGGAAATTGCTGCTCCAGATTCATGTAGCTTGGTTGTGTTGGCAGCCAGAGTTCAAGGCCTGACCATTTCTGACCTAAATTCTGTATTTGCCTTTTGATTTGAACAAAAAAATGTCTAGAACATAGGAATAGCCATAACAGCTGAGACCAAAGGTCTGCCTACCTCAAGCCCTGTTTTAGATGTACAAATGGAAGAGAAGAAAGGAGGGCAAAGCACGTGCAAATATTCCTTCAAATGTTGTTCCAGTCTGAAATTATTTTCTGTTCAAAGATCCTGAGCTAGATGTTTTGGTTAGGGAATATCTAAACGTGGATTTTCCTGCAATGATTTTGCCATCTTATTGACATATTTTGCCATTACATGATAAAATATATTCAAAGTAAAATAAAAGGATATGTTATCTTTTAAATCATCAGTCTTTAGATACCTATAATGCCAGTGGAGGTCTAGCTCTCCTCATATTAGGAAAATGCACAGAGGAAAGTAACTCAACGAAGTTGCTGTTTACCACTTCAAATGTTTAGCTGTATTTTATTTGTGGGCAAGAAAGTTACAGAAATGCCTTTAGCAGTCCACAGTTGAATTGGAAGGACTGCTCTGACAATAAATTGAGATGAAAGGCCAGCTAAAGTGCTGTTTAGTGTCCTTGCTTTGGAGTATGACGACAGCCAGACTTATTTCTTCTCTCCTTTCTCAGATGGCCTCCAACTGTGTAAGGCCTCAGTTTTTGTGTTTTCTGAATTGCAACCAGATTTGGAAAGAATGGATGCCATTTCAGCATATTAGCTTAAAAATATCATTCTGAAGAGTCTAAAATATCCTTTCCCATAATCAGTGTTACAAACAAAATTTTGGTAATGCACTGAAAACACTTGGATCTCAAAGGTTATTTTTTCACTTTAGAAAAATCTTCCTTTACTACATTAAAATTTTAGAGAGCTAATTATTATTCTACTGTATGATATTCAAGATAATGTTTTTTTCTTTAGTGCAATTGGTTTCCATAAGACTTAAACTAATATCATGTGAGTTCTTGAATTAGAATATTTTGGTCTTCTGGGAATATTCTTTAGATCTGTTCTTCAGGGCAATAGAAATTGTGAGGAATTAATTAAGCATGAACTATGTACAGGCCACATGCTGGGAGTATCTGACTGGTGATACTAAATGAATTGCAATAATAATATAGTTTAGGACAGTTGATAGAACTAGAGCCTTGAAATGTTTAGTGGAATAAAACTTTATATTGATATAACTTCTTAATTTTCTTAATAGTTCCATTGCCATCTACTTTATTCAGGCTTGTGTTTATTCATTTTGTCAGCACGTATATGCTCTAGTGAAGAAACTAATAAAAATATCTTGGTTTCAAACAATTTAAGCAGGAAAAAAAAGACAAAGATTAGAACAGTAGAACTATTTAATCTCAAGATACTTAAAAGATTTTTTTAAGTATCTTAAAAAATTGTTCTTGACAATTGTATCAGTCTGTCATTGATGTTTGAGGTGAGAGAAACAGAATGAACATCTGCAGTCCTGTTGTCCTATCGAGTGAAACAGAAAGTTACTTAAATGTAACTCAGGTACAGTCCCAGCCAAAATCTTGCAGTTGAAACACTACAGCCTGTTGTGCTCTTTTCTTAATCTGTTAAGTTTTCATTTTTCCCACTTGCAGTGCATTCAGTGGTAATTATCCATCACTTATTTTGTGTGCATTTGTGGACAGATGTTCATAATTTACAAAGTTTGCTGGTTGTTAGCACAAATGATTTTGTCATGGAAACATTTTTAGCTAAGCAGACACTGAGTCATTATGGTTCTTAAAGGCAATTACTTAAATAAGGAATTAGACTAAGAGTCACAGTACTTTCATTTCTCAATTATAATCAAAGTGAGGTGACTCAGTAGACGTTTTACTTTTTCTAGGAATAGTGACTGCAAAGTAAGTCATAGCTTCTATGTGACTGAAATAGTTGAGTTTTGGTCAATATTTTGAATTAACAAGTGTTTATTACTATCTAAGAGCTGGTGTGGTAATTAATTATGTAAATAAAGGTTACATCAACAACAAAAGCCTGAGTAGAAGTGAGCAGAACATGCAAAATCTTTATACTGATTTGTCAATACATATTTTTGGATTTCACTGCTTCTGCATGGGTGGAAAGAATGAGGTAAAACCGAAATATTACTGGGACAGAAATTCTTGGATGAACTCAATGTGATTGCCATATTGTTGAAGGAGAACTTGCTTATTCTCAGCTGACGTAGCTGTGAATATGCCAGGACTTGGCTCTTGTCTTCTTCAGTTCATTACTCAGTGCAATCTGGTTACTGCTGTGAATTGTAGTTAATATTAGCATTTAATACAGACAACCAAGACAAACATGAAGACAAACATGACAAACGTGAAGAAGTAGTAAACTGATAAATTTGTTTGTTGTGCTTGCATTTCAAATCCGGCTCTATGATTTAAATGTACATTTTTGGTTTGGGGTTTTGGTAGGGATTTTTTTGGTGTTGTTTGTTTTTGTTCTTGTTGATGACATATTTTTAGGAAACTCTCAGGCACTTTTTAACAGGAAATACCCAGTGTTAGTATTTTATTAATTTCTCTTAGAGGCAACTTGATTATATTTTTCATCAGAGAGCAGGGAACTCATTCCATTATAAGCAGCAAGATGTATTTTTCCGTCATACAATGGCCTGTTATCTCCTTAAATGTTTCTGTTTAATGATCATGAGTAAACTTTTACAAATCCCTGAGATGGAATAAATAGGATTTTTATTCAAATATGCGGAGAGCATTTTTGCGTCAAACTTGTTTAGGTTCATTTGAAAGGGAGCATTGTGATGCTATACTATGACTCTTCAGTATTTGTCCATGTCCATGTAATACTGCCTCTCTGCACAGTTTTTTTCTGTAAGGAGAGCAATACTTCTGTCTTGAATGATTCTTTATATACTGTGTTCAACTATTGGTATATGTCATGCTCTGTATCCCTGTATATGCAGTAGAGAATCTCTACAATAACCAATAACACATCTCTGTCAACTGTCTGTCTTAATTTCATTCAGAATGAAATTCACTTAGTCCTTGGAGTTTAACTTGGAGAACAGGAACTCCCAAAGTACCACATAAATCTTTTGAGGATAGATATACTGGTCAGATTAATAATTTCTTGCCATTTTCCTGAAGCATTTTTAGAGAAGTAAATATTGGACTAGAGAAAAAAAGTGAATTAAGAAAAAGACAGTGTGATGGTTCTCCATCAAAGTTTGAAGCTGATGTACCCATTAGAAACGTTTTAACCAATAAATGTTGGCTTTAAATGTGGTTTTGCCTTTAAGAATTAAGAATCCTTGAGATGCCTTTGCTTTTAGAAGCTGTAATAATCCTCCAAATGTGATTTGTACTTTAAAAGCTTATTTACAGAAGACAGACCACTGCTAATGACATTTGCATGGAAATTTCCCAAATGAATATTTATAAATACGAAATATGAATACAGTACAGTGTTGTCTATGTACTGGCACAAACATTTCTATACACAGATGTATGGTTTTTGTTGAACTCAGCATAACTGACAAATCTCTCAGGGAAACACCGAACAGCTTGTTCCACATACAGATGTTCCTTTGGCATCTTATTATAAAGACTTGAAAACACTGTTTTACTGGCAATAAAGCAGCAATAATGTGTTAATAGAATCGGAAAGAATAACTAAGTACTTCAAATGCCTGGAATAAAGGGATAATTGAAGTTTCTTTGGTTTAAGCTTCAGTAATTTCTTGCTTTATAATAACTCAGGTGACTGTATATCTAATGAAATGCAGTAAAGAGCACGTTATTGATTGATAATTTAAACGTTTGCTTGTATCTATAATGTCTCTGTGATACACAATTGTAATGCAAGAAACAAATCATTTAAATTATATCTCATTATGCTTAGTACAAGCAGTAACTCACTTGCTCAGAGATTTCTAAAACTTTGCAAAAATTTTGATGAGTATGTTGCAAACTAATCTCCCAAATAATTTGTACTCACACTTTTTTTTTTGTTAAAGAGTGATCATTGAAGATGTCAGGATTAAAGAGTGATCATTGAAGATGTCAGGATTATTTATTTCAAATGCTCTAAGCTCTACAGTTAGATTTTTGTTATAATTTTAAAAATAAGGTGTTTTTATTGTTCTGAGCATCATAACCTTTATGGTTTGGCTCTTAAGCATTTCTCTGTAGTTGCAGGCCCCTCAAGTATTCCAAGGAAGGCAGGCAGTTTCCACCTTACTTCAGGAACTGACAGATAGTGTTTAAAGAAAAGCTGTGAATGTGATATGAATAAGCAGCTTGATTTATAACATTAAGAACCAATTTTATGCCTCTAGATATTTTGGTAAGATAATGGAACAGTGGAAGCTGTGAAGTTGTCTGGTCATGCTCTGACCATCAAACTGTAGGTAGCATCATCTCCATCAAAACTATGGAAGTTTGCATTTAATATTTTATTGTAGGTATTAAATCTTATCCTGCTGCAGTATAAAGAAACATGGAATATGTTAATTATGGAGGTGATGTGGCCGGAGCTCCCTTGTCAGTGTTGTCTTTTGGAGGCTGTTCTGGTAGAAATGTGAGACAATACAGAGTCCTGTGTGCCCTGCCAACAGAACAGCCACATCCACTGTGAGGAGAAATCCCCTATCAGCCCAGCTTCTAGGAAGGTCTGGTTTTCCACTTTAGGAAAAAAAAAAAGAAGACAAATTATTTTGGCACTTCTGTGTGAGCTGCTGTCCTGCCATTCCCCCAGTCCCACAGAGCAGCAGTGGTGAGGGGCCCTGTCCTGCATGGGGGTCACGAGTCATGGGGGTACTGTGCCTGTGAGTGTTAAAGAGGTAATTACTGCCTTTTTGCTCACAGCTTCTGTTTCTGAATAGAGCAGAATATACATGAAAATCTTGGGAAAGAGCAACCATCAGTCTGTATAAGCAATGTTCTCAAGCTTTTAAGAGATTTTTAATTTCCTTTTCAACTTCGGCAATGTAAATAACAATCTGTGAATTGAGTCGATTTCATATCTTGACCATTGCAAATCACCTGGGCTTTTTAACTGAGAGGAGTGAAATACAGATGAAGAATCTGCTGAAAAAGATATCAATATACCTCGACTGTTACCTGTCTCCATAAAGATTTGTAACCAGTGGATTTTTCAAGGGTGAGCCTAATTTTCAAATGTCTGGAATTATAGCAAATAGATTCTTCCTGTGCTTTTTCATTAATTTTAAATTTGGAGACCAGTGTGTTAAGGAGGGTTAATAGAAAGAAGTTGTACTGAGACAGCAGAACTGTGGTCAGATATTGGGGATTCTTTCCAGTCATTCTGTCTGGCCAAGGCTTTGCCAAAATACACTGACATAATAGCAATTGCAACTTTCTAAGGATAACACAAAGTTTAATCAATCTTAGCTGTTATGAATGATTGAGGAAGAATTTGAGAAGCTATAATAAAAACCCAATGGAAACAGAGTTCAGTGTTTTACTTGTGAAATGATTCTTTGCTGGAAAACTATTTCATATAATTGCCATGATATTTTCTGCCATGACAAGCGTGGAATAATTTGTCAAATGTCTGAAAAATAACAATATGAAGCCTTGTAGTTAAATTGTATGGATAAGATAATTGAGAAACATTTTTTTTCCTATAATTTGTTCTTCCATCATTTGGATGAAGAAGTATTTAGTTTTAAAATCAGCATTTCTTGGCAGACTTCACTTATTTTCCATTTTTTGAATCTTTTTTTCTAAACATTGGGTTCCTTAAAGTTGGTTTGTTTATAACTCTATACTTGATGAATTGTACTGTGAAGCATCATTTTGGGTTATTCTCATAATATAATGTTTTGAGAAGTTGGTAGAAAAAGGAATTGTTTTACTGAAGATAACAGACAACACATAATGAGACAGTTATCCTAGATGGGATTTACTGAAGGAGAAAAATCTTGTAAATAAGAATTGATATTTCAAGCAATAAACTATAACATTTGGTAGTACACAAATAAAGCAATATTTAGGTGATCTTAACAGGGTATTTCAGCTATAAAGTTATAATGAAGTTATATTTCAAGTTACAAACTGAGCTGGAGATGGAAGACTTAAATATTCCAATTTTCTCCAGTAGGAATAATTCTATTCTGCTTTTTCTTATTTCATAAAAGTTCTCTCACTCATCTGGTTTTCAGGAGGTGCCAGGACAATGTGGATTAGAGAGAGACAGGCTACACCTCAGTGTGAGTCTGAAAAATTAACCAGTACTGGATTTGTGTGTCAGAATCTACTTTGAATGGAAAGGTAATGTGAAGAGCAGGCTTGGTCAGCAGGCATTGCAGGTCAGTTCCTGATATGTGGATTTAACAGTGGCTTCTGAAAAGAAAATGCATAATTGCTCTGTAAGGACTGCAGGAAAGCAGCTACACAGCTGTAAATATATATATATTTACAATAGACATTATAATTTATTTATTGGTATGTCTTTTTTTCTATGTAAACAATGAAACTAAAATTACATAACAGTGCATGATGATATAATATTTAAAAAAGGGGAAATGGGAGAATTTACCATGTACTGTAACCCCAACAATTGCTGGGCTCCATCCAGGTGCTACATGTTAGTTTTGTGTCACTCACCTTACCACGCTCTGCAGACTTTTTTACTGACTGGACAAAAATTTCTGCGGACCAAATTGTAATCAGCAATCTTCATTTGACTCATCTCTAATGTAATGGTAACAAGAATCAGCTTCTTCTGTGCTTTCTCTGGTGTCTGTTATTAATGAAAAGTTTACCCCTTGTTGAAGAAGTGCTTCAGAAGAAATATAAAGATGTTTATAACAGTTCTCTGTCTGAGAACTCCCAAATGGGATCATGCTTAGCTCCTCACTCATTCTAAGAATAAGCTGTAAGTTCTTCAGGTGGAAATGTATATGTTAAGGTATAGAGGACAAAGATTTTTTTCTAACATGAGTGAATAATTACAAAGTTTTCAAAGCAGTAAATGCATTGTGTTCTTCCTATTAAGAAAGCAGAAAGGAGATGAGCAATTTCATTAAAATTTCTCAGCATTAATACATTTGGATGAACATGGCATGACTTCATTGGAATATCTGAATGTTAATTGCCTTGACATTGTTTATTAAAGCAATTAACAGCTATTTTTGACTATGGCTAATCAACTGTAATACTGTGGCATAAAACTTTATAGACCTATATTCACATGATGATGGTCAGATTGCTCTCTATTAGAAAAGACAACAGGGATTTATTTATGAGCATTAATTTTAATTAGTACATATTTGTTGAGAAGTAATTCAGCAGTCATCCCTAGTAATATGAGATCTTGCCTGTAATCTGTCTGCATATGTACACACAACTGTATAGATGCAGACGGTTTTATTAGAGAAATAAATTACTGTTTTAAGTATTGATTTTGAAAAATAATTTGCTGTGTACCCATTAGGGAGAGTTGTTGGTCTATCTTAACACACTAAAAATCTAATTTTCTTTAAAAAAAAATATTAATTATTCCTCCTAGCCAACTAGGACTACATCATTAACCCCAAAGCAGTGGTAATAAACAAAAATAATTTAAAAGCTTTATTAAGTTCAATTAATTGGTTGTAGCAGACTAATTTTGTCATGCTTTGCTAGACAGTGTATTTTAAGTAATTTTGATGATCTCCAATTGAGTTAGGCAAACACGCCTGCACACTAAAGCAAAAATTGAATTGTCTTGATAATTACAAAAACCATTGGCCTGTTTGGTATTTGTGATTAATGGGTTAATTAGATAGTTTTTATTACATCTAGACTTTCAATGCAGTCGAATAGTGGTAATTTATTTTGCTTTGTAAACTACTTTAGTCAAAATTCTGTTGTCCTGATTTGTTCAAGACAAAAATCTTTAGAGCTACATGATTTAATATTAGATAACTATGGCTGTGGATGGAGTTTTCATTGTTTGCTCTTGGTTTACGTAATTTGTGGCGCTCAGTTTTATGCTTGTCATTTTTTAGTTTGTCTCATTGCAAAGGGTTCATCAAAATCATCCTTAAGTGCAATTAGAGGCTGGTTCTGTGTGTTTTGAATAACATATGCATCGTGAGGGAGAATTTCTAGGAAGAAATATGTGTGAAAAATTTTAGCTGAGCATTATTTACGAGAAATTGTCTAAAATGGTAGTCAGGTAAGTTCCTGTTTCAATGTTGTAGTTGAGCTTGAGTTAATTTACAGAGCTTTGAAGCAGGTCACATAATACAAAAGTAGTCATTTGAGCTTGGAGGAAGGTATTGTATTGGTGCAAAGTTTTAATGTTTTTTTTTGTTGTTGTTTATTTGTTCAATCTTGTTTGTTGGTTTGTGCTTGTTTTGGTGTTATTCCAGGCCTCTGTAAAAAATTATTTATCTTTATCTTATTTGTCCAAAACTTTATTCTGTTTTTCAGATCAGCATATGCTGCTGCTCCACCAAAACCACTTCTTTCAGTTCTGCTTACAGAAAATCTTTAGCTCTAGTTTTGGCAGGTGTCAGGTGTAAATATTTGAAAGATATTTTCTTTTCCTTTTTTTTTTTATTTTATTTTTAAGTGGACTATGTTGTGTACTATATCATGTACTATGTACTATTTGGTTAAATATTTAATGATTAGCTGAGATGATAAGTTACGCTAATTTTGCTGTAATGGAATGACATTTGTTTTTAATGTTTTCCTTTTCAATGTTATTCACTTTTCGCGCTGTGTTTTATCTGACTTGGTGTGATCCATTCCATTGTCTGCCATCTCTTTCTACAGCAAAATAATCTCAGAAATTATTTTCTCCTTGTGATTTTTTGTGGCTCTAAAATGCATTCTTTTGGGGTGCATTTTAAAATAATAAGGTAGTTATAGAAACTCTCATTTTCCTTTTTTTTGGTGTTTGATTTGGCTTGTTGTCGTTTGTACAAACTGACAGAGTATTTTGAACAGTCTTTGTAAACAGCTCTTCCTCTGACTCATAAATAACCTGAAATATATAAATGATTCATTCAAATTGTAGTTCATTAGAAGTCTAATAATTAATCATACTGTTTAAATGTCATTTTGTGTTTGCCAAAATATTATTTTGATCAATCATTTTGTTTAATATTTGTTTGACTGTATTTGGCCCTAGGAACTGAGGTAAGATGAAGTCTCTTTGTTTCTCCCTTGTCACTGATCTATGCTTTTGATCCATTCTCCTTGGAATGGGGCCTCTTTCTCAGTGGGTGTTAAGTCTGGCACAGACTGGAAGCATTCATCCACCATAAATGACTGATTTTAGCAGTCAGTGTAGAAAGTTTAAGTGTATACTTTCAGTTGACAGAAAATTAAAATCAACCTTCTATGGTTTTGGGGGTTTTCTAGGAGAGTTGTGTTTTGAGGTAATTGAGTAGAAATACATAACCTTCTCCCCCCTTCCCCAGAAAAATGTGTATTCATTAAGTTTAATAGCATTTTCTAAAGTGATAGTATTTCCAGAAACTCTGATTCTCTAAGAAATCTAATTACTGTTTTCTCCATTTCAACTTTGGAAGGATTATTCAAGTACTTTATAGTCCTAACTGCACAGAGCACTTTAATCCTATTGTTTGGAAATTGTCATTCTCCTGCCTTCTTTCTGCTCGCAGTCTCCCATTAGACACTGCAGGCACATCCCAGTAATATCAAATTCCAGGAAAGTGCTATCTGGCAATCAATGTCTCCCTGCCCCTCTATTTACTTTTCCACTCCTTGCATATTTTAAAACGAAAGAACTAGACTCACAATCTTCTCTCTAGCAAAGTACAAACTAGGACTTAAACAAACCCCATATATAATTGTTAACTGTTCTTCTTAGTCCTGAGCTTGTGGATACCATCTCTTCTCCTGATCCTTCATCAGCCTTCTGATAACTCCAAAGGATTCACCTGTTTGCTGTCAGGCAGATATGGTGCCCTGGAGAAAGAATTCACTGGGCAAAATAAGATTCTAATCTCTTAGCTGACAGGGAGAAGGATATGAGCATACATCTCTAAGCAACAGGGCCTAAATGGCAGCTCCTAAATTTCTGTGTAATACACTAAAGGGACAGTGACAGGAATTTGCAAGAGCAATGAGTCTCTACAACTGGCTCCCAGACCTCTCAAAGAAAGGCAAGGTCAGTGTTTGCAAGTTGAAAATCAGCTCTTACCCTGCATGGTTTAGGCACAGGAGGCTGTTTGAACATAATCATAGGATCATAGACCAGTTTGGTCTGGAGTGACATTTAATGGTCACCCCGTCCCACCCCCTGCCATGGGCAGGGACACCTTCCACTATCCCAGGTTGCTCCAAGCCCTGTCCAACCTGGCCTTGGACATTTCCAGGAATAGGGCAGCCACAGCTGCTCTGGGCAACCTGTGCTAGGGCCTCACCACCCCTGTTGTAAAACCCTTCTTCCTTATATCCAACTTAAATCAATCTTTTTTCAGTTTAAAATTCATCATATTGCAACAGGTCCTGCTAAAAGTTTCTTCCTGTCTCTCCTGTAAGCCCCCTGTAATTACTCATTTATAGTCATTGCGCATGTGAGTACTCAGTAACCATTGGTTTATGTGGCAGTACAGTGATTTCAGGTCAGTCTTTTGGTCATGTTTTCACAAGACTTGTAAGATTATTTCTGCTTCTCTAAATGTTTTTGCCCCTGTGCAATTACTGATTTTCATTCTTAATAGAAGTCTACAATGTTATGGGTACATAAAAATTTATATTTGTGCATTTTATATGTACAGTACATATATTTTAGTGTAAATATTGCCATTGTTTCTAAGAACATTAAACAAGTGAAAAGAAATTAATGAAGAGATAGGTGCGTAACCTTTTCTCTGAAAGATCTCTTTCTTTTCTTTACAGAGGCGTTGCCATAGTCTGTTAATTATGTCAGTAGATCCTGCATGGGTGGCAGATCATTTTTGTCTGCAGTAAAATTCAGTCCTTCTGGCTTTTGCCAGTTCTACCAAATAATTTATATTATTTTCACCAGTGCTTCTGAACTGGTGCAGAAAATACTTTGACTGGGATTTATGCAAAGTAATAAGGAAAAAGAGTTTCAGACAAACAAAAGTTTTGGTACTTTTCAAGCTTCTCTAAAGGTGGGGGGGCGTGAGATGTGTAAGAGTCACATTGCTCTGTTATTCATGAGCTGTTCAGAGCTTCAGGAATCAGAAGTGTGTATTTGCTGTTCAGAGTAATCATTTGCTCTTGCTGTGGAACTAATTTTCAAGGAATAAGTGTCTTTCTCTGGTTGAAGGGGACATTTGCTCTGTAGCACCATGTGACTGTTTCTATTTATCACACAATTGCGATTAACTGAAGCTTTTTTGCACCATCACATCTTACTATATCATTACACAGAGTTTCCTGGGGGGTTTACCTGTTTTTCTAGATGAAATTAAGCAAATCAAATTAAGGAAATCAATCCTCATTTCCTTGCAACCTTTGAAATTTGTTGGGACAGGGCTAAATGCCACTTCAGCCATTCTAGTTTGCTTCTGTATTTCTTAACAGGTTCAGAAGGTAAAAAAATTATCTGAGAGTTAATAGAACTGCACTTTTTATAGTTCTACTCTTCATCAGCTGCATTTTATAGCATGGTGTCTCAGAAGTGAACTTACTCTCTGTGTGCTTCTCAAAAGAAGTGTTTAAAGCCCAGTGTGTGGTTCCAACTTCTTTTGCTGTATATGAGCTCCCATTCCTTGACTAATAAACCAGTCTGCTCTTCCAGTTCAACAGATTTGTGTCACAAGTACATTACGGGGTGAGAAGTGTTTGCAGGCAGCTCTGTTGACAGGGGAAAAGGCTGCCAAAGCACACTTTAGGAATGGGGAGCTTTTGCCACCTGCATTGTGTGGAAATTTAAGAAGAGCACAGACTGGTGAGCTGACTTGTTACAGGGCTGCCTGATCACCGTCTGCCACACACACCTTGCATGACAATTTACCACCAGGGACGGGGGCTCCAAATAGATTTACAGCTGGCATGTGCTTTTTACAAGAATTCACAACCGTTGCTTTCAAATAAGCAGCAGAAGTTTTTATTTTATTTAATGTTTTCTTATAAGGCGTGAATCAGTCAAGCACCCATAAATGTGTGATCAACATAAGTTGTTTTATGTTATATAAACTCTGCACATTCCAACGGGAATCTTGGTGGCTGGGGAATTGATTGTTCCAAGCAATTAACCCTTTTCCTGGTTCAGAGGAACTTTTGTTTATCATAGTGTGTACGTACTTCTCTAGGCCTTTTTAGGGAATTAAGGTTAGTTGTATTCCTTTGTGCTTTTTATTGTGTTTCTCTGGTTTTACCTGTTGTATTTGACCAAATTAAGTAGATAAGTTTTTTTCCTCCAAGCAGCAAAGAAAAAGGGTTGTGGTTATCATCCATACTGAGAGAAATGTTATGAAGAGGGAGAGTTGCAGTGAATGGATAGTTTTCTATAAATTCGCAAATCTGACATCCCCTGTTGTAGCTCATACTGACAAGAGCTTTTAAAAGATGGAAGAAACAAAACATGAAAAAAGTTTTTCTACTGAAACACTTGGTTTTTATGTAGAGATTATTCTCCCGTGGTAACAGAATAATTAAATTTCCTTGGTTCAGCTTTTTTCCTTGCCTATTAGTAAAGTATATACAGATCACTTTGGATGCCCCACAACCTTGCAAGCTGCCAGGCAATGGAAATTTTATTGCTGTTTTTAGTTTGTTTGTTTTGTTTTCTTTTTTTTTTTTTAATGTTAGAAGTACTGTACTCTGGGCAAGGAGTAGAAGAAAATGCTGTAACATAAAACATAGGGTTATTATTTCATGGTTATAGTTGGACTTTTGATCCCCAAAAGAATGAATGCTGAAAGACTTGATAGAAGGACAATATTCTGGGTATGTTTCCGATTAACATATCTTTTTCAAGTATTATAAAGGTGCTATGTAAAGCAAGTTTTGCCTGGATCTTCCATGAGATTGTTGAAGCCCATAAATTCAGGGAGGCCTTTAAGTTTAGTGGAATTGTATTTGGCAAAAAATGTGATATTTTATTTTCCCATCAAATTAAGCAGCTGTGAGAGTTGTACCACTGAATATTCTGCCTGAAATCAACGTTAAAAAAAGGGATTAATGTTTGTCTTTTACTCTGCTCTACTTAGCCTAGTTCATTATCTGTCAGGAGCTGAATATGTCTTAGTTGACATTTTCAATGTTTTATGTTGTGACTTGGTGTCTGTTGAGCTTGTTTTCGTTGCTTAGGTGGGCTACAAAAGCATGGGGAGAGTTGTAGAATGGACTGTGTTGAAATTCCTCTATACCATAAGGGGAGGTAGTTTTATGTACCCTAAAGTGTGGCTTGCTATCTTTCACAGAATTTCTGATGGGAAAGGCAGGTTACTGCAATAAAACCATCATCTAAAATCATGAAATGTGAATAAAATTCTCTAGTAGGTGACAATATGAGAAGGTTCCAGGGATGTCAGTGGCCTTGTTTTTGAGGTACTTGTAATATGTTGATATCGTGTAGGGTAGAAAGAGTTACCATTTTTTCTCATTTTGTCCATCTAAATGAGCAGTGCTAATAAAGCTGTAATGCTGCAACACATATTTTTCTACTTTGGTTGCTTCAAGGACACAAATCTGACTATCAAAATCTGTTTTAACCTTTCATTAAGAAAAGGAAAAGTGTTTTATAGGAGGCATGCATCTGGCCTAGGATTTCTTACAATTACTAAATAGTCAAAATAGGGGATTACTGTTTTATTTCCTTCAATGTCTCTATTTTCTTTTAAAGCTACTTAAACTTGTCTATCCATTCTCATTTCATCCCTAAAATTTCTGTATGATCACAGAGCTTTGAAGCTGCCCCTGTGATTCTCATTTTTTATTTATTTTCCAGTAGGCTGTAGGGCATAGTAGACTGGTGTGATAATAATGGGCCTAATTGAGATAAAGTTTAATGGTTTTTCTCACATACTTCATCATTAGGCCAGTGGCACATTTTATTGTCATCTTTTCTCTATGGCTGTTGTGTTAGCTGGTCCTAATTATAATTAAATGTTTCAGGGCTAGGCAGAATATTTTTTTTTAAATGCGTGAGTCCTTTTTTTACTTTTGTTATGTTTTTGGTTGGATTTTTTTCCACCTCCTCCTTCTATCCTTTTCCTCACCATTATAAAAAATTTAAATCCATCCTGCTTGCCATCATCTGGAATAAAATATTTCTATTTACAAACTTCTTTATTCACTCAGTTCATGGCTAAACAGTTTGTATATAGCTCATCATATCTGTTATTCATATTTGACCAATATTTAAAAGATAGTTTAGGCAATCAAGGAATGAGTGTCATAAATATATCTCATGGACAATTTTAGCCTCTAAAACCTCTTATGTCAAGGAAGGAAAACTACTTTCATTTCTGAAATGGTCAATCATATCTGTACTGATCCTTAAGACATACAAGTAAAAAACAATCCTGATTTGTCCCCATGTTACTCATTCTGATTATTTGTGTGATAGTACCTCTCTACAGGTTTAGAGAGGATAAAATCTCTGAAAGGGGAAATTTGTTTTTAAACCAGCAGCTGAATGAATCTTGTGCAGCCAGTCCTGTTTTTCTCACAATTATGTCATCTGTGCAGAAGAATGGTTGAATATAAAATGTGTGGTGGCTGGTTCACAGTAACAAAATTAGTTTTCTGGTGAATATTGTAATATTAAAAATATGCCTTGAGAGAGAATCTACTGAATTCATGAGAAGTGAAGAGGTTGTTAAGATGCATACTTTGAATTATTACTGAGGTGTATCATTAGCAGCAGTCTTTAGTCTTAAACTGGACATTTCTTGTGGGCAGCAATGCAGTTCTGCCTTTAAAGCAGATTACTAAAGGTATTAAAAAATAAACTTGTCTTTAACTCTATGCAGTAGAGAAATATAAAGTCCAGGAACAGATTATATATCAACATTTAAAGAAAAAAAAATAGTAAAGGCTTACCTGTGCTGATATGAGTCATAATGATTACACCTTTTAGTACTCTCGAATAAATAAATAAAATTACCATCTTGAGCAACTTGCAAGAGTTGCACTCAGCTGTGTTGTTTAGCTCACATCATCTGGACCTGCTGCAGAAGCCAGCCTTTGGAGTGCATCCCAAAGAGTTAAAATAGTAATACGGTCAGAAAAACGGTACTGTAATTCAAGACCACAAAGTATTTTTGTGTATTTCCTGTAGTTTGCAATTTTAAGACAAGAAATTATGACAAAAGTTCTTCAGTCAAACTCTTAGAGGCCACATGGCCTTACACCTGTATGTCCTATAAGCACATTTATTGTTGCTACCCTGGGTACAAAGGCCACCTTTTAACACCTCTAAAGCAAAGCAGCTCTCTCAGCTTCTGTCACACTGTTCTATCAAGCACTGTTAGTTTGTTCTACATTTTTATTTGCTGTCACTTAGTCAAGTTCCCCAGCTGTGCTGGCCCCTGATAGACCCTTTCTCTGATGGCAGTGGTGTTGATAATGGCAAAAATCATTTTAGATAAAAGTTTACGTTCAGAATATATTACTGGAGGTAAGGCTCTGTGTGAGTAATACACAGGAACCAACACCTTTCCTGTTCTTCAGAGCAGTTCTGAGTTCATAGATCCTTTCCCCTTTCCTTTTCCCTTCCTCTTGTTTCTGTGTCAACAGTCTAAATAGACTTGGCAAATCATGCTGTGTGAGCAAATGTGATAATTCAGCTCACTTTCCTTTAGCTGTGTTCCTGGCATCCAGATGGATTACTGAAAGTTTAATTTAGGCAATACAGTGAAAACTGGAAGTGAAAGCAGTCCTGGAGGGAGAATCTCCTGCAACAGGAGGTGTCATTTCTGACAGGTACTCAAAGCTCAGATCTACACTCTAAGCAAAGCTTTACTTACACACTATTACTGAAAAAATCTGCAGGTAATTTTGGGCAACATTGCCAGGAGACAACAACCAACTAAAAGTATGTTCAGTGTAAAATAAATAGAACTTAAGTTTTCCAGAATAAAATTTTCGTATTAGATACAGGCATCTTCAGGAAACAAACATATCTGTTTTTCACTTGGAATTTTCCACAAATGTAGCTTCGATTTTGATTCACCACCTTGCATGTCAAGTTTGTTTGCAGCTGCTGTGTTCTTAAATTTCACTATGGGCTTTCAATGCTTTCAAAATGCAGTTGTTTGCTTGACTTTAAGCTTGGTTTCCAAGCAGAAGATACTGCCCATGGCAGAGGGGCTAGAATTAGATGATCTTTCAGGCCCTTCCAGCCCAAACCATCCTAGGACTCTATGATGACTCTGTTATTCAGGTCCGGTATGTATCATGGTTCATCTTTTGCAGTGCCATCTGGTGTCAATTAAAAGAAAGCTAACCTTGTTTTCTAAGTATTCCAGCTGAAACTTAAACCCACAAGAATGAAAAAATAAAACTGACGCTCAGTGTAAGAACAGTGTAAACTTTGTTTCTTACACATGTATTTTTTAACAAACAGAGACTTGCATTTTAAAATTAAATTGAGCTAACTTATCATTTCTTATCAAATGCTCTTTGGAAGTATTTGTGGTTAGTCCTACCATGTGTTGCCCATTAGGAAGTTATTTGGTATATATGGCTTGTGGAAGGCAGAAGGCATTCTGGATATCTTTGGCAACTTGGCCTGCAAATAGACTTTTGGCACTAGAGTAGCTAGCTTCAGTTTCTACTTTCCAGGAAGTAAAATTTTCTACCTGAAATACAGATAAATGTTATTATTTTCCTTTACTTATAATATTAATTAAAAACTACAGTGTTTACATACATATATGTCTATATAAGGTCTATAAGGCTTTAATACATGATATGAGGATGTAGTTGAACTTTTGCATGTGGAAAAACACCTTGTAACCATAATGGACTACTTTGTGTTTTCCTTTGGCAGTAAATTTCTTAGAAAGAAAAGTATACCTGCAACAGAATCTCCATTATTCCTGAATATTTTTCTTTGACTTAGATGAAACACAAAGATAATGTGATGCATTATCTGGATAGATAAATTATTAGCTGACATTGGCTAAGGTAGACTAAATCCCTTCATGGCTGTTATCCAAATGGAGTACAAATGGGTACATTTTCTGTAAACTTTTACTCTTTTGCAAGCTGGCAAAGCTGGTAACTGTTTTTTTTTTTTTTTGTTTGTTTGTTTGGAGGAGTGGGTTTGTGCTAATATAATTTTAGATTTCTACCTGGAAAGCCTCTCCCTAATTTTTTGTGCTCTCAGAGAAATTTGCTTTTTTGAAGTTAATAAAAACTAACACAAAATATAGAGAGTTTTTTGCTGACAATGGAGGTCTTGATTTTGCTGTATTCTGAATCTAACAGATGGCAATTTAGAGGACAAAAGGACTTGCTGCCTGTGCAAAAACTTGATCTCAGTATAACTCTCACTTGAGGTTACTGTAAAAACTTACTAAGCAGATTATTCTAATTGAACCGATTGACCCAATTCTTTGTATCTTTCAATTTATCCTTAATGTATCCATCAAGCTGTGCCTGAGAAAATGTCTAATTCTGAAATGCTAGCACTTGGGAGACATCTACCTTGATTCCTAATACTGTTAAGATTCGTGATTGGGGTAATTTGATTAACTTAAAATGGTCATTTTTTAAATTAGCCAGGAATTAAAGAAATAGCATCAAAGTTCAGAACCATTTTCAGAGATTAAGCATCAACATTAACTGTTTCATTTGGCTTCTCTGGGCTCAGTGTAGAGTTTATCCATCAAAGACAAACACAGATGTTTGTATTCTAGCCTGAAATGGGATCAGAACTTATTTCTGCTTCATTTTTTTCCTGTCTTTACATCATTAATAGTTAGCAAGGTCAGTATCTGAGCCTGAGGTCAAGGAACTAATGAGAGCTGCATGGTTTGTGCCTCTATGTCTGCCATTAGTACAAGTCACATCTGCTGCACTGGCATTGTTCTTTCCACCAGCACCTGAATCCTCTTCAGAGCTATCTTTACATCTTCCTTTCATGTGGAGTTTGTTACTATGTGATTTGACTTGCTGTAAGGGTTTAGGTGCTTGTTCACTCAGATCAGATCTGGAATTCATGAAAAGAAAGATGGAAAAGGTGATGTTTCTGTCAAGCTTTGTGTAATAGTGATGATAACAGTAAATTCACCAGCTAGGCTACCTAGACAGAGTGTAGCAAGGCCTTGTGCTTTAAATTTTAGTGACTTGGTTTACAAAAACATAGCTGCCTTAAAAAGCTGGTATTCCCATCGGAATAAATACAGGATCACCAGGAATGTTTAGTAGAAAAAAAGGAAAAAAATTCTGCCTATATCTTCAGATTCTTGAAAACATGACTCTTCCCCTTTTCTGGTTTTTTTTTTTTCTTCTTTTTCTCTCCCGTATTGAGAAAATGTCTTAAAGCATTATGAGATTTGGGAATTTGGGGAATGTTAACTTTAAGCACATATCATACGCTTTTTGTAATCTAAGATTGAAGCAATACAAAAAATACAGTAGACAAAATTATGCAACTGTAATCACATATATTTATGCATTTCGTGTGATGTAGACAAGCATTTCATTTTACTTTTTGTGTCAACAAATTGCTTCTTATCAACACTTTCTCTTTGCCAACAGATGGCAGCAAAGGATTGCAAAGGAAATTTGGGTTATTTTGTTTGAACAAATAATTATCTACCAAGGAGCAATCAAATATCACTGAAGGCATTTTTGCTTCATCTCAGAACTATAAGATAAATTTCTAAAGATGCTTTTTAGTGATCAGACAACACAGGAAAAATAAAACTTGTGATTATTTTCCAAGGTTGTTTTTAAGCTCATCTATCTGATAATGCTTATGCTTCAGACTGAAATTCTTCCTAATATAATACATTAGGGAACACTGGCATTCTGTCATCAGTCTGCACAAAGAATCATAGAATCATAGTCTTTGTTTTGTTTGGTTTTTTTTTCCACAAAAAATCTGTATTTTAGATAAGCTTATGACATGTGATCATTTTCATGGAATTTCCTGACTCAAAGGCCCCAGAATCACAAATGTTTCAGGAGCTTGGCTTTATCCATGAAATTCCACAGGAGCAGTTGGCAAGAAAAAAGCAAAAGATACACATTTGAAATCAGAGAATCATGGATGTTTTGGGTTGGAAGGGACCTTAAAGATCATCTCACTCCACCCCCTGCCACGGGCAGGGACACCTTCCACTGTCCCAGGTTGCTCCAAGCCCCATCCAACCTGGCCTTAGATATTTCCAGGGATGGGGCAGCCACAACTTCTCTGGGCAACCTGTGCCAGGGCCTCCCCACCCTCACAGGGAAGAATGTCTCCCTAATACCTCATCTAACCATGCTCTCCGTCAGCTGGAAGCCTTTTGTCCTTATCACTACACAGCCTTGTCAAAAGTCTTTCTCCAGTTCTTCTGTAGCCCCTTCAGGCACTGAATGACTGCAGTAAGGTCTCCCTGGAGCCTTCTCTTCTCCAGGCTGAGCAATCCCAAACCCTGTTTCTCTTCGGAACGTAGGTGCCTCACATTAACCATAGAAGAATTACCTTCACCGGCTGGACACACTTTGGTGAGAGGCCTAAGGCAGCACGAGTGAGAAGAGCCTGAATTGTAGATGGCTTGCAGTTTTCACAATGTCAGGTCAGCTGAGCTGTCACTCACACACTACCTGCCTTGGTGGCAGTGCCATGCTGATGTGGCTGTACTCCTTCCAAACAAAGGCTGGAGTTTCTGTAAAATAACCCTTTATTCCAGGTGACTATAAATTTGGATTAGGACTTTTGGACATCTAGGGATTGCTGCAGGGCTGGGATATATTTGGTGTTGTCCCATAGCCCGTGGAAGGTTGTGTTGTGCTTTGCTTTCAGAATACAGGGGTGGATGGTGGTAGTTCCAGATGGGTGTTTAGTGATTGCCAAGTTCAGCAGTTGCCAATCTGTTTTGGGCTGGTGGAACTACTGATTAAATCTGGCTTTCCTCTTTGGGTACAGTGTTTCTTTTTCCCCCATTTTAATCTTTCCATACCCAGTGCCTGGCTGCCTTTTCACTCACCCTAGTCTTTTCATGATGCCTCTTTGCATCACATTCTGCTGCTCTCCTGTTTCTGCTGTGTCTCTGTCAGACTTGCAGTGCTGTAAGGAGGCACTAGCAATACTAGAATAATGGTGCAATTACATCTTTTCTTTTACATACTTACAGCTGCCAACTCCCAAGAGCAGCTGATCTTTCAAGAAACCAGCAAATCAAGGTGGTATTTACTGTCTTGTCCTCTGCCTTTGCCCAGTTAAAACAGTGTTGGATCTGCTGAGGAACCAGTTCAAATAAATTCCCTGGAGGTGAGATTTAGGCTGATTTTTAAATCAGCTAGAGGTACACATTCACATATTCCACCTCCCTGGGGAATGCTCAAGCAAAATTTTAAAGGTACTCTGACAGTGATAAAAGAAATAGAATATACTGCTGAGGTGAAAAACAGAGTACAAAAGCAATGAGAATATATGTTTGTATGACAGAATTCAGTTCTACTCTGTTCCAGGGTCTTTTTCTATATTTTACCTAATGATGGTTGAGTAACTCAAGGGGCTATGATTGAAGTAGCAAAGTAAGGAGTTAGACATGCTACATAGATTTCTTTGGGGAGCTGGGTGTTGTGTGATACAACACAGACTGAAATACAAGTGTGGGATAACTCAGTTAATATCTATATAATAAGAAATGTGTTGAAAGTTTGCTTTACAGATAATGGAATATTAACTTACATGAATTCCATGTGTAGATTATTCTCTGTTCAGTTCAGTAGGGAGTTGAAAGAGTCAGAGTTTAATAATTTCCTCACTATGTGTTTTCCAGTAGCCATTATAGGACCTGGGTAATTGGTTCTAATCTGAATGTTAACATTGACATTATTATTGTGCTTGACAGGGAATGCGGGCTAATGACTAAGACATTGATAAATTGAATAAATTGATATAAGTCATATTTAATTTGCTTATTTGCTATGTACTGTAGTGAATTATTCATGCCAGTCAGGATTTATACCATTATGTCTGCAAATTTTAATTTTTTTTTTTAGTTATGCAACATATTTTGCTTTGGAAAGGCACACCATTACATCGAAAATTTTTGTTGATCCATAAGCAGATAGGCTTTATAATACTAGAGTTGTTATTAAATGTGATATTTCAGTCCTGCTACCTTGAACATGGTTCTTTACAGAACTACAGAAGACACTGGGTGTTGTTCACCTTAAACAGAGCTGATACTGCACAAGAGGGAGGGATGGGAATGTCCCATTTTAATGCACAAACCAGTGAGTCAATGAGAGTTGGTATAATCTGTTACAGAGGTTTTGTTTTTATAATGAATATTCAAAAGAGAAAAGCTTCTCTCTTTTCTGATAAAATGCCATTCTCTACATAAGTGTGTAAACTTGTAGTTTCTTAGTTTGTGAGAAAGGGATGCCATAAATATACGGAGGAAAATGTTCGATTGTATTGTGCTGATGGATTTGCTGTTATGTGAAGTCTTTACCTACACAACGGCCAACAGTGCTGTCTTTGATGTAGAGCTCCAGGAGTAGGAACTAAGAGGACTTACATACGTATATGAGAGGCTTGATCTAGTAGTGAACCATCCAAAATGGTAGTGGTTCATCTTGAAAACTTCAGTCTTGATCATTTTTGCCTGAAAACACTGTGTTGAGTAGCTTTGTAAACTTAAACCAGTTATAATGAAACATTGTTTTCTCGGAGATAGGAACAACAATGTAGATAATGACCTCAAATGTTTTAAACAGTTATTATTTTCTAAAAGTTATAGTGGAAAGAATAAAAGTTGGAGAAAAATATATAGCAAAATAGACTGTTGGGAGGAGTAACAAAGAGAAGGGAGAAGAAACAGCTCTGTGTGCTGGGTGGGGGTAAGATGCATTTGAATTTCAAACATCCCCAGTGGCTTTACTCAGCAGAAATGATCTGCAGCTCCTTTGTGTAAGTAATATCTCAGCAAGCCTTGGAACAAATCCTCACACCCTACTGACTTTTAATGCTTAGCAGAAAATGAGTTGCTGAATAAAAGATGCGACAAGTTAAAAGGGTCTTTTCATTGGGAGTCAAAATAAATGCTGCAGAGAGTTGGTGCCTTTGCTGTCAGGAGCAGGTGAATTACGTTTCCACTCTCATCCCATCTCACACAATTGCTTACAGCTTTTCTAACACATACCTGGGGATCTCTCTTCATGTGAAACTTAATCCATTTACGTGGAGGACAGTTAAGAGACTAGTCTGCTGCTCATTAAGGAATGTAAAAGGAAGCCCAGGATAAGGAACATGTCTTAAAACAGTACCCAGGAGGGAAAGAGGTTGGCTGGGGATTGGAATGTGAGTTTTAAAACAGTTTTAACTGTCATTATTTTTTATTAAGCTTTGAGAAGTCTGAGGAGACTTTATAACAGTAAAGATTTAATTCTTTATATGGTTTAGGGGCCAAGAGAGAGGATTTGTTTTAAAACACTGACATGAAATGAGTTGCATCATGTTTTTAAAGGGATAAAAAAAATACAAGAAGGGGTCTCCAAAGTTAATATATAGTCATTGATTCATGTCCTTTCATTTAAACAATCTTTAACTGAAAGGCTCTGATATTTTTCTAAGGATAAATCTAGATAAGGGTTCAGCTGTGCTCAGTTTTCAACTAGCAGAGTGTACAAAGCTCACCTCATGGAGAAAATGCTGGGACAGTCTCTAGAAAGTTCCTTGGAGAAAATGAGTTTGAGAAATCAGTAGCTCACTGAAAATAAACAGTAAATATTTATGACAAGTTAAAAGAGTTTCCATTGTGGGTTGGCAGCCTTTTTCTATTGAATTATTGCATTAAAATAATGCATTATTTTATTTCTGTAGTAACCTATAAATATTCTTCTTAAGTATGTTTTATTTATTACGTCAAATTCTTACTTTCATAATCCTCAATGCCAGTGTTAGAAACGTTTTGTGACAGGTATGAATGAAGCATGATCTGTAAAAGCAGTGACATTTCTAATACTTGAAATTGCCTTGTACCTGTTGTATGCTGCCTTAATGCAACAGCTCACTATCAGCAGTAATAAATCTGGATATTAGACAGCTTTTCATTCTTGGAATTCAGAACAGATCAATTTTATTTTAGATAGCAGAGATATCACTTTTTTGGATAATAGAAACCAAACCAAAAACCTCCAACAGAAGACATGCAAGTTTTATTCAAATTAAATTTAGAAATTAAATTTATATGAGTAGAAAGAAACAGTATATTTTGTCTTCTCAAAACATACTATTCCTACAGAAATGCTTTTTAATTTGCCTAGGAGAAAACCTGACAGCAACAAAAAAAACCCACAGAAGCCAAAGTCTTTGTTATGTTAAGAAATAAAATTCAATGTGTTTGTTGTATCCAGTAGACACTGGAACCTGTGACAGCCACAGTGCATGGTTGATTTAGGACTACAGCTCTGGTATGTTAAAAATGCTTTGGATCTGCATGATCTCAACCCTGTCAGCACAAACAGAACCCTCTGTATTTCACATGTGATCTCATGTCCTCTCTTCTGTCTAGACAACCTTGGACAAGGGAGGAGAGAGGACATGCATGGAGAACACAGTGAGTCTGGTAACTACTGTTGAGGCAAATTCACCTCTTAATTTCTTGGAAGAAGGACTTAGAAGATCCAATGTTTACCAGTAGAATTGGGAAGTCAAGTCAACACCAGAGGCTTTCTATCCACAACACAAAAACGCTTTGTTAGTTTCTTGCTTCTGCAGGCTCATACTCAAAACCTTGCACTGTGACTTCCCCCTCTTCTTGCCCCCCAATTTTGAGTTGCTGCAGATTAGTGAACAACTTCATTGTTTCTTTCTTTCTTCTTTTTTCTGGCTCTTCTGGCAATTATCTGTAAATATTCTTGCAATTATTGTCTGCAAGTAGCAGAGTTTAGTGCCAGATAGAAACAATAGCAGAAGCTTTCTAGGAAACAATTAGCTCAGTAGACATTTCTTTTGTCATTTTTCTTCCTGAAAAGACTCTTGCATTTTTAAATGAGAATTTAGAGATCCAGTCTTCTAGTTGGTAGAAATTCTGAAATAATTCTGAGATATATTTTAACTGAACTGTTTACAGGAAAAATGAGTGTGAATACTATAATCTATTGAAAAGCCAGAGACATACAAAGTGGAGAGCTATAATATGGTTGCCATAGACACAATTTCATATTCTCTTCCCTGTTTACTGCATTGATAACTCCTTTATTGAAATCCAGGAAATAAAACAAAAAAAAAAAAAAATCCAAAACCCTAACAAAACCAAAAATGTGGATGTTCTTAAAAGCCTGTTTTCCTTTCTGTCATAACAAGATTATTTTCAGAGCTCTTCTAACCACTAATTACCATACAGAGATTGTCCAATGAGCTCCAGTTGAATTTTTGCATATGCAAGAATATCTTCAAGATCAATATGTAATTATGATATGCACAGAGCTATTTCATAGTCAAATTTAGTAAAAGCAGATGGACTTGCTACATATGGTTAATAGAGATTTAAAGTTAGTAAGACATATATAAATTCTGTAGATGTACGACAAGACTATAAGATTCCTTATTCTTTCTTACCAAGAAGGCAGTATGTTAATTCATCTGAAGTCTGCTGCTTTCTTCTTTTGTACATAATATCTAAAATGTCAGTAAAAGTTAATGCATATGTGCATGTGGGATAGAGAAATCTAGAGTTTTCTCACAGTTTTGCATGTTATTCTACTCATAAAATTCTCCATCCAATCACTGAAAGTTATAATCTGTTTTTATGCTATTTGGATGTCATCACAATACCCACTAAGCGCTTGAAAATTCTGTTTATTAGAAATAGATGTGAGATAGATTTTTAAAATGTCAAAAGGAAGACTTCGCTTTGTCTCATACAAGGATGGAAAAAACAGACCGTTCATTTTAAACCTTTGGTAGCTGGAATCTTACCAAGATTTTATTGGTTAATAAAAACTTGACAACCCAACACGTAGGGATTTAATAGGTAACTCCATTAACAGTAACAGGAGCAGTTCAGCTAATCTCTGACATTGCAACCAGACTACTGACAAGCTCAAAAGCTCCTTCAGATGAGGGAATTGTGGCAACTTAAAAGGTGGTCGTCACAGAGTAAAAAGACGGTGTCTGAAGAAGAGTTAGACAGGATGTTTTCATTAACATTAAAGAGCTCTTGCTATTCATTAGGCAACTTGCTCTCAAGACCACATGAGAATTGTCACTCATAGTATCTTTTCACAAGAAAAGGTTACATCATATAGAACTGTGTTTTATCTGTTTCCTTATGGAGTTTCTGCACAAAAGCAAAATACAGGCAGTTTGGGATTTTTTTTTTTTTTTTTGGTTAGAAGAATATATTTTATCCTAACTTTTAAACTGGTTTCCTAGATTTGCTGTTATGCTCAAGTTAACACACCGTGTATATAACAAGTTGCACCAGACCTCAACAAAAATGAGGTTTCAACTTTTCAAGGCCAGGTTCACTTTTCTGCTGCACTTGCACGATACTGTGTTTTCCTGGTGTTATGCTCCACACCAGCACCCCTCTGACATATGGGAGGGTTAGTCCTTCATTGTAAAACTGTTAAAAAGCAGAAGTGGTTCCCAAACTAGTCAGTTCATGATTGGACTGCTCAGGACAGCAACTGGCCAGATAGAAATTTTATGGCCCAGTTACCAATGTCCAGTCTGTGCAGGGCTGCAGGACTACAGGTCCTCTGCCTTTTGTTTGACCTCTAACAGGCTGTTGTAGAGCACAGGTGGTCAAAGCAGGAAACACTTAGAACACAGAAATCAAATGTGAATGATTCAAAATAAGACCATGGGAAATTGATTGGCTTCCAGAACCCCTTTAAACTGTGGTTAAATACTTGCCCAATTTAAAATGCATAATAGATGTATGACAGAGGATGCCAAGTAGATAGAAGGAAGATGCTAAGTGGTTATGAATTGAAGCCATCAATCTTTGCCATGACTTCAGGAGCAGGACTCCACCACGTGCATTGATCATCAGTGCCAGTCTGGTATTTGCCTCTTCTGTGTAACTTGAGTCTGTTCTGTGTATCCTGATGGGAACAACCCAGATTAGCCAAGTATAAAAAAGATAAACAATGCTAGATGTAACCTATTCTAATCCAGAAGAGCTTTGTTTAGTAAATTGCTGCCCAGAGGAATCAGGACACACTGTGTTTGCTCAGGATTGCAGGGCATCACAGACTGACACCGTTGCTGTGAGAATTACACAACACAGAAGTGTTTCTTTTTGCCTCTGCTGTTCTGAAGTTTATTTTGAAGGGCACGAAACTTCACTCCTGTCTGAAGTGTTCCTTGATAATAGCAAAATTAAAATATTATTTCTGAATTTTTTAACTTATAATTTAGGGGAAGTCTCTAATATTGTCTTGTGTACAAACAACTGTGATCTTTTTATTCTTTTGAAAATCTTCCTAGCTAATGGGAGGCGTTTTTCATTTCCAGTCTCATCTCCTAATGCAAACTAGATTGTGCTGATGGGAGTCTGTTTGGTTTATACTTTTAAGGCATGAGCTTTAGGAACAGACAAGAGAAATGAAACCGAGAATTAGTTGTTTTTTAGAGATACATTCAGGATGGGGTTTCAACCTCAACATCCAATTAAAATAAGAAATGTTTTTTTCCTCCCTTGCTTCCTTCCTTTTGTTCCTTTATCACATTCTTCCTTTCAAAGTGGTAGTTATAACTGTAGGGGTGTATATGTAGTCAGTATAGAAACTTTCACTTAAATGGAGTTCCAGATTCATAGACAATGCAGGAAATGTCACTTTAAGGAATTTTTGGTGCTAATTTTACTATATTTTCACTTTGTTTCAGAGGTTATTTTGGGTACTTTGCTTGAAGTTTATAAAACCATTAAATCTTTAAAACTAAATGTGATCATCTAGGAGCAGAATAAAAGGAAATTATTCTATCTCAGCAGAATAACATGAATATGTGGATTGCTATTTAATTAAAAAAATGTGTCAAAGCTATGCTGCAACATATGAGGCATTCAGGATAAGCAAAATATGTACACTGTGGATGCCTTTTGACTTTATGGGGCAATAATAAAACCTTTGTCTATGTGTAGATTGATACCTTCCTCCATCAGTTGTATCTAAGCTTTCATTTTAATTTCTTGTTCCTTTGTCTTTACCACTGCATTTAAATGTGGAGCTGCACTGTGGTGTTCCAGTAGGGTTTTAATTAGCTTTATTATCTATTGTGTGTAGGACTTAATCAATTCTATTGGATGTTATCTGCAGGTGCCTACAGTAAGGGCATATTACATTGATTTTTCATTTTTCACATCAAACACACTGCACACATCCAGTGGTTGCTGTGTTTGCTATTGACAGCACGGTTATTTACAGGCACTCAGTCAAAATGGAACATAGATCAGGACAATTACAAACTCCATAGTATAGACTTATTAGATAGCAAATAAGAAAATAGTAACTTGTGGCAGCTGACTTTCCAAGAGGAAGGATCCAGGGTTGTGAAGAGCTTGGGAAAAGCATTCCACTTCAGTGTGAGAGTTCTCCAGCTGAGGGTGGACGTCCTCCAAAACACTGTGGTGATGAATGCAGAAAGATGCTGCCTCCTCCCTATGATGAGTTTTCTTATGCAAGTAAGTATTGGATTTTTCCAAACTGCAGGTCAACCTAATATCCTTCATGTTGAAAATTGTATAAAACCTGTAACACCGGTTAAATTCCACAGACTTTGCAGGTAGTTCAATGTGCTGATTATGGCTGAGGCTAGCCATTTGGCTAGCAATTCATCTTAATTGTGAGGAAAGGTAAAAGAAATAATCTGGAAAAGACAAAAGGAATGTGCAGACAATGCTAACGTCAAATGAAATCCTGTCATCATTCACTGTATTTTGTCTTCTGGAGCACTGTGGCACTATGTTTTCACTTCAGAACTTGCCAATCCAGTGCAATTGTCCATCTGAATGGAGCCTTTTGGAGAGATAAGGTTTTGCCTTCAGTTTGGAAATGGCCACACTTTAAAAAATATTCTTAAATTGAATATAACACATTTTAAATAATCTGTTTTAAATTGTGCTTCATAGTTGTCCTTCCCCTAGAGTGCAAAATGGATGTTTTTTTCCTATTGTGGTAGTTCTTTTATCAAGGTTTCCAAGGTAATCTGAGAAATTTTAGATTCTCTCTGCAGTTTTTTTCTGATGTTGTGGTCTACGCAGAGTTACATATTATAATTTCTGATATTTTCCTTTTTTTTCCTAGAGGTTAATAAAAATCTACAGCCCAATTTTGCACCAATTTTTTTCTGTTCATGAACACAAAGTGGATTGATTAGTGTCACACAACTGTTTGGGAGTGGAGCTGTGTTTTGACTGAAGAAAAGGGCTGTAATCAAGCAGGCTGACAGTAGTTGTTAAAGAAATGCTGCAAACACCCTTGTATTTTCATAATTTTTTCTTTCTAAGCCTAGCTCTGTCCTTTTAAACTGTGAATAGCTTCTTTTCTCTTGCTTTAAGTTCTTATCCAATTGTGGAGAGGTTTGGAATGGTTTAAAATTTCCATAAAATCAACTGTTTGAATTGACTAAAATTAGGAAGAAAAATAATTTGGTAATATGTAAAGACTTGCTGCCTGGATTAAGCATTCAGCAAGCGTTTTTGATTGTTTGAGATATTTTGGATGCCAGTGAATTTCCCTGGAAGGTAGTCAGCATTGCTTATGATTTGATGCAAGTGATTTTGCTTTTTCTTCAAAAACACACCTGTGCAACCAGGTACAGTCTGGACTTGGACTGAATCACTGGCATCTCTAGGTAGATTTTATCGGCATCTTTTAAAGATGTACGATTTCTTCCCAGTATCTTTATAAGAATGCTGAAAAATAAATCTGTTTCAAGCTCCACTCCTTTAGAAATATCGATGTCAGAGAGAGTTCCCGGTTTTAGAGAAGCCACTGCTCTGTTTGGTGTATCCCTGGAACAGTGTTAAGTATTGGGTTGCACCACTGTAATGCATTACTCTTGCTGATAAAAAGCAGTGCAATTCATTGCTTAAATGGAATTTGAATAACACTGTTGAAATCAATAGTAGCTTCTTATCCACACGAAGATAATTGATCTTTCTGAAGCTCTTTAAATACAATGAGCATTTGATTGTGTTTCCTTCCATTGCCCAGCTTAACACGTTAACATAGTAAAATTAAATGTTGCTTGTAAAATGACTATAACATTCAGTGTTTTTTACTTCTACAACTCTTCTTTGGTCTGTTTTAGCAGATTAGCTCTAAATGAAGATAAGAGCTGCTGCTTTGAAATGAGCAACATAACAAGCATGTTTCTTCGTATATAGAAATCTGTCACTTCTGTGACCTCTGTTCACCCTATAGTATTCACTTCATACTCCTCCATTATTTTTTCCTTATTTTCTCATGTTAGTCAGACACTTCTGTTTATCCCTCTGGGCATATCTGATGTAAAATTTGAAGTATGGAACTGGAGAGATTCAGAGTAACTTTTATGTTTCAAACATACATGTACACCGTAATCCTGCACTGACCCAGGAAAGTGCAGTTCGCTGCATAAGCATGTTAGAAGCATGGAGCAGAAGTAAGTTGGGAACCTGGTGAGAGACAAGGGTTTCAGACTCTCTTTTTCCTATGGTGATACTGTAAAGAAACTGCTTCAGCCTGTGTGATGGGTGCCAGCCTCTTCCCACTCACAACATGAGTTTTGAAGCACAGAAGGATCTACCTTGTAACATTGCAAAGAGGAGGCTTGCCTTATATTTCCTAATTCTTTAAGTATTCGAGGTGTTCTACAAAATCCCTCTTCTTTCGATTTAAAGTCTTAATATTCACTTCATTTATTTCTGTGTATACTGAAATCATCAAATTTTGGGATTGTGTGTTAGAGCAGAGGGTAAAGGTCTTTGAAATTTTCAGTAGATCACTTCCCATAAACTGCTGCAAATATCACTCCACTAGAAATTTCCCCAAGAGAGAGTGATTTATTTGATTTTTTTGTGATCAGTTAGCAATCAGCTCAAACTTTTTTTGTTTGCTTTTGCTCTTCATTTTTAACAATAAATCAATTAGTCATTAAACTTACCACGATCAGAAGTAGAGCCCTATCATCCTGCACTACCTCTACTCTGTATTTTATATCACTTTTTAAATTTGAAAAGTTATACAGTCTTTAGACTACTGGGTGAAAATGTTGTTGAAAATTTAAAATATGCATTACAATTTGAAATGGAAGGGGAAAACAAGTCTTTACTATGCCATATAATGAAAGTTTTTTCCAAATATTTGCTATTTTTATCTAATACTAATAAATTTTGCATTACCTTTCATCCCACTGCAGTGACAAAACTTATCACATATTCTCTATTGGAGCCTATGGCTGATGAAGAGGTTTTGTTGCTAAACTGATGACAGCTGATCACCATTACCTTGCATGTGTTCTCTCAGGTAAATCACACAGTTACCAGCTGGCCTGTGAAAACTCTGCCTTATTCCATTTCAGCACAAGTGTTTTGAACCAGCATAGCAGCAAATAATTTATGCATACAGAACTTACTGCAAAATATATTTGCTTGAAAGTGTTATTGAACAAGTAAATATATTTAAACAAAAAGAAGCTGAACTTAATTACTGACAATATGGAAGTCTGATGGAGATGCCATGGGTGAGACTGGACATGTGTTTGTAGTAGGTGCACACACATCCCTCCAAGCAGCTCTACATCCAGACATTCACTGCAGGCACAAACAGGATCAAAAACCTCATCTTGTTCCCTTCTCTGTCTGACCAGGCTGAAAATCTGTTGGTTTGAATATGGATATTATGCGTACAAATCTATTCATGCTACATGCACCTCCTCAGGGGTTGGTGTTACCCTGGCTAGTCTGTGGCTGGTCCCTGCATCCCCAGATTTCCAGCTGCTTCCACCTGGGTGTGTGAGCCCCCAGGGCCCACAGCCCCACTCTGTTTACAAGTGCAGAGCCAACTGGTCATCAGGGAAAAGTCCCTGTACAACTGACCAAGCTAAACCAGAGCTTCAGGCTGTTAGGCTGGTGAGTTCAGAGTTTTTCTGATGAGCTGATGCTTGTGGCCATGAAGAGCCACCACAGCAGCTGGTTATAGTTCCCCCTATAAAGGCAAGGTAAATTGAACACTATATCTCAAGATTATAAAAACCCCCCAAACCACCTGGTTTTTTTTTTGTTTTTTTTTTTTTTTTTTTTTTTTTGAAAATGAGAGATTTCGCCCAGCCGTGTACCATTACATGGAGCAGTTTCACTTAGTCACACTCAAAAGTACTGAATTTGGCACTGTAATTTGACAACAGGCTTCACTGCAAACTTGCACCATGAGTGTGTTGCGAGGCTGCTCAGTAAGGTGGGCCATTTGCAAAAGTCTAGTTTATAAGCATGGATTATTTGCTCTTTAACCAGACGGTCTTATTGCAGCTCCTTTCCTAAGCTTACATTGCAAACCCAGTGTGACCCATGCAAAGCAGTTTGCTGGATGATGATGATGATGATTTTTCCTATAAACAGGAAAAAGCAGTGGTTCTGAGGGTTTTACAATGTTTATCAGTAGGAAAACAGAAGTGGCAATTGCTTTTAATTGCCCAATAATTTTATTATTCAAAAGATGGAATTTACAGGAAGCAGCTGCAGTTATAACTGAACCAGTTCTTTTAATGTGTTCCTGCTTTTTTTTCCCTGTATTATATTATCTATTGGTGATAAGCTGCTGGCTTCAGTCAAATTTTGAAGTACAATAAGAGTTGGATTTATCAAGCTCTGGTATGAATACTTCACTCACTGAAAGACACCTTTGAGAATGTTTTGGTTCTGGATTGTCTACAGAAATCCCATTCCTTATATTAAATCAACTTTAATTCTTTGTTCTCTCAGTACACAAGAATTTTAAGATTCATAACCTGTTTCTGTTTGTTTTTTCTCCCTTTGTAGTTTTTTCCACCCGTCTCTGTTGTTATTCAGTGTGTAAGAAAATGCAGCCCCACAATGAACATGCACTCTGAATTAATTAGCTGCTTTCTGTAAATACAAATAAATGACAGCAAGATCAAAATGAAAAGTGAGAAGGGGAGGACTAGCTACTGGCACACCTGTGGTGTTACTGCTCTTAATTTTAAAATATGTTTAAAAGATACTATATTTCCATTGCAGCCAAATTCTGTCTGTTGTCAGTCTCACTGCTGTTCATGTGGCCAGGTCCCATGCCCCAGAGTTGTCCCTGAGACTCACACAGAACTCCAAGCTCATGTATAGTTTCCTTTAAGCATCCTTTAAGCATATTTGAAGGCTTTTGAACTGCTATTTAGCTGCTATGACTAATGGAATATAACTGACTTCTCACAAATTACCAACATTGTCAGTAGAACACAGATTCCCCTCAGCACTTTGGAGATTGTGTTGGATGTACCTTGACCTACTCAACAGTGAAGAACTGAAGTCCCATTTAATCTGCATGTTCATAATTCCTTCCCAGTCTGGCAGCTCTTGTCCAGTGTTGGGCAGATGCAGATGCTCCGTGTGTGATTGGGGATGACCATTGGTGAGACAAGCAGAATTTGGTCGAGCTGTCTTATTTCCTGAAGACTAAAACAAGAGTTTACTGTTCTTGCTGCCAGGTTTTTCAAGGATTATTGGTAATAGTCTTGATTTGCTGTCCTTGTCTTGGTGAAAATCCCATTTGGTATAATCTCAATTCACAGCTGGCAATAGAGTATGGAAAACTGCAATGTGGGCTCTTGAAGATCAAGCATATACTAAATTTGCAGCTCAAATATAAAAGTATTTCAATTTGCTTAACCTCTGATAGTTCTGTATTTATTTAAAAACAAGTGTTCATAGTTCACAGAGCTTCAGCTCTTGTGTGATGGTATTTTTATGGAATGTGAGAAAGGTAACAGTTGGCACTGTGTGATGTGTTCCTCCACCGACTCACCTACATTCCACATTAATATTGAATAGGACTCCAGAGAGATATGACTGTGCTTTTGTTAGTCTGGACAGGCTGTTGTAATTAAATTTCTCTTTTCATTTCAATGGTGGAATTAAACAAATATTTTCCTTTGGAGAAAAGTAACAATTTGATGTTAATTGCTTCTATCTGTTTCTCAGCATTGTCAAATAACCTATTGTAAAAGCTACTTAATATTTCCAAGGGAATGCTATATATTGCATAACTTATTTCCTTTGCTGGTTATTTTGTTTGATGGTTAAATGGTAATTGGAATGAAAGGAATAAAGAAGCACTTGTGGGTTGGGAACCACTCAAGGGATTGAGAATTTAAAGCAGAACAATGATTTAACATTTTTTCTTTTGTTAAGCTTTTTCTTTTCATATGTGAATTACGTACGAGTAAGAGATTGTAGGGAGAAAAATAAAGGGAAAATGCAGAACTCATTTAGATCAAGCTCAGTGTGCCTAATAAGTAGACAGAAAAATCTACAAACTGTTTGATCTTCACAGGTTGTTCTTAGCCTTCCTAGACGATGTAGAATTCACAAAATAATTCTAAGAAAATTAGTCAATTAAAAATGAGAAAACACAGAAACAAAGTTTCAACATCGTTCCAAGAGGCATGTGGCTTCTAGTTACTGTGAAAGGGAAAATCATTAGGAAAAGAAGGAAAAGAAAGAGCACCTGCAGTAGAAATTTCCTGAAATGAAAAATGTGCTTGGATTACCACATTACTGAACTTTGCTACTGACATATTAAAGGACAAATCAGCTCTCAAGCATCCATTCAAAATTTGCAAGGTATTTGCATGTGAAAAATGTCTATAAATATATGTTAATTTTCAAATACCCAATATAAGGAGAGGTTATGGGCTATGTAAAAGGCGGTAGAATTGATTTAGATATTATATATGTGTGTCCTGGAGTACAGAATAGAATTGGCAGGGAAACACAGAGCAAACTGTATTTAGGAATTGGGCATCTGAGCTGGAGGACCCCAGTGAGGACCAGAACTGTTTCATCCCAGGGCTTTGGGCATCTTGGAATCTTCAGAAAGTTTCTGAGCCAAGAGTTGCAGAATTATGAATCAATTGTTTTAGTGGAGGCATGCTCAGCTGTGCATGTCTTTGAAAGGAAGATGGATTATGAAGGACACATGTTATCCGATTTTTCAGCAGGAGCTATCAATTAACCAGTGTCACCACTTTCTTGGGGTGCAAAGTGAGATTTTTCCCTACCTTTCTGTCACAATTTGAGGCTGTTCTCTCCCTCGAGTATATGCTGGTATGTGAAACCACACCAGCTACATTGAAGGAATGAAGTTGGAATTTTCCAGTTTATCATAAACCCCAAATCCTCAGCCATGTTTTTCACATATGAATAGAGCATTTCCGGATATTTAGTGGTTAATTATTTCACATAAAAAATTTAAAATATACAGGTGAAATTAAAAGAAAGATATTGTACCAGAGGCAAAGTGTAGATATTGCACTCTATACAATATTTGAAGTGTGTTCTATCTTTATTCTGTTTGTTCTATCTATGTTCTGAAAAAGAATAGCCCTCAATATTTTTGTGTGTGTTTTTGTTTGTGACTTTTCTATTAACTGAATTCTGTCAAACTGACAAATGGCTGAAATTTTGCTGGGCCAATTTTGCATCTTTCTAACCAATGAAAAATGTGACTGGTTTTCTTTGTCCACCATTACTCCTAGCATGGATTTGGGCAGTAACTGATTATAGTTCTTGTTTCTGAATTCCTTTTTAATGTGACTGGAGACAGGCACTCTTTTAGGGCAGTTGATTCTTCAGACTGTTTTAAGCACTGAACTATTGCCAGAGTTGTTTATTTTGTCGTCCTTTTTTTTTCCAAACTTCTCACTGTTGTCAAAAGTGTAAACTTCTTGAACATTTTTTTCAAGGGCAACAGGACAAGTTGACCACGAATACGAGGTTAGCAGAGAAAGCTGTTCAATACAGAGAGTATGCCAGTTCATGGTGGAATGGGCCTTGAAAAATTAATAAAACGAGTCTTGGTGCTTTTGTTAACATTTTTACAGCAAACTTTGTGTGTTTTTAACCTGATCTGCTTGCACGGTCTGATACGTGAAGAGCAGTCAGCATTCTTTCTTTATAAAGCTCTCCTTTATTAAGAAGAAAAGCCAACAGAGCTAGAAGTAGATCTAACGTGTTTTATTTTAATCTGATTAACTGAAAGAGATGTAGACTGCACCACCCCCCCATCTTGTAGCACCAGCTTAGTTTGTGTACAAATTTGTCTTTAGTGAGTGTTTATATAAAACATACATAGGTGTGAAGGCAGCCATCTCTGCTGCTCCTCAGTGGCACTAGCACAAATCTTATGGTAGAATCTTGCTGGTGCCAACTTCTGTCCCAGCAGATGATTGGACAAATCTACCAAGTGCCTGTCATGATCACACTGCTGTTCAGAGGTTTTGAAATGCAATAATATCCACAGAACTTGGGAGCCCACAGTTTGATATTCAAATATGTGTGGCTGGCAGGCTGGGATTCCATTTTTCTTCTTCTTTGATATGGAAAGTTGCTTTTAGTGTAAATGAAACTATTTATTTACTCAAAACCTCCCCAATTTTGGAATGCATAGGTGCATCACAGACTGACATTTTTGCTTCAGTGAAAGGGAAATCATACCTCAAACTGGGGCATTACTGGTCTGTATGCAAATCTCCATTGTTCTTAGCATTTTTATGTGAGAATTAAAAAAAGTAGATACTTTTGAGCATTTCTCCTTTTTCATCGAAATTAGACATTCAAATACTTTTGTGGATTTCAGTTAAATAAAGTGTTACTATTGTATTTCCCTTCCATATTCACCTTTTAATTAGATACAAGCAGTGTTCTTGTATTTAATCATACCTTATTTTAGTAAGAGCATTTTCAAGAGAATATTTTTTTATCACCACTTTTTTCACTTTAAAGTCTGTAGGTCCATCAGATATTTAGAATGCCTAACTTGTTTTTCTGTCTTTTAGTGTCCTAGTAACATAACTAAATACCCAGCAGATGTTCATTTGCACCTTAAGGTGGATAAGGATGCAGAGCCAGAATGGTAAGAGCCAGGAACACATCCTGTGCGTGGATTTCACTTGCTCATGCAGACAACTCATATAGCTTTCATTGCCTGCTTGTACTTTCAGTCTCACAGTTGTTATTTCATCAGCAAAAAGGGGTTTTCCTTCAAAGCCTTACCTTGCTCTGTGTGTTTTTTACAAATTATTATATAGACTGCTGTACCTCTTACAAATAAATACTGAAGGCTAAAAATATGGATTAGCAATTAAAGAATTAGAAGTGTGGTTTACAGATTCTTTCTAAGTCTTTCTCCCAGTATGTCTAAAAGCTTTTTTGTACCACAGCCAGGTTTGGAACAGCTCAGTCGCCCATTCTAAGTAAAAAGTAAGAAATCTGAAAATGGAAAAACTGAATAGATTGCAGTAGGTCAGCCTGGCAGTAACTGGAACTATTATGCACATAACTGTGGGACTATGTCTTCCCCATCTCAGAGCAAGCAGTCTTGGTCATAGCTTCCCTCTGAAGCAAGAAGAAAGAGGAGGAAAAAGATTTACAAAAGATGGTATATGAAGTCTGTGCCCTTGGAAATAATGAGCTTGTTTTTCCTCTGATATTTTTCAAAACAGTTGTAAATGGTGTTTGGAACAGTAATGTCTCTCTCCAAAAGATTGGGACATTCTTTCTATCTATCTATCTAATTTAATCTATCTAATCTATCAATCTATTTATCAAAATAATATAGCAGAATCATATATTTATGACCTGACAGCAATCAGGCATTATGTGACTACTACAGGAGGAAGTCTTTGCACTGGAAGGAGAAAGTTCTTTTACAAAATAAGTACTTGAACAATTGTGTATTTGAAAAATAGGATAATGGCAACATTGGACGTTGTTTTGAATGTCTCCTGAAGGAAAGCAAATGCAAAGTCTGTAGGAGTTTGTGTCAGGAATCAGCAAAGGTGAAATGCAGAGATCTTAATTAAAGGACAATGTAAACCAGCATTCCCTTCCAAAAGGTACCACAGGTAATCCTAAAGTGCTGGAAGATGCCCAGCAGCAGGTGAGACTCCTTGGGCTGTTGCAGTGTGTAATTACCTGCCCTGAGGGTTTTTGTGGTGCAGGAATTGATAGCAGATGGATTCTGGGGAGAAGAGAGTGGCTGGAGCAGCAGCTGGGAAATGAGAAGCTCTTCACAGGGCTGTTGTGGATGTGAAGGTACCATGTGAGAAGAATCTAATATTCTAATACTTAGAAGTTTCTCATATTGGTAGTGAGTTAAATTCGGGTTCCTTCTGGTATGAGCCTCTTGGAGACAGAGGTGGAAGTTCCCTTCACTCCCCCTGACATTCAGCTGACTTCAGCTGGTGGCTGCCTCTTTTGCAGGGTTTCCAGAGGTCACAAGGACTGCATGTGTCCTCCTTGAGTTATGAGATTGGAAGAGAGATTTGGGTGTGGGTTCTGAAGCAGGTGATTAAACTTGCACTGTGAGAATGGGCCGAAATTGAAGAACAAGAGCATCTCCTCAAATCTAATAGTTCTGCCAGGCATGAGCTGGAAACTGAATTTTGACTTAATGGCTGAAGTTGCTTTGAGATAAAAGTCTTTCAATCTTCCGTTAAGAAAATTGGCCCACCAAAATCTCACTGTCAAAGTCTTCCCCTCCCCTACCAAGAGTGTGTGATAAATGTTTAAAGTTAAGGGCTTCAAATGATTTTTGCAAAGTCTCATAAATGTTCCATATGTCACTTTCTCTAAAATTATAATCTATTATCTCACTCAAGTGGAATAATAATGCGTTGAAAAAACTAAATTTATCCCAGGTGCCCCAGCAGGTTGATTCTTCATTATGTGTTAATTGTTAATGGCATTTTTCCATGGAGCATCTGCCAGTTCTAGTGAGCAGAGCTTCCAGAAATAATATATTAATTTTAAGTGTAGACATTAACAGTAAATAAAAAACATTGTTTTGGTTTGGTTTTTTTAAGTCTTTATTTACTGTGTGTACATAATCTAGCTGGGGATAGCTATTATTTTAAGCAAGAGTATAAAATATATTTATAGAACAGTAGAAAAATAATATTTTATTGAAGGTCTAATTTAGTGGAATGTGTTTATTTCTGAAGTGCTGAGTCTTTACTATGTTAAGGGTAAGGCAATGACAAGTATCAACTGACATACTATGGTAGCATTTTTACATACATGTGTACACAACAGTGATATAATAATACTATAATATACGGTATTGAGGTTTAGGAATAAAAAAAAGTCTTATTGGTGTTGAGGACATGATGTAATTCTGTATTTCAGTTCCTGTTTCAAGGTAAAAGAACTGGTGAAAAAAATTAAAAGTAAAAATTTAAATTGTCTTCAATTTTTTGAGCTGTGCTCTTCAGCACCATTCACACTGTGGATTTAAACAAACATGGTTAAGGTGACACGGTGTGTCTTCATGTTGTCCCATGAATTTAAATTGTCAGTTACAGTATACTTTATCAATACAAAAAGGATAATAGTAAATTATAATTGATTTGAGAACATAAAAATAATCGAGGTTTACTACATTTCTGAGCCCCTTTGGGATCTATCTTTGGTTTATATCTAAATTATGATCTGTTCTTTATTCTTTCACAACTGAGTGTATCTTTGGATGTCTCTTAATTCCATCTCAATTAAGAAGATTTGAGTGTGCAGAGTGGGAGGAAGCAGTCACACAGTTTGGCCTGATCTGTGCAGTTCTATTACCAAAATCACAGCAGGTCAAGGCATGACCTTTGTGAGTGTCTCAGTATGGCCTCTGCTTCCCATGGGAGGGAAGTTCATGCTAAAGGAGTAGTATGTATCTGAAGGTTGTTTCCACAGTGAAAAGGCTATTCCTAGAATGTGTTAGCAGATATATATCTTATTTTTTCCTGTGATTAAAAAATGCTATACCTCTATTAAACAATGACATTATAGTAGGTAGATTTACAGTGCATATTAAAACTGGTTTTTAAATTGCTTCCAACATGTTATTCAGGTAAGGAACAACAGTGGGTCTGTAATTCCAGTGCTGTGCTAACTGCTTTCCAAATACATGGAAACAGACCCATGATTTTCCTGATTGTATTCAGTCTAAACAGGAATATCAAATACAAGATGGGAAATACGGATCTAAGAGAGAGGGAGAGCAATGTGGTGACCATTTGTATGAAGGGAGCATCCAGTCAGTGGTTGCTGCCAACAAGAAAGGCTCAGCTGATTTATTTGTCCCCTATCTTTGAAAGCTGAACAGGCATTGAACAGGCACAAGGAAGGGCCCCCAGAGATGCACAGTTGAAGGGGCAGCACTGAATAAACCTAATATCTGATAGGATCTGAAAACCTGGCAGTAAGAAGTTATGGGCAGTAGCATTTCTGTCTCAGTTCTTTTGCAGAATAAATTATATGTGGACAACAATAAAATAACTGAAAAACTAAAATATATGTAAAAAATATAAAAATACTGATGTCATTTTTTGTATGTAATCTAACATGTGTGTAAAGATGCCTAGAAAAAAATTTAAGTTTTTTAAAAGCAAGTAGAAGAAGGTCCTGACGGAAAGATCATAATGGTGTTACTTGACAAATATTCTAATTCAGTTTCTGATGGTGTCATTGAAGAATGTTTTTATTTTTCAATACTACCTTTCTCACACATTTGTCATGTTCATTATCAAATTGTTGTGAACCTTGTTTATATTGTAGAATTTATAAGCAAGCTTTGCTGTTTAAATGACCCAAATAATCAGGAAACTGATTGTATGAAACATATTAAAGATGATGGAAAGAAAAAGCAGGATATTTTATTCTCTCTTTGTAAAACTCTACACATTCTTTTTAATGATAAATGTATTTCTGAGTTGAGTATGATTCAACCTGTGATAAATGTGTCAATATTTTCATCATACATGGCCAATTTCCCTTGAAAGTCAAGAAAGCAGTGTAGTTTTCTCTAACAAATACTTTTGTCTTGTATATATATACTTTTTTTTTTTTCACTTGAATGCAACCCAAACTGGTGAATTAGAGACACAGAAAATAAAATGGGCATTCAGCAGCCAGGTGTTAACAGTTCAGTTTTCATATTGTCTGAATAGAAAAAAAAATCTCTTCATTACAAATAAAAATACCTTAAGGTTTTCAAATACTTAGTCTACTGAAACTCAACATTAAATTTTGGAAAGACATCTATGACAGACAAATCAGTTATCTTTTTCCTATTTGCAGTATCGTTAAATGCATATGCTTTTATCCAACCAGTTTGTTCCTGAGTTCTGAGTGTTTGTATTTGATACTCACATTAATCATTGGGTTTGGCTTTTCACAGTCTGGTTGAAAAGAATTTGACAGATACCCAGAGCATGCATTTATGCAAAAAAAACCCCTGATTCTGTTTCCTGTTCATGCAGTTTTGCTATGATTCTCAGGTACCAGGCAAAAAAGCAGTATAACCAAAGAGAATCAGTTGTGGGAATTTAGAATTTATCAAGATAATCAGTTTGAGATAGATAACAGAGCTATAATCTCTCAGATAATGAAGTTATGTTTTAATTCAGATTTCCAAGAACGGCTGAGAGGATTTCTGGACTACAGCTTGATGGAAGTACTCTGCGCAATCAGGCTTTTGTATTCCTGGTGTTGTAAGTTCTATAGGAAAAATGTTAAAGATCTTGCCATTTGTACCTCACCTTGGCTGTTCAGGTGAAAATGCCAGATAAAATGTTAGGCTTGATAGGAGGGCCTATGATGGTAGGAATTATGCCTGTGCCTGTGGAGGGATGGAAAGTCAAGGGAACTGTTTTTCTCTGCAATAGTGCAATTTGTTGTTTTGGAAGGGAGATTTTTAAAAGTAGCATTACTTTTATTGGTTAATTAAAATGCTTGCTTGCTATGAAATTACAGGATGTAATAGCAAATATTTGCTGTCAAATACCACTTCTGAGTTTAATGTGTCACAGGACTTGAGATCTTTAAGAAGAGTCCTGATAATAATGTGAAGCTAATGGTGTCTGATGGTTTGGTGTTTTTCTATTATTTTGCCAGTTTATTTATTATTTATTTATTATTTATTTATTATTTATTTATTTTTATTTATTTATTTATTTATTTATTTCTCTAAGTAAGTGAGCAATTTAAAAACATTGTGGGTTTAGCTCCATTAATATGATGTACTTTTTAATTTTGCTTTCAATGTTGTCTTTCTATTTACTTATGAATAATTGTATTTTCCAGACAATGTTATGGACAGTAGTGTTTGAGTCTAGTTGAGTACTGTCTTGACTTCTTGTTTAGGAAGACTTGATTCCTTTGAGGCTATGGTCTAATATAGAATTAATAGGCTGAGGTCTTGTTGAAACAGCTGCATTCCTCTTCCATGAAGATTTGCAGGAAAGCTACAATGACTTTAGAAGCAATAGCACTTTTTAAAATCCATGTACCAATATAGTATCTAGATACAGTTGCTAATGATTTTGTATGTGTCAAAAACAATTTCTGTTTCAGTTTTTGGGTTTTTTTTTAATATTTACCTTGTGTTTTGTAAAATACGTTATTATCCTTGGCTTGTTTTCAAATCTGCCATATTACTCTTGCTTAGCAATCAGTCATTTCTGTTCTATGGTTCCTGTTCAATGTTGGCAGGTTGCTCTTTGATATTGGATATTCTTTACTGTTCGAACCCTTTTTAGTACCATATAATGTGACAGTGATAATAAGGAATAAGTGGTTGAAATCCATTTTGCAAGATTTATAGCACAATGGGAGATGATCTCTGCTAATCATGAGGGACCACAGTCCAAATAATTTTATTCACCAGGGGCGACTATTTATTTTCAGTCTTGGAATGGCTGGAGCTATTCATCATTTTTAACATGTTTCCATCGTGGTATTGGTCTCCTGCTGTTGAGCCAAGAGACCCAATTGAAGACCCCCTTGATTTTTTTTACATTTAAAGTAAATTCACTGGGAAGGCAGCAGGAAAGTTTCTTAGCTTTCTGTGAAAAGTTGTATGTAAGTAGACTATACCCTTATAAAAAATAATCTTTAAAATTAAAGAGAGTTGAGCCTTTAAGCCTATAAAAAATGTTTGAAGAAGAGTTACAGAATTTATGCAATACATCCTTGATATACTTGAAATCACTCTTTGATATTTTTTCACTAAAAATATCAAAATCTCCACTTCTCTGGATGGTTTGTTATATGGTGCAAATCAATGAATTTTTTACTCATCAGTACATCATTCTGCACTAAATGCTCAGAGTATTCTGAAGCCATTTTTCTGTCACTACTTGTGGGAATTAAATGAAGTTCCAGATAAAAAAAGTCGACCCTAATATGGATGTATCATGTCCAAGTTGCAAATACAATTACCCTTTCTGCATCAAGAAGAAAATTCACCAGGGTACCCTGTGCAGATGGCAAGGCAGAATCTCTTCCCAACAATTTAATGAAATTTGTTTGTCCCAAGTTCCGTGTTATTTGTTCAACTCACCTTTGTTAAAGAGAAGAACCTCCCTGTGTAAAGATCTCCGTACGTATACACATTACACAACTTTGAATTTTAATAGCAATGTGATTTCTGTATGGCAAAATCACTGATCTGGGTAGTAATATATTGAGAATAGAAAATGTAATAATTACCCATCTGAAGTTTTAAAAAAAGTTTATATTTTTGTGATTAATAATTTAGTAATCTTAAATTTACAGTGCATTGCTAATGGAAGCAATGTTTTCTTTTCCTGTCCTGCATTTGTCCACATACAAATGTCTCTGAAAACATCAGTCAGGGAGTTAGATTTAAGTTAGAACTTAAAGGAAAGTTCAGACACTCTGTTATGGGGTTTTTTATCCATTTTTCCATTTCCTTTCTTGCACAGTACATTGGTTTTGTATCATTTCTGAGCCATTTCTATAGTGCTGTATGCATTCTTTTCATGGAGTTTTAGTTGCTCTCTTAGAAATCAAATCCTTTTTAGAATGTTGTGCTTAGATGAAAAAATTTAATGGGTATTTCTAGATTCTTGCATTCATACACTGGTTGAAGCCAGATCTATGGGGTATTTTGTGATTGGGAGGCAGAAATAGAACACAGGCTGCCGGACAGTAATCAAAAACTTTCCTTTCTTTCCTGTCTGTTCAAATAAGGACCAAAAAGCAACACACTCTATTGTCTACGAGCAAACTGCACAACAGTCCCAGCCTGTGAAGTGAAAACTCACAATGGGCTTCTCTTTAAAGAGAACCCCTGTACCTGAGCTACAGAATATATTTTCTGCCATCAGATAGGAATTCATAACTCCTGCCAAGAATACAGGTTATTAAAATAAAAAAACTCAACAACCTTAGAAAGAATGAAAACATCCAGAAGTCACAATGATGTTGCAACTCTAAAGCAAGAAAAGGTTCGTATATTCCATATGCTTTTGAATAAAATGCAGTATAGATGATAACACTTGCAGTGTAGATGATAAAAAGTCAACTTGCTTCCAAGAATAGGGGAAGAACTGCAATATGCTTCCAATAATCATTTAAACTCTTGAGGTATAAAGCACTGTTGGACAAATAGAGGACTATCTTATACATCATAAATATAAATTTTAAATGTAATCTACATTTGCCAGCTCCCTGATGTAGTAAGCATAGCAAGTAAGTCAGGTGGTCAGTAGAGAGAAATAAGAACTGAAGCTTTATTCTTTTGAATAATTAGCTGTTTCTTTTGTTAACTGGAACAGCATAGGTGATAAGTTGTAAAATAAGATTTCTATATTAACACTGGGCTCTTTATAAAGCAGAGCCTGTGAATCCTCAGAAAAACTTAATTATTGCTGCTTCAGTGTGAGAGGTTTTTTTGTGAGTTTTGATTGATGACTTTTTTTCATAGGCAAAGGTCATGGAAGGATTCTCATTTAATGCTGACAATAGAAGAGAAATCATAAATAAATGAGTGGACTAAAGATCCTCAGATACTTCAAGAGGTGTTAAAAGTGTTTTGAGTGGTCTGCTACATCCTGTAGTTTTTTAGCTCTTCCTACCTTTGTTTCTATTACCTCTTTTGTTTCAGTGCATGAGCTCTCTGTAATAAGGGTTTATGTATTTTGTATTTTTTCAGAGTATTTTAAGTCCCCTAATAGTTTAAACTACCTGTATAATATTTCAAATGTTCCCTCAAATATCTTTATATGTGAATATATTGAATATTTAGATACATTACTTGTATTAAAATCCATACACTTGTGTAATTGACCATGTATGATGTTTACTGGAGTGCTGGATTGTCAGGGTGGATGTAGACTTTGGCACTTGAAATATCCATCAACTCTTAAGAGCTTCCAAAAACCGGCAGTCTTTCCAAGTTCTCAGCACAATTAAGCAGTGCTGGCATTTTGACTGTGGTTTCAAAGAGCACCTTTGTTTGCTGAAGCAAAATAATATTTCTTGGTTTTCTTTGGATTGTCCACAGGAGAAGATAGATCATACGGCAGTTGGGATTAGCGTTAGTTACACAATATTGCGCAAATGTAGGTCCACAAATAGTCCTTTCCAGCCATTTGCATGTTCACCTTCATCTGCAACTAAATGTCTTGACCAGAACATGCTAAATTGCTGCTTTTCTGTTCCAGTTTGTTGGAAGGGAGTGGCCCTAGTCTTTGCTGTTTAAGATGGATGGTTCACTTGTTCACAGGAGGAGAAAAAAATTCCAATCATTCTGCACCACTGGAGTCTGGCATGAGCTGCTGAGAAAAAGGGGGATAAATGCCATCAGAAAAAAGGCAGATGTGAGGGTGCTTTTCACTGTAGAATCTTACTAAAACAAGTGGCTAAAATGCTCAAAATGACAACCTAAAACTCATACAACTTAGAATTTGCTTTGTTTTAAATAACTATTATGAACAATTTATCACAACTGAAAAATACTACTTTTTCCAAACCCTTTACATATTGAATTCATTGTCATAGCAGTCTCAAGGTATGTAATTCTTTATATTCTTATCATTAGGTGGGGTTTTTTTCATTGTTTGGAGATTACATGTTTTGATTACATGTTAAGTACTGAAATGAAATTATTTTGGATTAGTTGCTGCCATAAATAAATTTAAAAATCAATTCCAGGGCAGCATAACTTTTTCCATTTTCCTTGCTTCTTGTGGAGAATGCTCAGAGGGTGTAAGTGAGTGGTTTGGGCAAAAAAATGAAGAATTTATATTAAACATTAAGACAGGCTTTCATCTGGACTTCTTGGCTGTACCCACGATTTTGTAAGTGACTTGTGGAAAGCTGTATCTGTTTTCTGTGGCTGAAGTTGTTCTCTGCAGAAAAGGAGGAAGGAAGCAATAATTTTAACTCTTTTATTAAAGTGCTAGCTACTCTGCTCCTGATGAGACGTGATTATGAATGCTTTTGTATAATTCACCAGTGCAGTCCAAGGATTAAATCTTGATCAAAGTGGACTCAATTTGTATGTGGGATAAGCATTTTAATTATGTGAAAATACAACTTCAGGGTTGCCATGTCCCCTGTCACTATGGGACAGCATTTTCTTAATCATCCTCCTCCTTCTCTTTATCTATTTGAAGTTGCACTTCTGTAGCCTGATTTACAATGAAATATTTTGCAGTTGGCTGTGTCTCAACCAGAAGAGGAAAGGTTTGGATCTTGGGTTAGTGTCTTCCCAAGGAGTACCAGTATGTCTGTCTGGGAGGAAACCCTCAAACAAACTAAATCTGATTTTGCTGGTTTTTTTCTGGTTTTCATTGTTCTACTGAATGTAGTGATTGTTACTTCTTCTATGTGGAAGTCTTCTGCCACGTGCCGTTGCTAAGAAACAGGGCTGTTGTAAGTGATCCAAATAAAAGAACAAATTCGTACTAAATCCACTATTAAAAAGAAGGGCTATCTGCATGATATCAGAATTTTTGTTTCATGAAATACCCCAGTCATCATTAACTTACCTTGTATATGTTCTCGACACACCAGTAGATGAAGTTTGTAATGTTGAGTGTTTGGAAGAAGATCCCAACTGAATCCATTTGAATGAACCCTCCAGTTGAAAGGCCCCTGACACTTAAAGAGCTTAAATCTCTCTGCTGGGGAAACAAAGCCTTGTGTGGCAGTTACAGAGTACTAGAACTCTGTGAATAATGGAGTCATCTGGTTTCTTGGCTGAAGCAAAATAAAGGAAAATAGTTCAAAATGACCTGAGCCTTGAGAAGCGTGGAGAAGGTGATATTTAAAATAAACCCAAAAATATTTCGGCTCAGGTTGAAAGATTTGAATTTTTTTTTTCCAAATTAAAAAAAACCTCCATGCCACAACAAAATAACACAAAGAGAAATCAGCACATGATGAAAAGTTAGGAAATATCTTTTTAAGGTAAAGCTCCTTGACAGATTTGTCATCAATTAATAAATAAAAAAATTATTTAATGTGAAATTAATTTCTAATTAAATAAGTACTACCATGAAACATCATCTGAATAAGGGAGAAGGCCTGGTTCTTAAAAATCTTCCAAATGCTCACTCTCAAATCCTCACATTGTGGCTTAGCATGTGGATGGCAGCAATGCTTTTGGAGCCAAAAATGATGTCAGCAATTTGTACAGAGAGCTTGATGACAGAATTCCATCGTATTTTCTAAGCCATAGATGATAAATTACATTATTCATATATTAATGGAATTTGGTAGCATTGCTATAAAGTATTTTTGAAAGCTTTTTTGCTTTAATTTATGTTTGACTTTGAGTGAGCCTGAACTGTGTGTAGTGAAATGGAATAGAGTACGTACGGATGAAACTAATTAAATACTATCTGTTGCTCTTCATTTTGAAGCCCTGATTTTAGCTTGCTGTCTCAACTTTGATTATTAAAATACGTATGGTAGTTCTCACCCCACGTTACCTGTGAGTGTTACTAATTAGGTGTCAGGATGTCAGTGATTAATGTAAAATCATGAATAAATTACAAATAAAAGCCATACACATGTACAGAGCCATTTAACTATTTAGAATGCTCTGCAGCCCAAAGTACACCAGTGATAACCACTTCTGACCTTTGAGTTGGAGCTTCATTTGCCTGGAATTCTACTGATTGATTAAACGGTTGATAATAGTCAAGTCAGAGTGACAACGGAAAGCTCTTTGGTCACAACAATGCAAAAGATAATCTCCATCTGTCATTATTCAACAGATTTTATATACTTTCTAGTCCTGTGACTATTTGACATTCATCATTTGCATAACAGAGGAAAATATAATTAAGGCCGTAGTCCCAAATACTGATCAAAATTTAATAATGATGAACATAAACATGTAAACAGTAGAGTTAGGTCTTACAAAATTGTGCATTCTTGCTTAAATGTGCCTACCTACCATTTTTTTGTGGGTTTTTTTTAATTTTTCATAGAAAGGAGGTTACAGACATCAAATTAAATGCAAGAAGAGATGGACAGAACACAATTGTAATTATTTCTGGTATACCTGAATCAGAAGGAGTAACTTAGGGAAGAAACTGTCACCAGTGTTGAGGTAGATGCATCTCTGGGCTTTCTGAATGTCCTGCAGTGTTCTTAATCTGCATCCAAATGGACTGACAGTGACTGAAGCCTGGACAAATTGATGATTATTAACTGCAGGTAAGAGAATCCAGTCAGAGATGCATATTCCTGTGCTGCTTAGGTAGTAGTGATGTTGTCTTGTCTACTTAGGTGCTCTGTAACTTTTGGGAGCACATATCTCATGTCATGATTGTTTTGAGAGCTTTGCCCTGAACTACTGTCTGTTGTTTCCACTTTGTCTCATCTATTCGTTATCAGAACTGTCATGGTTTTTCTCATCTTGGGAGTTGTGTTTTGGGTATTTTAAGAAAAGGGGAGATTTTGCTCAGAGACCAACCTAAAGAATTTTGATGCTTCTGTTTCTTTGAATGAGGGATTAAATTAAATCCAAAATAAAAACAAAAACACCCCTATTCCCTAAAGTCAGGAAATAAAATCCAATGCTTCTAAATACGCATTCTCTCCATACCCCAGCTGCTCCATAAAATTGGTTTTTTTTGTGTGTTTCAGTTTCTCTGTTTCTACCCAAATATAGTTTCCCTGAGCAGATGCAGGGCTCTCCAGATCTGTGCCTTATGGCTGCTCTGCCATCCAGACTGCCTGTGCACTACAGGACCTGGGAACCCAGCCCAGAACTTCCAAGCTTCCAGCTCTGCAGCAGGGAAGCCCCAAGAGTCCTGGATTCAACCCACAGTTCCAAGGTTTCCAGATTCTGTAATGCCAACAGAGTAAAGGATGTTGCAATGGCTCCCCAGGCTCTTTGGCCTCCTGGTTCCAGAACAGAGAACTTGGGAAGCAGGACTAGATCAAGACTGATCTGATGATGTGAGATAGTGAAAACTTTGGTATCAGGTGAGGGTATTGAATACCTGTTTCCTGAATTCGGTTCTACTCTGGAGGCCCAACAGCTTCTGTGGTTCTGCCCTTCAGTGTCCTTCAGTCTCATGGCCGGGGTGCTACACAACAGAGTGGCTGCATAGGTCCAGTTCTCTCCATCACCCTGACCAGAGCTGTGTCCAGTGGTGCTACAGCCCCCTTGTAACCCAAAAACAGGGCTGGGGAGGTAAGGGAGGCCTTGTGTATTCTAGTACACCTCATTCACCACTATACCTTTATAGAGCTTTTTGTCAGATTCATGCAGGATCAATGTTGGAGCATCATGGTTTTTTTTCTTAAAAAAGCAGACTTCCCAGCACCACAGAACTCTTGCCATTTACCAGATCTAATGTGTAGATTTTCTACACATTTGGTCATTTAGCAGAACTATAGAGAGATTTGAAATAAGTAACAGAAGGAAATTGAAATAAATTTTCATTACAGATGTGTCTGAAATTTAAAATCCAAGATGAATGGATTTCATTAGCTCTGGACACTTTGGTTTTCCTATAATTCAAACATGTCAGCTTTACAACATGCAGGCCCTTGGGCCATCATTTGAAGTGAGTCATCTTTATTTTACATGTTTAAACTGGGCATATATTCTGAGGTTTGTGATATTCTGTAAAATCTGACAGATTGTGACTGGGAGTTGTATTTTCATACCTGTAAATAAACAAAGAATTGTTTTACAACATTCCAGTAAGTCTATTTTATGATCAGTCATGAAAAAGCTCAGAGAACCATTTTTGGAACAGGCAGTGGATCTGCATTATTATGCTTTCAGTTAAGGTAATGGGAATTCAATAGAGTCCTGTCTGGATATATCCTACCAATGGTGCAATAAGGATCAATTTGATAGGCCTTAATTACTTTAGTGCTCATCTGGTGAATTTTTTATTGTGAATCATGTATTACAGATTTAGTACATAGGTGCTAACCCAGATATCTTTCCACTGTCAGACTTTTAAATAGAGCTACAGCACAGAAAGTGCATCCAGAAACACGGAGTGGAAAGAGACACATGACATTTGTGGGATCTTTTTGGTCAGGGCATGCCCACTTGGGATAATTTACTTTTTCTTCCTTCAGGTTTATGTTACAAGTTATTTCCTTTAAGAGGAAAAGGCTTGCACCATATTTCAGTATTGATGTGAATCTGAAAATGTATGAAATAAATGAAGACATCAGCCAGGGGCCAATTGCATTTCACACAATCAAATTATACTAAGATGACCTGAACTTCGCATTCAGAAATGATACTGAAATCACATTGGTGAGAATATCTGATTTGCTTTATAAAAGACTGTTCAGAAAAAGACAAGATAAATTGTTAATTTTATACAGCTGTATAGACAAATTAAAGCAATAGATTCTAGGGTGCTGGAAAATCATCCTTGCTCTTTGGCTTCTGTCCATGTATATTCTTTGAGATCTTGTTTATACTGGGGATTTGCTTTCATTTCAATCAAGGACAAGCTGCTGTTAGAATAGCTAATCTCTTGTAAATGCCAGCCAGTGTAGGGTGTCCCATTACCAGTGTGTCCTCACTCCTGTGGTCTCAGGGAGCAGGCATTTGAGCCAGTCCAAGTAACAAACTTCATTACCTGCACTGACACTGGGGTCAGCGTGGGGATATGAACTGGGGGGAAATGTTGCTGCTCATCACTGCTCTGTGCCTGCTCTGCCCTGGACGTGAGTCCCCCCTCTCCCGTGCTGCTCCCCAGCTGGGACACACACAGCTGGGGGGGCAAATCCTGCCATGGGGCAGGGTGATGGCAGTGAGAACTGGGGTGCTTGGAAGGCCCAGCTGCAAGTAGGACTGTTTATCTAACCTGGTGCAAAAGTGCCTGTTGCAAGCAACCCCCTGGCTGACTGCTCTTAGCTCTGGTACCTGGCAAGGTTCTTGCCAATAAAGGCTTTGTAGAGACAGAAAAGAAACCTGTTGCTACTGCCTGTGTCTGTATTTTAAAGAATGAACAACTGCGAGCAAATAATGACATGGTTCTCATGTGATATCTCTTGTCTGTTTGCAGAGCAGAATGCCAAGCTTTTGAAAAGGACACTTTCATCGTCTCTGTTAAGGACTAACATATTCAAAGTCATGAGCTTGTACAGAAGCTTCTGATAGAAGAATTCATTTTGCTGTGTTCATGCTTTTCGGTTTTAAAATGATTCTTTCCTCATTGCCAAAAAGCATGAATAACAGCTTGAAATGCTGGAACCAAAGAACAGCTAACTTTGAGGAGGTACATAATGTTTTAATTCTCCTGGTTCAGGTATATAACACAAGCTTCCCTGGAGGAGTGTTTTTCCTTGTTAACTCGTTTATAAGATAACTGAGGCTACAGGTGTTCAACTTTAATAAGGCATTAGTGAACAATTATATAAGACACTAAAAATAAAACTAGAGTCTTTGCATGAAGAAAATCAACACTGAGGGACAAAATAATTAACAGCAACGCTGCACAATCAAACACGGGAGAAGATTTTTAGAAACTAAAATTATTGGATAATAACTTAAAGTATACAGAAAGGATGATATTGAAAGAAGAAAAGAAAGCTATATTTTTATGTGCAAGATATGAAAAGACACCAATAATATATAAAAGAATAACTGGTGCTAACACTACTAATAAAATAATTTTCTGTTTGAATTAAAGTGTTCTTTAAAATATTGTTTTAAAATAGCGAAGAGCCAGCTTTCCACTAACATGTAATGCTGTATTCCCTTGATTTATGAAATCTCATTTAAATTGCAAACCACTGGCTCTTCTGTGTTTGTACCTTAGCACTGTATAATGCTGCAGACAGCTCAAATAGCCACATTGCTGAGAGAAAGAGGAAATTAGATGTATTAAACCTGAAGAATCAGTGACATTCAAATAATGGTTTTGCTCTTGTATTTCTCATTTGTTAGAAGGAGTTCCTAATAAAAATTCTAATGTGTCTTAGCTTTGGAAACAATGATCTGTTCTATTACCCTCAACGGAACAAATTTAGGACAGAGGTTCTGACACTTTCTTAATTATAAGAAGATATTTGGTGAAGTGCTTGGCTCCCATTTGTCTTCATCTGAACTTACCTTTTTACTCTTCACAATGAGCAATGGTAAATTGGACCAGTACTCCTCTCTCATATGGAATTCCTTTTAGCATTTGTTTGGTAGTGATATGAAGTTGAGACAGGGGGAGGTGGGAACTTTGACAGTTTAATGTCACAGGAGTGCAGGTCCTTCCACCTTCAGCACAACTTGTCTTCATAAGGCACTAAATATCATTGTAAGGTCATCCACAAATACCACACCTGAGATCACATCAGATGCTGTATCTCAGCAGTTCATTCACGGGGATATAGTCAGGGAACAAAGAGAGTGTAAGTGGCTGATCACCTCCCTGTTTGATGTTCTCAGGCAAAGTTAAGGGCTGTACAACCGAGGCATGAGTTGTGCAAGAAGACTGAAACACTCCAACTGTGCACATGGCTTTGAAAACACGAAATGAGTCACTGTAAGGAGTCATTGTCCAGAGTCGTGACTGCAGCCTGCAGCTGTGGAAACACCTCTGCAGCACTGCCAGCAAAAGGGATCATTTCAAATTAGAAAGCACTGCAGTTTCAGATGAGTGAACAAGTGGAATATTTGCTCTGTTTCTTAGTCATTCCCAGCAAAATAGAGAAAAAATGGTTATCTTGATAGATTTGTAAGAACTGCTGATGTCTGACTGAATGTTTGTGTATTCTTACAACAGACGCAAAATGTGGCCCAAGCCTTTCAGTTATTAATTGGAGTAAATTCTGACAAATTTTGATGGCTTACTTCTGGTTTTTAGCATTGTCACTTCTTTCAATGCAGGTATTTATTTTATCCCTCTATCGATATTTATGTACATAAATATAGACGTATTTACATAAGTAAACATATAAATATACATGTGTTTATGAACAGAAGTTTCTCTTTCTGATTTTGCAGGATGTGCACCTACCTTTTGTTAACACTAGAGATAATATGGTAGTAAAACTTTTTCATTAAAAAAATGTTTCAGGATGGAATTGGGTCACTTTTTTTTTTTTGCATAAGTCTGTTTCAAAGACTTTCAAACTTATAAATATTTGCTGGCTGTACTTGTCTCTTTTTGATAAAGTAGGAATAACTGTTTTCCTTGAAATCTGCTTGTGGTTTTTGTTGTTGCTGTTTAATTTCTTAACTGAGCAAGCTAAATTTTCAGAATGAACACAGGAAATTTTGTTGTAAGGTATTTGAAATCTCACATCTAATTCCATTTCTAGATATGCAATTTCATTACAAAAACAGAATATATTTTTATTTTTTTTCTCTGTACCTTCCTGAAAGTTCATTAAATGCTTATATATCTTCTAGGGTTATTAATAGTTTGGTATTACTACCTGTAATTCATAGCAAACTGAGAAAAAAAATCAAGCAACATGAAATAAATGTGAGAAGCCAAGGGTACACAAGTATTTTTAAAAGATAGCTTTAGGTTTGAAGGAATGTCTAGAATAATTACATTACACTGAAAATAAAAAAAGCAATCGGGCAGTTGTTAATTATGTTGTGATCCCCTCCTCTTCCGTAAAGCATGGATTTCTGTGGAATTCAGTTTTATGTTCTGTGGGTTTTATTTGTTTCTTCATTACTGTAAAACCTCAACTGTTTCTGCTGCATGGGAGAAGGGTCTTAAACCCATGCTCCCATTAAGAACCTGAAGTTGTAATTGTGTTTGATCAGTTTATACCTGAATATATTTTTCCATGGGATGTTAATGCATTAATATATATTCCTTTCTGGTTGTCCTTTAATTTTCATTAGGCTTCTATCTATTAAATTATTTATATTATAAATTTGTATTAAGTATATGCATTTCGTGGCGTGAACATAGTTAACAATTCTGAACATTTTTGAATTTCTTACTTGTGTGTTTCTGCTTACTGCAATTAGACCTTGCTGTAGCTAATGAAACATATGTGATTTGTTTGTTTATGCCTGAGGACTGAATTTCCTACTGAATAATGCAAAAACATATGCAAGGACAAGTATAGCAAGTGGAATTAAGAATGTGTGCATAGACGATATGTGAGCAAAGTCAATTGAAAGAGGTGTTAAAGCTTTGGTCCTACCTGCTCAGTCCAAGTGTAAACATGTTATATCATACAGATTTTTACCTCAAACAGAATTAAAAACAATTGGAAGAGTTCAGATGTTGATGTGCTATTTGGTAGAATATATCTCTTTGCTTCCCTGCCCTGTGTTGTGCTGACAGATTCTGAGCAGAGTTGTCTCTATACATCCATCTAGAAAAGACAGCAAATGAACATCAACATTTCACTTTCAACTGCGATAATATGTGAAACCAGGGCTATAGCATAAATATTTTGCTAAAACCTATTCTGTGAGATCTCAAGGCATCTTCTTGTTTAGGAAAAAGCTGATATAATGCCACCCCAGATTAACAATTTGAATGTTTTTCCTGATGCATCTAATCATTACTAGTCATAGAATCATGGAATGGTTTGGGTTGGAAGGGACCCTAAAATCACCTAGCTCCACCCTCTGCATGAGCAGGGAGACCTTCTACTAGACCAGGATGCTCCAAGCCCCATCCAACGTGGCCTTGGACACTTCCAGGGATGGGGCATCCACAGCTTCTCTGAGCAGAAGCTGTTCTAGTGCCTCACCACCCTCACAGTCTAATCCTCGTCCACATAGAATATTATTAATCTTCTTTTTAAAACAGTAGATTTTTTGAAGCATTACAGATAAGATGAAGGGAAATCCAGTTTGATTAATTATAGGGTATAAACATGCTGCAGACTTATGTTAGTGGATTAGATTTTCTCCCAGAAATAACTTCAGTGGAATTGCATCATGAGTAAAAGTGGTCCAGTTAATCTTATAATTATATTGTGAAGTACAGAAGTAGGGAAGAACGGAGTCATATCCATCTCAGATAAAAAATTCTGCCTTTGATGTTTCTTTGAGAAACTACTCTGATTTTTATAGCAGCAAAGTGGGCACTGAAGTTGTATTTTCTTTACCCACAACACCTGCTTTTCTCTGGCATCTGCAGTGATGTGCAGTGTCAATACCATTTTGCTCATAAACTTTGACAGGTTCAATGTGTAATCTCTGCCCCAGCAGACAGTCTTCAGCTCTGCTGTCCATGTTGGGAAATTAATGTCACACAGCTTGAAAATTTGCCTTTAGCAAGTCCTTCTAATATTTGACTGGCCTATCTCTGTCATTCGCTGTCTTTTAAATGGGCGTATAGAGATAGCTCTGAGCAATATTTATCCCACATGCACATGGAATGCCCACTCCAGCACAACTAAACCCCAAGGATAACCCACTCAGTGCTTAATAATTTAAAATTAAATTTTATATCAGCCATAATATCAGCCAAGTGTCCTCCTTGGGGATTGTTTTGTTCAGATAATCAACAGGTAGAAATTAACCCAAAGCCCTTGTGTCTGATTATGGCTATAGAGTGATCTTCTTGCAGTAAGGACTTCAGCTAAGTTCTGGAGTTCAACGCAGCTTGTATGTATTTAAGGGAGTGCCTTTCTAAATTATCCTGAAATCTTCCCTCTCTTATACTGCACCTTGTGCCTTGCACAGTTCAAATATTTTGTCTTACAATTTAATAGATAAGTTCTTAAGGAAGAAAGATATCCTCTTACAGTCTCTTCATCATACTCGGAAAACACAGCATTATTTAGATAATAAAATTGAGTCCTTTTTGCTAGTGGACCTTTTTTGTCAAGAGGTTAATGGTATGGTTATATTTATTAATAATATAAGTAATATGCACTAGATAGAAAAAAATATTATTTATGAGATTCAGATGTTACACAGTGATAACAAAAAGAAAAGCACAGCCCACTGATACCCACAATGTATCTCTTACCCTGTTTTAATAGCAACCTCATATTTTTCTTTCAATACAAATGACCTGGAGGAAAAAGTTTTTAATGGATAGCAGATACATTTAAAAGAAAGTAAAAAAAAAATGTGATTGATTTGCTTTGACAAACTAGGTTTCTGATTTGTGAAACTGATATTTCTCCAGTATATATTTTTGTTTCAGTGACTTTGCCTTAAACAAACAGAAGAAACATGAAAATATTCATTATTTTTAGGCAGCTTTCTGCTGCCAGGGTGTTTGCAGCATGAAATAAAATTAACTATGATGGATACTTCTCTGTATTATGATAAACTTCGCTACATTAGTGTAAGTTAGCTGATACCTAGTGAAATGGCTATTCTGGCTATGCTACGAGTTCATTGATGAGAAATAATACTTGTTTAACAGCTTTAGTGGATTTTTGTCATTAGTGTCTCGTGCTGGTGACTGCTTTAATGCAAAGGATTTGTCTTCTTGTCTGTTTCTTTTCTACTGCTTTCTCTGAGAGAAAAGTGGAAAACAAACAAAAAAGGTTAGTGAATTGTTTTCTTAAGGAAATCCACAGTTATACATTTCACAGTAAATCAATCTATCCAGGTTACTTTATTATTTGCATATAAGGACACACTGGTGAGTGTGTGTGTATATTTATGTATGCATGTGTGTGTTTTAACACAGATTTATAAAATAAAATATTAGTTGGTGCACCACTGCCTAGCAAGGGATTTACTCAGAGTAGGTGTCCCTCAAGCCAGAAAGTATCTACACTTGTTTACCCAGTTAACCACAAGTATCTGAGACCTTTTCATAAAACAAAAAAATGTTTACTGTTTTGTAACTGGGACTGGTTTATGCTTTATTATTTTAGGGGGCAAGCAAGCCTCTGATCACATGCCTTGTCTCCCTTTCTGGCTGATTTCCCTTGTCTGGGTGTTGCCTGAGGCTGTTCTACCTCAGGTGAACGTCAGACATTGAGGTTGTTTTTGAATTTCAGCGTTTCTATGGATCAGATCAGAGCCCTCATTGACTGTGACATGGAAGGCAGTTACTTTCTATCCAGAATTAAGACAGCTTGCATATGCTTTGAGCTTTAATTATTTGAGTCATATTGAAGTCATTAAGAACATGTAGCCTAAAGTTTTCTATGCATATGTGGGCAAATGTTTGCAGAATCAGGCTTGAATTTCACAAATTAGTTTTGAGGCAAGACTTACAAGGCAGGCAGAGCTTTATAGATTGAGGGAAAGGTGGAGGAAAGAGCAGGTTTTTGAGAAAAATAAAGATTAATAGAAACCATATGTAGGATTCCAACTGATTCAGTGGGGTCTAGACAGTTGCCCTTTCTTGCTGTTCAAATGTCGTATGTGACAATGACAGGAGCCATATGTGAGCCACAAATAAACGCTTCCTAACTCATGTCTTCTCTGTTTAAAGTTTAATCAGTCTGTTTTAGCTAAAAGAAGATGGATGTTTAGGAGTGAAAATGTCACACAAACAGCATATCAGCATGTTATACCACGAGGTATGTTATGAAACTCAGATCATAGAGTTTGTATTAATTCCTTAATGAAACTGAGTGACAACAGTAACTCCAAGATGTATGGTTATGTTCTGATGGATAAATCTCAGTTAATTCTTCCATATCCTAACCTCTCCCTGTATTCTGATTTTCTTTAGTTCATACATTCCTGGCTGGGGTTTTGTTTGGTTGTTGTTCTTTGTTTCTTTTTATCATCATTTCATCTGTTTTTCTAACATGCTTTTCCCCATATACTTTTGTTCTTGCTTATAGGTATTTGGGTGTATTTCTCAATGTTTTGTCTACCTGCCTCTCTATTACATTTAAATCTCAAAGTTTAATGGAAAAATGAAAAGCTTTGCTTCCTGTTCAAATAAATGTCAGGAACGGTTTCAATTCAGGAAGACAGACTTGTCAGGAACTTCAATTCCATTTCCAAGATTGATTTCAATGTGAAGAAGACAAATTTTGCTATATAATTTCTCTTGATTAGATTGTTTTTTTAGATGACGTTTGAGGAAGATTGTAGATTTGAAAATTCAATGTAAAAAAAAAAAATTAAAAAGCCCGTAAACTATTACTTAAAAGGGAGGGACAGAGAAGAAAGAACAGGAAAAGTATTCTTTCACCTGTGAGTTGTTTCTAGTACAGTAGTCTTTATATGGCCTGTTTTGTCTTTCAGTTTCTCATGATCAAAAAATCTGGTCTTCAGCTTCCTGCCTCCCCTGCAGAACTGTGACTACTTTATCTTGAAGTGCTGCTTTTACAGATACTTTCTGGCATGGGTGTTAGCATCATGCCAGTATCCTTGCATCTTCATTAGGTGAGGTGAGTGGTGTTTTCCAGTGGGCAGGAATAGTAATGTAATGTAATAATATCTCTTACTTTGATATTTCCACACTATTACAATTATCATACCTTGTTACCACCATTTTGTGTAACAGTGGTAAAGATGTTCATAAGGTGAAAATTGTTCTTAATAGTGCTCTGAAATTTTAAGTGCATGAAATGGAAGCAATTATATCATATTCAGGGGAAAAAAATCTTGAAATATGTGTGTATTTTGTTTTGTTTCTTTTTTTTGGTCTAAAGAAACTGCATTATGGATTGTTGGATGCCATCAGGAAAAGATTGTGTCCTTAATTAGCATCAGGTTTTGTCTTTCTTGCCAGGACTAACAGTTTGTCAGCTGGTAAATAAATATTTGACTCAAATGTAATCAGTGACTTCAGCATTTACACATTGTAGAGGTGTCATAATATTGGGAAATTAGATTTTTCCTAGGCCAGTGCAAGCATTAACGTTCAATCCGTCACAAAGCTTAGGTAGGTCCTGACATGCTTTTAGAGATTTATACTGTAACAGTACATTTAGAAATGGTACTAAACTGACTAAATGTTATATTTCACTGTAGTGTGCATTTCCAAGGAGTTATAAGACATTCAGTCACTGTATGAATAAAATGCACATAGATAGCAAGACATGAGATCTCTGAAGTGGTCTCACTTTTAAATCAAATTACGTGCTATATTAAAAAATGGCAATCTTAACTGAGGCACAGTAGAATAATTCAGCCAAAGCAAATGCTCTAAGTGCTGAGCTATTTCCCTTTGTATCATTGCAACTTTTTGTGTAACTGGTTTAAAGAATGAGAATTTCTGCTCATTGGGTTTGTGGATATTGTTCCATTTTATTAGGATTTATAATTGATCCAGCTTTTCACTGCAAAGTATTTAGAAGTTCAGTTAACTGGAAACAAGAGCAAAAATACTTTCTTATCTACATATAAGTTTTCAGTTTTATTACTGAGATTTGGAGCTTGACACACCACAAGCTAAACCAGAGCAGTGGCTTAAGAATCTCTTGTCCTGCGGTTGCATTCGTGCTCACGCTGTGTCATGACATCGGCTCGACTGGGCTGGAACCGTTCCTGCAGGATTTTGCTCTCAACTGCATCAGGGATTTGCTGTGTTTTCTTTTAAAATCCAATCTGGGTCACAGCAAGGTCTTACAGTGTAATCTAAAGAGGATATAGCCCATGAAGGCAGACAAAAATGGAAAACAAATTATGAAATCAGAGTTGTCGCTAATCCCTCTGTTGGGGAATGGCTTCCTTACCTAACAACTGAATTCTGGCACAGCCTGAAGTGGACTTTCAAATTTCTGCAATATTGTATATGACATGTCAAGTGTGTGTCTTTACAAAACATGTCAGTGGTTTTCTTAACAACCAATCCCAACTTCTGGGAAATAATCTTTTGGATTTCTTGAAAGTCTGCTTCAGTAACTGAGCTTATTAATCAAATATATGTTTTAAAACACTTATGTAAGTGAACAGTACTGCTGAAATAAATTTTATCAAAATGCTAAGAAAACCTGTCAATTCAGAACAAAGAAAAATGCCCAAGAAAGTAAAGAAGATGATTTTCCCTTAACACTCTAAAAGGGTTTTTATTATAATATGGAAAACATTTTTCCCCAAAGCCAATGTGCTCATTTCTGTGGATTGTTTGTCTATAACATCTATATCCTCCTTTCTCCTGATGAAATTTCCAGAAAGTTATGCATATTCTTATTAAATGTGTGATCAGACCCCAATATTTATTTCAGGTAATGGAAAAAGTAGCTGGAAATTGGATTTCTGTATTTTACAAAACACACAGAAAATAAATTACCTTCTAACTTGCTCTAATCTTTGAGCACCAACCTTTATATTATTTACAGTTCAGGAATGTTCCAAAAAATCTCATTTAGTGAATGAAATTATTTTTGAGAGGTTTATTGTCAGTCTCCTTGGTGCTTATTTGGGCAGTTCATGTCAGCTTCATTTTACATCTGTAAAAGCTGCAAAGCTGAAACTTTGATTTTCTCAGAAGACTTCAGGAGTCTTTTCTAAAAGTTTACATTTTCTGTTGAATATAACAATCGGGTAAGTTCTATTAAAAAAAAAAAAAAAAGAAAAAACTTTGAACATGATAGAAATTGTGAGAAGTCTGTATGTATCTGATGCCTCATGCTACTGAGAACCCTGGCTTTACCCAGTAAGCTGTCAGTCCAAGAATAGTCTAGACCCCCACAATTTACTTTAAAATAAAACATAATTCTCTCTTGATATCTGTACCTTTTTCTTTTAAACATCAACTATAAAATGTCAACTATAGAACAGTTCATCTTGGACATTTGAATAAGTAGTATTTACTTAACTGTCTTTAAAGTGTTGAAGACAACTAATTTTAAGGAAATCAGTATTTTTGTGTAGTTTTAATATAAAGCAATAAACTAAGCTAGACTTTTATCAAGAATGGCTAACTAGGGCCTTTGAAAAAAATCTCATGTGCAGTGAGATGAGAAGACCGGGGCTATTCATCTTACAGAAAGAATGAATAAGAAGGGGCATAGTAAAAGAAATCACAATGAATAATTGTGTGTCTAGGTAGATTAGTTTATTTGTTTAGGGCTTTATTCACTCTTTCCAGCAAAATAAGACAGCCAATCAATTTGGAGTATGTGAATGAAAGTAATTTCTCTCCCATTCCCAATTAACACGCTGAATTGACTTCTGCCAGAGATAGATAGGAACGGTTTCTTAAGATCTGAGAAGGGGAGGTGACACAGGGCAATGATAATATCTCCATTTCCACCCTCACAAAGTCTCTAATACTTCTACAGTATGATTAATCCTATTATAGAAAAGTATTTTGCAAGAAATATGTTTTCTCATTACTTAAGCAATGAAAAACTGAGGCAAAGAAAAGTACAGAGATGCTTCTTTAGTGACTCAGTTTTCACCTGGCATGACAGTAGGCCCAGGCCCTGAGACCTGGTCTGGAATTTTCTCCATTGAAACCAGCTTAGCATCTCACCAGTGCTGACTGGTAGGAACATGCAAATGGAGCAATTTTAAGCTTGAACACTATGAGCATTCCTTGGGGATATCTGTTGTTGCCTGATTTCACAAAAATCAGATGGATCACAGCGGCCACTGCTGTGGTTGAGCTTGCTGGTGCTGCACTACTAAGTTCAGGGGAAAAAAACCACCAAACCCTCACCTGGTTATTACTGCAGATAAAACTAATATGTCCATTTCCACATGTTCTTTCAAGGCCTAGTAGTTTCAAATATACCATATGTCATTTGGTCTAGAAGTAGCTCTTTTGTACCTCAGTGATGCATTTTCCTCTTTTTTTCCCCCATCTGGTAAGAAATCCTTTATTTTATTTTTTTCCTTCAGTCCCCTTCTTTTAAGCAATAATTTAACTTTTATTTTTCACTATAATATCTTTAAAAAGTGGAGATATTTTCTTCAGAAAATGTAATTCAGTTGTGTCCTTTTCCTATGCTACTCTATCCAAGAGGTTCAACAATAGGGATTGAAATTGTGTGAGATGCATTTGGAGACAAGAAAAGTAGAGCACTGAGCAGCCAAGGAAGTCAGATGAGAACAAGGCATAGTAAACTAGGAAAAATCACAGTGAGGAATAAGAAAATAAAAGGGGAATCAGAAGAGTTAGTTGTGGTGGAAGAAAACAGTGAAGAAGATAGAGAAGCAAACAAGAGGCAGTCAAACACCCTGACATAGGTAAAGAAAGTATTTAACGTCCTTTGTCTGGCAAATATTTGCTGGTACATTAAGCAGGCCAAAAGATACAATGTCTAACAAATCTGAACTCCCCAAACATCCTGCCGCCATAGAAAAGGAGAACGTGATCTGGATCATGCTGGTAGCCTGATACTGTATTTTTTCTGCCAACAATTTAATCACAGGCTCTTTATTCACTTTTCTCCCTTTTATGTTATGAATGGCTAGCAGAAATGTTTTATACCTCAGAGTTTTCTAGAAGGGAGTAAAAATGTTTTATTTTGCTGTTTGTACACAGTATATCTTAGTGTGGCAATACTCTCTTCCTGGCAGTGGATATTGTGAGCAATGATACAACTAATAATTAATTACTCTCTTTATATTGCATTTTAATTAATTTTTCTTGATATCAGCAGTGACAGAATCCTATATGGCATCTGTAATGAGGAAACTTTACCACACCAGGCTCCCACTCTGCTTCCCAAATTGAGTTCTTTTATTCTCACTGTACACTTGTCTAGGTGGTGAGTTATCTTTCATGTTAATGCAGAAGGTTGATTGAGCTTAAGATAGTCATATTATTTATCAATATGATGATAAATGCAGTGGAAACAAATGCAATAACCTCTCAGGGGACCAGACTATCTTGTTTTCATATGCCAGGATCACTACTGAGTCATCTCACCTATACATTTATTTTTCATTCCCTTTATTCTCTTTGTTAAAACAGAAAATAAAGTGATTAATGCATCAAGATGCTGTAACTTGAATAAAAACTGTCTACAATGTGGATAAGTAAAGGCGCTTAACCCGGATGCTCTCGAGGTAGTGACAGAGCCTTTCTGCGAGCTAAATCCTTGCTGTGATGAGTTGCAATGATTTTACAACTCTCCCAAATGACAGAGTCCTAACTACTGCAGGTAACCTGTTTCTGCTGGCTCCTCTAGAAACGAGAGTTTCCCCAGGCGTGGTGTACTAGCACTGATGAGAATAAAAGGCTACACAGGGTGCTCTTCTCTGGGATAACAGCCTATTTATTACGAATCCAGTGTTGTGTTATGAGGGTCCAGGAAGGGAGTCCAGAGATATCCAGATGGCTGAGTAACCCAGAAGAAAGAGAGCGAGGAAGCCCTGTCGGGCTCTTTTAAAGGAAGGTGGGACCAGGAAACACCCAATGGGAAACCACGTAGTTCAAAGTGACCAGTGGAGGGGAGAGCTTTCCAGGGCATAGCCATATATGGGATCTAAGAGAGGGTACAGGTAACACAAGAGAAAATGGGACTTCACCACAGCTCAGGTAGAGGGTTCAGATATTGGACGAAGAAGGTTGAGGGCATTGCCTCGGCTTTCTTCCCACCAAACCTGAAGCTCAAAAGCAGCAGCCTCTGCCAAGCATGCTGCTACAGATAAGTTGGGTGACAAAGAGAAACAAAATAGGTGTTTGGTGTCTGACATGAGCAGGCAATGGAGCCTAAACATGCATGACTAAAAATTAAGCTGAGATAGAAAGCTAAGCTTAAGCAAACACAAAAGAACCAAGCTCCCAGTTGCATTTTAAAGCATTGGATAGAAATCCAGGTATCCTATAAAGTGAGGAAATTATATCATGGTGTCTGGAAAGCAGCCAGTAGTATTCTGTACATGTTGGAAAAAGGTGAGGTAATCCCTGACTAGGGATTGCAAAACTATCTTTATGAACATTTAACTGTGCAGAAAAAAAAATAAATTTAATTCAGAGTCAAGGCCACACTGTACTTGGTGTTATTCCATATGTAGTAAGGGATATCAAAAAGAGCTTTTCATCTATGTTTGGAAGATACCCTGCCTGTAACATTAAAAAGACACAAAAATTGGAGTATGAGAGTGCCCTATACACCTCTATGAGCTAAACTTCAGACAGATCTGTATTAATATTGTTTTTTTTTTTCCTCAAATACAGTGCTAAAAATCAAGGAGACAAATCTCATGGTCTGACTGCTGCTTGAGCTACTTAAATCCCAAAATTGCATACCTCCACTGCCAACAGTAAAGTTTCCTTGATCTCCAAATTGCCATCCTTAAATCTTAACAATGTCAGAAGCTGGGTGACTCTCAGACTTAAACCTCTAGTTCCTTTGTCACTAATACAGACTAAAGTAACAAAATAAAAAATATATTGATGAGACATTTATAAAGAAGAACAAAAAACAAAACTAAAAAAAAAAAACCCTCGACTATTTCTGTCATAATTAAGGAAGCCAATAAATCTTGAAGTCAATAAAACTTAAATACAATTAAAATATTTTTGATATTTGATATGTGATACGCTCAGGGGCACAGCCCTGATACCCACATGGTCACAGCTTCAGGGCAAACCTGAGTTTCATACCTCAGTCTCACTCAGCCTCAGTCTTGTAACACTGGTGACAGGTAAGTTGGACTACTCTGGAATTTAGAGATCATATATTAATGCAAAAGGCCTTTATAAACAGTTAAACTGTTTTCATTCACTACCTGTACATTCCTACTCTTCTAAGCCGTATAATTCCAGAAACACTGTCTTTGGGAAATAATTAGAGAAAAGTTGATTCTACTTGTAGTAATTGTGTTCCATTTCTGTTATTATTTATGCAAGTAACTTTCATAACTCAGTGTGCACTGAAAATGTGCACCTCAATGTCATACTAACAAAGATCTCTGATACGGTGAGGCTTTTCAATTCAGCTGATGATGTTTGTTAAATTAAACTTTGTGTTTCAGCTCAGAGGTAGTTGGCACATAGTGACACTGAAGCCCAATTACTGTTGGCGTTCCTGTTGTGGTGTTTAGTTTCTCAGCCTCTGAGAGAATTAGAAGAAAAAGAAGCAATTAGTTTTATAAGTGTCATAGTCCATTTCTTAGCTTGATTGGTCAGAAATAAGAAAACAAATTAAGTAGGAAAATATACTAAATTGGGGACAAGACACCATTGACATAAAAGTGGACATGGAGTGCTATCTTCTGCATTTTCTTTGCTAAACAGTGGTACCACAGTAAAATGTCACTGCTAGTAGGAGTTGAGTTGGGTTTTTAATTTTATTTTCAGTCATTAAATAAGTTTGTTTCTATCTTAAATATTATCAATAATAACAGAATCCAATACTGCTATGGAAACAATCCTCATGCACTGTAAATGCACAGACCTGTCAATTATTGTAATTTGCTGGTCAAAAAACATATCACAGTTTGCAAGAATTCATTGGTCTATTATTTTCTTTGGTCTATTATTTGTCAGGCATCTTTTATCAAAGTGTCTATGGCTTAATAATGAGGTTATAGTCACTGTCCTGTTTAACAGTTGCTCCGTTGGCCTTATACATTATACCGAATTCTGAAGTTAATTTGTCTTGCCATAGCCAGGACAAGATTTGGCACAGTTTAACTGAAAAGTTTTCTACTAAATGTTACCACAAGTAACATTATTTTCACTAGCATTTGCCTTTCTTTGATGTGAGATAATATATATGGAACCTGATAGTATTTTGTATTGTTAATACAGACATATCTGTCTCTCTTTTCATGTCTGTCAAGGAAAATATCTGGATTTCTTTCTTCCTGAAGCCTGCACTACTTTTATCTAATTAATTTCATTTACAGCAATGTGCTGCATGGAAAATTTCACTGCTAATAACAGCTCCTTCATAAATACAAAATAAATATTTCTTTTTTCTTCTGGCAGTAGTGGCTTACATCTTTCTTTTCAAAGATTAATAAAGCAGAAAAGTTAGCAAGAATGTTTGTAAAGCAAAAGTATTAGTGTTTGTAAGTGATTAAGAAAGGACCAAGTTTCAGAGAGGGAGTACTGCTGTGTCATGGGGAAGATCATCCTCCTGGGCTGCTGTACTGACTGAAGGTTGAGGTTTCAAACAAGCTCACAGAGCCAAAGGCAAAGTGTGACCAAACATCAAACTGCAGAGGTGTAGGCAGAGATGCTGGTGACCTATTTTGTGGGCAGCTCTACCTGTGAACCCAATATCAAGGACTCAGACTCTTAGTTTTCCCTGTGTTTTAAGAGAGCAGAATCTATTTTACACTTTTTCCATTGGATTATTCCTGTTTTGGTTTTGGGCTTTTTTTGTTAGAATTTAAGTGGAAAATAGATGTTGTCTGTGACACAGGTTTTATTGTTTGGGCCAGAGTGACACCCTCCAAGCTCTGAGAAAATTAGCATCAGGATATTCCAGAGTTTTTCTGAACATCACTCTCTCATGTGTGATTGCTTCTGCAGTCCTGGCATTTACTGAGTTTCTAACTGAGAAGCAGCTTCCTGTGGATGAAATCCAATCTTGTATTCACTCACTGTGCAGCTCCAAGTGCAAGCGGTCAGCTCAGCCCATCAGTTGGACTTGCCCTCTCTCTCGTCAGCATTGCCGTCTGTCAGGGGGTCACCTCCCAGTCCCTGAGGGGCAAAGTGCCCTCTGTTAGCTCTGCTGGCCTGTCACTTTTAGTCACTGAAATCTTTGCAGTAAGTTAGAGTCAATTTGCATAAATATTCTTTGTCAAGTACTTTGCTTTGTCTTGATTAGGTGAAATTGTTATTTGTTCCCATGCTCTCACCTGAAGACACTTTCTTCTTCTTAGTGTAAAAGCCACTGTATATCTCCAATTGTTTGTAGTCCCTGTTAGTACTTGAACATTTCCCTTGGCTAGTATATTTGGTTTTTTTACCAGAAGAGCACATTGCAGACTTTTAGCCTACATGTGGAAACTCAGGGAAATTAAATTAATTGGTCAAAATCATGCAGGAGGATGTCATAAAGAAAGACTTCTGGATTTCTAATTTTCACCTTAATGCTCTGAGTCATTGGATTCTTATCCCTTCCTTGAATACGTTTTAAGCAAACCTCATCTAATTTTTTTATTTCAAAAATATCCTTCATTGCATATATAGGAACATCTTCTGTACTAAGATGACAAAGTATACTCTTTCCTGGCTAACACATAAGGTCATTTGTATATTACTTCTGTCCCAGTTGAAACTAAAATCCTTTTCCTCATACTACTCTTCTCTCCGGCATCTGTCTTTCCTGGCTGCAATCCTTCTGGATTCTAATTAGGCTTCCAATGGCTTGGCTCAGGGTGTAACCATAACCAATTTATCATCCCCTTAATCTCCCTCCGGGACATTCATTGAAAGAACAGTACCTGAATATTTCCCCTTTATCTACAATTTCCAGTCTATATCAAACATGAAATCTTGACAGATGGAGTCCAATCTGTCACAGTGAGTTAGTGTGTTTTTCTTCTGATTGAGTGTATTTATTGCACACAGAAATATGGAAAAAATGTAAAGATGAATATTTAAAATTTGGATTATAGAACAGTTAGCTGGGCTGGGCATTTCTTTTGGTTGGTGTTTTTTTATATCTTTTTTTACAACTGAGAATCTGGATTGTGTTAGATGAATGAGAAAACAACATGAGACTTGTTTTTGTTGTGATAAGAGGAAGAACAGATCTGATCATAACAAAAACAGATGTAAAGCCATAACGTAGTCCCTCATGTTATCTACTACACACTCTCACACTGACCAGCAAAGAATGCAAGGAAATATTCTGCCTTCTGCCAATAGAGCCTCTGCCAGTGAATCAGTAAGATAGTTCCTAAAATACATTCTGCTGTAGAAAAGTGTGATAAAAAAAAATATCCTGCCAAAGTCCTCGGCCAATCAATCAAGTGTTAATGATGGATCATGAAACCCATTTGTTGACAAATAAAACCTAGTGTGCTCTGCCACTGAAACCAACTGTGTCACTCATCTTTCAGTGACTGCCTGAAATATAATTTGCAGAAGCAGAATTTATTGATGGAAGGGGCTAGTCCTGCAGCAAACCCATCCAACTGAATTTGCAGGTGCATTTTAGTCTTAACTCTTAATGGTGCTTGGCCCCACTGAGGATATGGAAGTGTTCCCTAGACCGAGGGCTCTGTGGTAGGGAATGGACCCAGCCCAAGTGTAACACAGGCTGGTTCATCTACACCTTGCAGCTGCTTTCAGTACTTTTGGCCACACGATGCAGAGAGCATGGCTGCAGGCTGGAACAGGAATACTAAATGAAATCTTTTATTCTGGGAGACAGCAGAGCTGAGTAATTGTGTTTGAAACCTCAGAGGTTCTCCAGTACAGATCAGAGCTGGAATTCTTTCCCTTGCCATGGATACAGTCAGGGTTGGGAAGCTTTCATAGAGTGACCAAATCAGGTGGCTATTAGTATGTTGGTACTTTTTTTACTCACTAATAGTTTTTTCTTTTTCCAGCATTTTTCTGACAGGCACAAGGAATAACTGACTGTCCCAGTAACTCTGAGTGATCTTGTAGGGGACTGCCAGTGTAGGAAAGGGAGGATTTGACCAAAGGATCCTTGAGGTGCATATCCAAGGATCCCCTTGCTCTCTACCTGCTCTGACATGCCAAAGCAGTAATGCTGAATTCATAAAAGCTAAGAAAATTGTGACGTAAACCTTGCCACTATTTGTTACTTAATTTTTCCAACTCCTTTAACCCAGCTTACACAGAAGCAAAATTCTGGGCTCTTGAGGAACTTTAGTGTTAAATTGTAAACAACCTAAGAAACAGCATAGTTACTATCGTAGTAGGTGATGACTGGATGTTCTGCATTGTGGTACATACAGGCCTCTGTAAAAATGGCATTGGCATTAATTTATTTGTTTTGTCACATAGTGTCTGCTGATGATCGCCTTTTTTTTTTTTTCTGTGCTGTGTTTTACCTAAAAAGCATAGTAACATTTACCATTGCCTTCCTATTCTAAAGGATTGTTGGGATGAAAGGTTTCCTGGGAGAGATTTCTCAGTAGAATTTTTGAGCTCTCAGGTTTCCTTAAATGAGGTGAAAAAAACCCTTTAAATAATGAACTGGAATTTGCTGGAGTGCCCTTATGCAAAAGAATCACAAAAGGCACTCGTTAATAATACCTAACGTGAGGAGAACTGAAAGGGCAGTCTTTTGGTCTCCAGTGCTATGACAGATTTTTAATTCCCTTAGCAAAGGGCAGGAGCTACCTTCTGATGCAGAACTTGGGTGAGTGGTGAGATCCTGATGGTTATGTGCCAGATTTTTGGTCTGGCATTTGCAATTCCTTTTTTTTGGAAGAGACACACAACCTTTCTCCTCCCCCTCAGTTTTCCCCTGTCCCCTTCCTTATCTCAGAATATTTTTTTAGTAACTATGTTTTTATCTGGCTTTAAAGAAGTTAAGGAAATAAGAAACTGAAACTAAAAAGTCCCAGTTTTTCCAGAAGTGGTAAGTAAATTTTCCAAACTACTGTATGTTTTCTCCAGTCAGAAAGTATTTGACTGATTTGTCCTGGACACTCATGAAATATGGTATTTACACTTACAATGAAGCACAAGAATTTAATTCCAAAAGGTTTGATCTATACAGAATGGTGTTACGTGATTGATGTTATATTCAGGCATACACAAAAATATTGATTATAACTTAAATAGGAAGCCAGAAGCTACAGCTGTGAAGATGAAATCCCTTTGTCCTACTTTTCACAGGCACTTATAAGTGGCTGCAAGAAGCCCCTGTTAGAGGTATTGATGGTCACCATGCTGAATTCTTCAACATGCTGTTTGATATGAATGACACTGTGTAATTTTAAGAGTTCACTGACCGTCTGGCTTGCTTTTGAAAAAAAAAACCCACACTTTGTTGTACATTCAAATGTTGCTTTGGGTTTTGGATGCAGAAAGACCATCATATGCTGCAGCAGTCTGTGCTCTTCCCAGCACAGCACAGCACAACCCCTCTCTCTGTCTCTCATAATCTCTTATGTTGGAGAAACAGCTCCCCAATCATTTACAGGCTCATAAACACAATCCAGCAGCATCCGCCTGCCCAACAGACCAGGGAAACAGCTCAGAAATGAAAGCCAAATAAAACAATAACTCACAGCAAACAAACAGGCAACTACAACAATCAGATCATGCTGCAGGAGCCGATCCAACTACCCAGACACTTCATTAGGCATGGAATAACAAAGGAAAATAGACCACAGTCATCTCATTTAACTCTCTTAGGCAAATTACCTCTCTTCTCTCCCCCCTCCAACCCCTCTCCCCCATTTATTTTTACTTTCTGCTTGAGGTAAGGAAATGCAACTTATGTCTGGAGAGAGAACGAACTGTGTTTGGAGCCACAAGGTGGGGGATGGAAGAATTCTCGCATTCTAGTTTTTCTTTCATTGGCATTTTTCATAGTCTTTGTCATTTCAGTAATTTTCAAAATCAGGCTTTTGATTCTTGATATATAATCTGCTCTACACTTGCCCGTAGCTTGAAGTCCGTAGTAGAACTGTGAAAGAGAGAGAATTGTCCTTCACTTTGTATCAGGTACAGAGAAAATTCTTTGTGCATCACCTAATACTTTACTTGGGCTTTATTTGATTGTAAATTCTGCATTGCCACCTTATTTAGTGAACTTTTAATGTGTTTTTTTTTTTTCATTTTTTTTCATCTGTGAATGCTGTGTTTTATGGCAGCCTTCCCTATACAGGGCTGGTTCAATGCCTTGGAAGTTGGTTGTTGCTGCTGGCCTCACAGGAGCTCTGTGGTTTGTTCTCTCCCTCTCTTCTCTTTCTGTGTACCCAGACTCACACTTTTATACCTGCAAACTTCTCAGACAGGGGCTGTTCAGCCTCAATAATATCTAGTTTTGATCCTTAAAAACCCCTCCTCACAAACAAACTATATTTTATGAATCATTTTTAGTTCTAACTTAGAGTATAAAGGTTTATTAAGTGGGACAAACCTGACACTCGCAAGTGCTTAGGTGTACCCAACACAATGTACCCCCAAAATATCAAATGCTCAAGTTACAAATGGTTTAGCAAGATAAATGTGCTTTCTAAGGGAAACTAAGTGATGAAATGCAGATGTGGATTAAGACGGCAGTGCTGATGCTTGTACCAATACCGATATAAATAATATGTGAAAAACCCTTTAAAGTCATTAAATAGAGACATTGTAAACAACAGATAACCTAAACTTTGGAAAAGGTCACAGATATCTGCCTACTCCCAGTGTTTTGTTGAACAGGTGGGTGGAATAGTAAATCTGTGAGGTACTTGAAGCATCACTAAACTGGTGAGGTACTAAAGCTGATTTCCCTACCTCAGAGGGAGCTTCAGATCTTTGAAAAACATTTTGGAGCCTGGGGCTTTGGAATATCCACTGCTGCAGTGGATGCAATTTTTATAGAAGAAAAAGTAGCAAATAGAATATTTAGATCTTCACAGTCTATTGTTAGGATTTTTCTCTCTGGGTAACCGATCTAAACACATTTCCATCATTTAATCAAAGCTGGCAAGCTTTACAAATATTGTTGATCAGAGAACATTTTTTCCCAATGTTACACGAACTGGGATTTTTCCGTGAGATATCCATGTGACACTTTCTGTGACTTGTTTGTGAAGAGGATCATTTTGCATGCCCTCCTTGTTGAATTGACACTCGTGGCATTTGATACTGTGAACAATGGATGATAAGGATGGCACTTCTGGGGGCTTTTGAGGCAGTTCTGGCTGGCACATCACAGCTTCAGTGCTGAACAGGCCTCACCGAGCCAGGCCATTTCACTGATGGGCATGTCATTGAGCAAGTAGATATTAAGGGAGCAACTGAACACCAGAAGGTGACTTCGGTCTCTTTTTCGTCCTTGTTGAATAGTAGGTGGTAGGATTTATGGCAAGCATTTTGAGTGTGGCAAAGGATTGTGCTCTTTATGAGTTATCCAATTTAAACCAAAGTAAGCATTGCTGGTACTCAGTGTTCAACTGGTAACATCTTTCTGCATGTAGAAATCTAGGATAATTTTTATTAGATTTGTGACTGGTTGAATATAAGTTACTAAAATGCTAAAATTATTCTACACTTATATCAGGTCTATGTGCAAATGTGAGGTATTCGTGATTGGTGCAATTATTTTTTATTAGCTTGTTTTTACTTCGTGCCTGTTATTTTGTCAATGTACTGATTTTGACATAGACAAAACAACAAAAATGCATGGTTTCAGCTTTAGAAAAAATGCTGTTTTATTGAAATGCTCAGTGCTCATATATAATAGTTCACTCACAGATCTATGTCTTAAATAAGTAGGAGATGTTCTATACATTATGCATATTTATGTCTTTGGAGAATGCTAGCTCACATCCTGTGTAGCAGTAAATCATTCATCAGAATCCTGGCATTCAAATCTGCATCATATCGTGTGAAGATCTCAAAAACTGTGGACACAGAAGAAGTATTCTGAACCAAGGCCATGGAGCAGACATATCAGTGAAAGACACAAGGATATTCTCATGGAAATCAGACAGATAAAACCAAGGCATTGGCCAATACTATAGGAAATTCTTGCACATGTGAAAAATAAACCAGCAGAGCCAGATTTCCTGGGTGTAATTGATGTATAGGGTATGAAGGAGAATAGTATTTTATATAAATGAAAGTACTGCATATTCCTTCTTTATTCCACAAACATAGCCAGTCTCAGTGAGAGTGTCCTACCTGTCCCCTCTGTCCCATGTTATTGCTGGGGTTTGTTAAGCGAGACCCGAGTGAAAATGCAGACTCTGATCAACACATTTGGCAGAAAACTTTGGGTAGAAATACTGTTTTATGCAAAATGGGAAACCCTCAGCTCTGGAGGAAAGTCCACTGAAACCTCTTTGCAAGTGCTTTATATATTCACTTTAATTGTCAGAGACCAAATCAATCATTCTCTGCATTGTTCCTTGCCTGACTTCTGTATCCCCTACTGAGCAGAACTGCCCCTATTGCTTGGTCCCCAGTTGCTCTGCTGACTGGTTGTTCTTATCTCTCTCCACAGACCAGTCAAATGCTCTGCACTATAAAGAGTGTTTTCTTTCTCCTCTGTCCAGCTAGATTTCTGACTATCATCATCCATGTGAGTGAAGCCAATCTTTCTTTTCACTTTTGAACTGAAAGCCACTCTTCCGGTTCAGAGACGAGCAATCCCTTACCTTTTTTATCTTCCCTGGTGAAAATCCACTGGCTTTTGATGCAGACGCTCTTGCATGAGCTGCTGCTTTTGCCAGTGACATTTTGCCTCCCTAGTGTGTGACACCGATCAGCTGTCCCAGAAACTGTCACACTGCACCCACAGGGTTCAGGGTTCAAGAACCCTTTGGGGTGTTGCTTTTGAATTTAGTGTATCCTGCTACCTTCCTTTCAGCAGCTAGATGTCTCTCTTTCCTCCCTTATTTAGAATAATAGGATTTTGGGAATGAAGGAATAGTAGGGGTGCTGCTCTTGCCTTTGGAAAGGACTTGTTGCCCTCCATCATTTGTCCATTTTAGAGGCAAAATTAAGATCTGAATTTTGCTATAAATCTGTAACTCAGGGAGCATGTTGCTTGATTTTGCACGTAGGTTTTTCAGATCATTGATTGTTTCCCTCTATTAATCTGTTGTGGCCTGAGGCTGACCTATGTTTTTGCTTTTTGTGTTCCTCTGTGCTTTCCAGGGAGGCTTGTAGATCGAGACACTTTCTGCCTGTGGCAATCTTATTTTCTCTTAATCATAGCTGTTTTCCACTTCATGTTATAGTTTGCATTTTGTGATATGTTTAAAGTCAGGAATACTGTGATGCGAGAGCCAAAAGCTTTGATGGAAGAGGTGGATTATGTGTGTGTGCTGTTCTGGAGAGCAATTCTTTTTGCATGAATCACTGCAGGGCAAAAAATAACACTGGATTTAGGGAAGTCAAGTGAAATACTTGAAATCTGTGGAGAGTCAGGCATTTTTTTTGCCATATAGTGGAAATTTGTGAGGTCTTGTTTTAAAAAAAAATCTTTCCTTGTGTTTGTTTTTCCTCTTGCATTTCTTGTTGGTGTTTTTTTTTTTTTTTTTTTTTTTTTTTTTTTTTTTTTTTTTTTTTTATTGTNTTTTTTGGGTGTCCTCAGATTGTTTCTGTGGGTGAAGAGTCACTGACAGAAACCTAAGGAAAGGTTCTTGTTTCATTCTTTTATGTAGTGAAAATAATATAGTTCCTCACATGTCTTTCCCTAAGCTGTTAACTCTAAGGGCAAAATAGCTGCAGCTATTGCAGTCCAGCCAGTAAATGAACACTTGCAATAAGTAGAGTATGGTGCTATTCCCCTCATCTGAAAATGAGACAGCACAGATTGAAAACACTTTTACAAAAATCTCTGTTTGTATCCTTAAAATTTTTCATAGAAAATGTTTTCTTCAAAGGACATTCAGAGGTGGGCCACAGAAAGATTGTTCATTGTTACTAAAAGAAAACAATTTTCTAGAGCTCATGAAAACTGAATACACTGGTGTCGCACATACAATGCTAGAAATATCATCTTATAAATATCACAGGTCTTGGCATTTAAAGCAGTTTTTCAAATATTTAATATAATTAACATTGTACTTTTCAAATTCCGAAGGTGTTCTAAAGCAGAAAAAACTCTCTGATAGGATATATGTCTCTAATTAGTAACCACTACAAAATAATAGATAAATCAGTCCACTTGTTTCACTGTTGGCAGGGCAGCTGTTATGTCCTGGGCAGCTGTTATGTCCTATTCTTACATATTGTATTTATAATAAATTTTGTGAAACTTTTAAGATAATATTGCCTTTTTTTTGTACATGTCTGAATGTCCAAACCTCCATTCTGAATCTCATTGCTGTCATATTTGAAGCTGATATTTGATAGTCTGAGCATACGAATTGCTTGTCTCAGGATCAAGATATAACTGTTTAATATAGTTTTATTTTAATTTAAAATGCATATGTCCTCAATAGAAATATGTACACACACATATATATTAAACATATTTAATATACAGGAAATTATATATAATATGCCTTATGTCATTTTATCTGATGCATTGATGTATTTATATTGTTGCCTTTTACAAATGTATGTTGCATAAAGTATGTATCATATAACATATATTTATAGGAAATATATGCCAATATAATTTAGTAACATTATTGACCTATATATATGTGTGTGCCTGTATGCTAATGTATATTTATATGTGTGAATATACAGAATAATTTTGTTGTACGGTGAAATATCAATGTAAGCCTATGGTTCTATCTTGTGTGTTTGCAAACGAAATTCCATCCATGTAATTAATTGTTAAGTATTTCTGGAAACTTCTGATTATATTGTACTTCAGCAAAGGAAAGAAGAATAGACGCAGCATTTCTAAATGTTAAATTTATTCGTTTGGCTCCGGAGCTTAGACTTGTGACTCCATTTTTATACTATTTGAAGCTTGAAGATATGTGGCTGTGTAGGCACAGAGGTGTAATGTATTGTGTATAAAATGGGCTGCACACGTCGCACTTTATCATTGTTTTTGTAGGAGGTTTTTAGCCTTTCACTACTGTTGGTTAGCAAATAATATTTAAGAGTAGTCATTGATCTAAATAACAGTATTCTAACCATGTTCCTCAGTCAAAGAAGCAAGTTTGTGTGTGTTTGTAAGAAGATGCTGGAATTATTAAGGTCTTATGGAGAATACCGTCCTGCAAGTTGCTGGTGTGAATCCCTCCTGAGGCAGGGGTGCAGGGAGGTGTTTGAAGGGACTGACACTCCCGGGGCACTGAAGGCCCAGGCTGGCAGCCTGTGCTCCTGGGAACACCTGCCTGTGTCTGGGGAAGCTGGGCTCCCGCCACTCCTGCTGCTTGCATGCAGGGCACCCAACCTTTGTACCTCTGAAAATATCACCCCAGTCTCTTCTGCCTGCTCTGTTGCAACCTACAATAATAACCCATTAATCAAGTGTCACCCTGCCTAATACAGAGGAGCTCTTTTTTTATTGCCTTCATTTATAATAATTTAGTTTATACTTTACAATGTTATTGATTTTATGATATGGCTCATTACATCTACACAAAGCTAAATCATTCAATTAGATGCTTAAAATTAAGTCATATAAATTTCTTACTAGATTTACTGTTGGATTGAATTGGAAATCAAGCCCTAAGAAATTATTTTTGAAATAATTATTGGGAAGACATTCTTACTGATGTTATAGGTTAGAAAAGAATATAAATTGATTAGCAAGATTTTTTTTAATTATTAAAACTTAGATCTCCTTTTATAAACTGCTGGATGGCATAAGGAGTGGAAAGTTTGCTTGACTTTCTGTGCATGAACTTGACAGGGGAAAAGCATCATCAAAGGGAATTTTCTGTAGGTTCAGCTAAGTGAAAAAACAATATTCTGGAGAAAGGTCCATCAGTCAACCCTTTGTACAACGGCATATGCATAGGCACTGAAAAGACAGGGAAGACTCTGTAAAACCTTGGCCTCTTTCTACCTTCTGTGCTGTCCCATGAAGAAAGGGTAAAAGCTGATCAACAATTTCAACAGAAAGAAATCAGTCCCCTAAATAAAAACCACTGCAAATATCCAAGCCATTCATGAATGAGTCCAGTGCTTTTAAACATGCTGATTTTTTTCAGCTTTTCCTCTTTTCTGTCTGGTGATGCTACTATGGAAATATTTATAATATGTGCGATTAATAAAATTAAACTTTTTTTTTCTCTTTTAAAATTGAAATGAGGGGGAATACAGGCACATCAGAGGCACGTCTGTTTTGAAATGCCTGGGTGGGTTTGGAGCACTCATCCTATCACTGTGCTGACACAGTGCTTTTGAACAAAATAATTGTCAGTTTAGAAGCACAGACAAAAACACAATGTAGTTAAAATCTCGATAAGTAAAGCAATAATTATTCGAAATTCAATTTTTCCCTTTTATTCAAAATTGTCAAAATTTTTCCAAAGGGAATTCACTTTAAAATTATATTCATCATAAATCATGGTGATAGAATTTGAAGATGCGATGACACCTCTTTAATTAACATACTACTTTTTATTTAAGGTACTACCTTTTCTCCATTAGTTTTCCCACAATTTATTTTCTTATTTCAATCCTGCTAATTTTACAATTTTCTTGGAAAGGAGTTCTAAAGAATGCAAGTCCTTTCCTTGCATTTGTTCCTAAGGGTGCATTTTCATTCTCTCTGCCTCTGTCAGGGATTCCTTCAGACTGTCCTTTCCATTTGTGTTTCTCTGGTGTACAAAAGGGATTATAAATCTGCTGAGTTAAAAGTCTTGTAAAACAGCAGCTCTTCTGGTGAGAACACAACATCAGTAAGTGGTGATGGAGCCTGTAGTTGGAGTAAGTGCAGGGGAGCAGGGATGGCTCCCCCAGCAGTGGCAGGGAGTGCTGGCTGCAGTGCCAGAGGTGCTGTGATGTGTCCCCACAGCCCAGCACCAGAGACTGGGCCACTGCTGAGAGATGCTGGGATCTGAAACACTGGCTGTGATCTGGCAGCTCCTGTCCACTTGCTACCATACTAGCCCTACAAAAAAATACATTTTGTTTTTATTCCTGTGTCATCCTGACTATTTCTTTTTCAGGTTAATGCCTTTCTTTTTCAGTGTTTAGTTGTCTCCATCTCTTTTCAATGCTAGCTGCAGTGTAGTTTTAACAATTTGCCTTTCTGTTCCCTTTGGAACACTTAGACTTGCTGCTCTTCCCTCAGTTTCTCTTTGTCAGCAACGACAGGCGTACTGTCTTTAGTTTTTTTTAATAATTAAAAGCCTTGAAGCTTTGGTTACCCTCTGCTGGACAATCAGGATTTGTAGCTTAAAAAACTCATAATTAGGTGCTGTCAGCTGTTCAAAGTATTCCAGAGGTTTCCTCTCTTCGATAATAAAAGCAGCTTTTTGTGTCAGGAGGGAAATCCATCTATTCTTTACAAGAAATATTTTGTGTGAACATGGGGTTTCTAGAGGCAATTTTTATTTCTTAATACATACTAATTTAATATTTTTTTCACTTATGCTTAATTTTTAATAATTTCCAGTGTTAGATATAATACGTTTATTGAAGAATTGCTACTTTTCATTTCATTGTCTTATAAATGATCAGGTTTTATGTTTATTGTTCTGTGTTTATTCAGCATTACCTAGAGGCTCTGGTAATATATTTTCTTTCTTTTTGACCTTTTTGCTTTATGTGTGTGTGTGTGCCTTGTCTAATCCTTAGCAAGCCTTTCCACTGTGTCACCTTAGAAGCAACTGTTGAATCTCTAATCACATTTCTGAATTAAAGAAAAGACTTCTTTTTTTTTTAAATTATGTTAAAGATTCTCCCCTTCAGTGCTTTTCTTCACAGTGTGATGTCCCATCACCAGTGCTTGACCCATTTGTGCTGCCTGTGGTGCAGTTCTCCTCAGCCTGTCAGCTAAAAACACAAAAGACCTTAAACTTGAAACAAGTCTTGCATACCTGTCCTCTTGTGTTGTCAAATCAACTTTGGGACAGTCATAGCCGTGCCCTTGCTAGGACAGAGCTCCTTGTCTGGGAGAGCACCAGAAGTGCAGTGGATAGTTTCTTCAGCTCCTCTTTTTGGGCTGAAAATGGACAGCACCCCTTGCCCTCTCTCCTGGTGCCTCCTGTGGCACTGCCAGGGGCTCCTGGTGTGTCTGAGGACTCAGCATGGGCGACTTGGTGCTTCTTTGCCAAAGTGTGAACTCCATGGACAGCACTAAACCAGTAAGAGGGGGGCACACTGAGTGGAAAGGGCTTGTAAAGCACATCTCACTTAAAAGTTGTCAGCATTGAGTTAATGGAGAAAGAGAATTGGGTAAAGGGATTAATTAGAGAAGGAAGAAGATCAAAGTCACCTATTAGATTTTGTTTGTTATTAGCTCACTTCATATGTACTGTCTGGTTTACCTTATCCCATCCTGCATTGGAGGGAAAAGGATAAAGCTCTTTTGCTTTTGGATTATTGTGCAGCTTTATGCAGGAGGTTCTGATTAGGTCAACCCCAAACTCTCTGACATATATTAGATTAGAAGTGTCTCACATTTCAGTAGCTAGATTAGCTCAATTGGTTAGAGTACGGGGCTAATAATACCAGGGTTTCTGGGTTTGATCCCTGTTTGGACCACTCATTTAAGAGTTGGACTTGATCCTCAGAATATCATGTGATCATGATGAATTGCTACTCTGAATTAATCTTTCTTCCACTAATATTTGTTGTTTTAGAGCTTTTAATCTGGATCTCCCAAGATCCATCTTAAGAGTCTTAACCACCAAGGCAGTTAGCACCTTTTCTCTCCGCATTCCACACTGAGTTTGGAATTATTTATTCAAAAAGCAGTGATTGTAAATCAAGAAACATCTACTCAGAATAACCACAGAATTGATGGGGACAGCAATCACCCAGGCAATGGCAGAGAGAAGCCTAACTGAACTGCCAACTGAGATGGAGACTTCTGTCCCTGCATTCCCAGGTGAGCTTTCAGGGCAGGCCAAGGAATTTGCAGTAAAATCCTCCTTTTCCCCCTCCTTCCACATGCCCTTTCCTCTTTTACGCATTTGAAAAAGAGATTTTTGACCCTATGTAGTACATAACATTTGCTTGTTTCTTATAAAAAAACCCAATGCTGGGTTGCTTGCCGAGAAGTAGAGAAGAATGAAAAACATTTATGTAGTGAATAAATCACATAGCAAATAAGTAGTTTTGGAACACTAGATTTCATTTGCCTGTGGGGCATTAATGCCAATCTTAGAGGACAGAACAGAAAGAATAAAATTGAGATAAATAAAACCAGAGTTTAGCCTTACAAACTCACCAGCAGCCATCACTGCCAGGCATTAATTCCTTTCCTGCTGGCAGCAGGAAGGTGGGTGAGACAATACTGTCAGTTGCACAAATTAAGTCACTGTGGCAGAAACACAACACAAATAAATAGAAAAACAATGCAAAGAAAAACAGGCTGTTGTTGCTGCATAAACCTTCTTCCAAGCTGGAGGCACAGAAAACCAAAATTTAATGACTTGGTGCATGACATCTTGTAGCCTGACAAGCCCTTTCAGAATAGAAAAAGAGTGTAAGATGCCAGGAGAGGTCTTGTAGCACATTTTTATAGAGAAATGGGGTGTAGGTAGGAGAATCTCCTTCTCAGTAGACTGAGAAATGGAACAAGTCAGCTGTGATGAGCTCTGGAAAGCTGATGGAAACCTTAATCAGGATTAAGCTGAAACAGGGGAAAGATAGGTGATAAGAATACACAGGGTTTTTTTAATCACTGTTGTTTAACTGCTTTATTATTTCAGGCCAAATTTCCAAGACCCATTTTCACAAAGGGAAGAAAAACATAAAATCCATATTTAACAAAACGATCTAGAAGTCCTAACAACACAGAGGCTGATTTTTCTCTTCAATCAGATTATAAATTTATGGTAAGAAAAATGCATTTTGCATCACTTTTTATCTATAAATATTTTTATATATTAAAGTTATCGGTTGTATTTCAGTTTGTTTTCTCAAAAGTTTTAGCATGATCCTGTTTCTTTGCTATACTCCCAACTCTGCTGTTTGCAGAAAATTCAAAGGGCTGCAAACAGAAGTTGAGGATAGAAATAACATCTAAGAAAAGGGATTGAGTACATCCCATGTGCTTCTTGCAAAAAGTTACTGAGAAATTACTGTGGAACAACTTTAACTTTTGTAATAATTTAAAAGTTCACACTTGTACAGTTTTCACTCTCCTATTTCTAAACTAATTTAGTCTAGCTACACTGATTTGAAACTAATGAATAAACCAACCTGGTTTCTTGCCAACTAAAAATGTACTTCAAAAGTCCAAGTTGACATTTCTTCTGTAATCAGTGTTCCAGACTGCCAGGAGCACAGGGGACTGGGGTGATGTCGTATCCATGCACTAGCTGTAGTACTTGGAGAAGAGAGAACTTACTGAGAGAATAGTGAAGTACATATCCACTGAATCATACTGGGTTTAAGTATTATAGTTTGCAGATGCCAAGAAAACTGCTGTCACAATAAACAAGTAACTGATGATACAGACAATAATTTTATTTGGATGTTTGTGTTCAGCCTTAATTTCTAAGATTGCATGTGGGCTTGTGTTGCTGTAATGTTTCATCCTGTGTGTCTTTGCTCCCCTCATGAGCAGTTTGCCTAGGCTGGGGCTGCAGGTAGTTGGGACAAAACTCGAATTTTTCCGTTCATCTCATCTCACACATTTTTGTTCCTATTCACAGTGAACAGTAGGCAACATGGCAGTGATCACTCATTATCTTTACTGCATGAATCCATACTGTAGTGCTGCATTAAGGCCAGGACAGGCAGGAGTGAGAACTGAGAATATGAACAAGATTGTCAGACTGACTGGGTTGGTTTGAGAGGAATGAGCCAGGCCAGTTGTGTCCATATGGCTTCTGGGATTGCAGTAATTTCACAGCACTTTTTGTCCACTTGATGCATAAAAGTTTCCCCAGCTGATGGTCCAAGTGTTTCATTCCCAACTTATTCTGAACTTGAACAAGGGGGCTGTCAAAAATTTCAGTTTCCACTGTAAGCTCAAACTGTGAGGCAAAGTAAGAGTACAGATACCCTCTTTTGTCTTGACCGAATTTATACTGCAGCAGCACTTGCTGTGAGGTGCTGGAGGTGATCCTGCTGGTTTGAATATGATTAAGGATATCACCTTGTTTCTGCTTCACTGTCAGGTCCAAAGACCCCATCTACTCAGCACGCAGCCCCAAAGTCTAAGAGGTCAGAAGGTCTTCCTAGATGAAAAAGGTCATTATTTGATAATGCCACTTGGTAGCTGACATCCCAAGTTTATATTTATAGCCATGCTTTCTTTAAAGAGTGTTCTTGTCCTACAGGTCTGGTGAAAGACAATAAAAGCTCCTGCTTTGAGGATTTCATATATTAACAGATTAAATTGTTCAGGTCATTAATTTTACTGTAAGAGAGGCAAATGATTTTTCTAGGAGTTCAGAATACGATTTAATTCTTACATATTTAACACTTTGTTCTGGATAATGTATTTCATCCTATCCCCAGGAAAAATTTTATATTCCCCTAAGTGCAGAAAGAATGTAAGCTCCAAAATAAGAGAAGGTAACTGAAGTAAATTTTTTTAGCTTAGGACCTAATGCTCCTGGAATTCTCAAACATATATGCGTGGAACTATGAAGTTTCATCTCTTAATGAATCTTTGAGAATGCTTAGGTTTGCAATTCAGTGGTTTCATAGCTACTTCATTCTTTTAAGTTCATCTAATAGGTAACTTGGCTGTTGCAGAGGCTGATGAACGAGTTACTTGGCCAAGCTGCACAGGTGGCTTTGAGAAGTTGAAAAAGGAAAATGGGGAGGAGGGAACCTGCAGTCGAACTGGATATCCCAAGTGGGAATGTGATTCTGTGAGCTTGGGCAGCTGTTTGATTTGCTGATCCAAATACTTTGCCAGCAAATATTACTCTAATCAATGCTTTCTTTGAATTTTTATTTTTTTTAAGAGTCACTATGTTTGACTTGCATGTCATCTAAGATATTAAGGAGGCAATTTAGCCATAATTTTCCTCATTTAAAAAAGAATCTTATTTTAACTTGTCATACACTAAACAAGTAAATAAGTATTTAATTTGCAACTGCCTATTTTCATCTAGTTTATCTCATTTGAAGGTGAAAATTTATTAGCTTCTCTTGTACAACTGGATAGAAAGAATATGTTGAGCAATAGTCATTGATGACAAAAATAGGTTCTCACTTGACCACAGGTATTTTGAGTAACTTGAAACATAAATTTAAACAGTTGATATTTATTTATGAGGACTTAATTCTATTCAAGTTGCCTCTGTTAGGTACTGATGTTCTAAGTTTATATTGGTTGTTAGTGATGCACAGACAAACAGGAACTTCATGAAGTGAACAGAGAAGGGAAATTCTATAAATCAAATATTTATATGTATGTATATTTATTCCTTCATATGTATTATAAGGTTATTTAGAATTCAGAAATTAACAAATCATTTCGAGTGTTAATTATTCATATTGTGCTGCCATAGAGAAAATTAAGATGTAAGATTCAATTAGCAGTTTTTTCCATAATTTTTATAAGCTGTCATGACAAATTTCAGGGAAAGAATCCAAATGTTTTAGTGTATATTTAAATTAAATTGTAGAATATATCAAGCTAGACATGTGTATAAAATCAATAATTATGATTTCGGTAAGAAAGTTACCTTCCTTCCGTTAATAGGAAATAATGACAAATTTCAACAGCAAGCAAATTTGTAATAGTAAGAATTAAATTAAGCTAGTTCTTAGCTTAATCTTTCCCTTAATAAATACTTTTGGGTTAGTAATTGCCAATTGGAAAATTAAATGAAAACCATTGTCTGATATTGAAACGGCCATGACATATTGTATGGAAAAAAGAAAAAATAAATGTATATTTTCAATGCTACATTTTCCTTTTACACATTAAAGAAAAGAAGAATTTGTCTTTAAGAAGCTACAAGAGCTTCTTGAATACAAGGTTAAAACTTGTATTAATATGCTGGAATTAAAAAAAAAAAAAAAGGTATTCCTTGCCAGGATATGACAGTTTGATGAACAAATTTGTGAGGAATACAGACAGGGCCACTGGGGTTTCCTTCCTCTCACATTAGTTTTACAATAAGTTCTGCCAAGAATCTTGTTTGTCACATGAGAAGTCCAGGATTCTGATCATCATTTCTGCTGATCATTAGCAAATTGAAAGCCTGCATGAAGTAAGCTTTTCTTTTTTAATCAGGATAGGATTTGTTTTGGCAAATAGCTATCCTAGATTCCAAGTCATACCACTGAAGTATGATGATAGATCAATCCTGTTTGAGAATACAGGAAAAAGAGAAGAAAAGTAATGTGAATATATTTTTTGGAAACACTTGCTAACCACAGTGGAAAAGCAACATCCAAACTAACTATCCCAGTGTTATCCAAGAGAAGTAGGTACCATATAATGGGTGATAGCAAGCAATATCTACTTTTGATTCACTTGCAAAATTCTTCAGATTTATATCAAATTCCTTGGTAAACTGGGAATGATTCAAACCAGTCTAAATATGAATTAGTTTTTTTGAGTGATCTCTGTTTTACTTTGTGGGCAGGGTGAAAAGGGGCATCTTCTATAGCAAAGGGAGTCAATTAGTCTCTGGGTTACCAAAACTCTGTGAATGTGTTGAAGGGTGGGATATGCGAGTGGTAGTTCAATTTCTGTGTTTTTCCTCTCTTTCTTAACAAAAAGGAGGTGGAGTTTGTACAGCTCTCTTTGAAGAGCATGTGTGTCTAAAATATGGACAATCAAGCAATATTCCTGAGTTTTCAAACAGGTTGAAGCAGTGCATAATGTCTTCTGCAGTTATTGCTGTGACCTTCCTCAAATCTTGGTTCCATAATCATAAAAACTTGGTCTTTAGCATTTGTTTGTCAGCCTCACTTTAAATGTCTTCCTCTGCTATTTATTTATATTATTAATACATATAAGAGGGTATCACAAGGTGCTTTGTATGATAATTAGCTCCACTTAATGTGGTCAAAAGGTAAGGTTGTAGGTTTTAGCAGAACTGTCTGAAACCAAATTCCCAGGGAGCTGTAGTTCCCAAAAATCTGAAATAATAAATGGCAGCCCGTCTTTCCCAGGGGCATTTTAGGAATATTTAGCCTGTGAATGCATATGAAAACTACAGTGGACTGCAAAGAGAACTGAATTGTTCTCAGCATTATTGAAACTGAAAGGCGGCGAAGAGGTGTAGAAGTGAATGGGCTCCTAGAGGCTTTTTTATAGATTATGGGGGGAGGATGTGTTATAATAAAAGGTAATAAGAGCTTTCCTGACTTCGATAGACTCTACCTTCAACTAACCTACAGCTATCAGGAGTCAGTAATCCATGTTGGATAAAGAGACTTTGAGGAGCAATTTTATTCTATTGCAATGCACCAGTTTGCACAATGGATTTGTTCGCTTTTTGCAGGCAGCCTTCCTGAGGGACAATATTTCTGAAGCTCCACAAAGCCCTTTCTCTGTTTTCATTCTGCAGTCCTTTAATTGGATGAATGGGCTGCAGGGGCCTGGAAGTTGGACTGAGCAAAATTCACACTCTTTGAAAAACCAGCCAAACAAAACATGTTGAGCAGTTTCACATGACACTGGGATAAAATGAACATAAAAGGAAAGCCTATTTAAAGAACAGAGCATTAATGTTTTAGTGGTGTTCACTTCAGGCCGGTACATTTCACATGAGTTTTTTTCCCTTTTGGGAAAGTAATATGCTCTAAGTTGACTAAGTGCAGGTCCTTTTCATAAGAGGTTGAAGGAATAGGCATTGGGAATGCAACAACTGTGGTGTAGTGAGTGCAGAATTGGGATATAATGCCATAAGGCTAATTAACATCATGTTCTCCCATTGTGTTCCCTTTGGGGGAATCATGGTTTTAAATGATAAGTAAGTAGATTGAAACATTCTTAATCTGGGCAAGTGGTGCAGTAAAACATTACTCACTGAATAACAAAAGGAATATAAAATGGAGTATGGGCAGTATATTTCAAATAAAATGCAGAATGTCCTTTTTCACCTTTTCACTGTGCTCAGTAACACTGATTTATTCACTGAATAGAAGATGGAAGATGTACTGTTTGAGACTTGGAGTATAGGTTTGGTTTATTGCAATCTATAAAGAATTTCGACTTCTGATGGGTTTGTCCTTTGGAATATTTTTCCTTTGGTGCAATCTCGATGTTCAGCAGTGACAGGAAAAGTCATGCAGAATCTCTTTGAAGGGTCACAAGGAATAAGTCCTTCAAGAAGAATTGATTTGCAAGTTTTTTCCTCACATATGTCAGATGCTTCAGAACATCCCTTATGGGGCGCAGCCAGGAGCTCCTGCTACTTAGAGTTCCTGCTTCTCAAACACTAGTTGGCAAACTAATTGCAGAGACAGAAAAAGTCTGAAAAGTCACATCTGAGGTGGGAAACCATTGCTTCAGCTGGGCTTATTAGCAGGCTGTGACTTCATCAAGATGCTGAATGTGGCTGCAGAAAGGTAAGGGAAAGGTGCATTTTTCTGGGGAGATGCAAGAGATCCATTCTGGAAAAAGGGAAGACAGCAAGTACAACAAACAGCTTCAGGGTGAATCTAGGAATTAGACTGGGAATAGGAACAAGAGAAAGGTCAGAGAATACATTATTCTCTAAGGGGAAAGTATTTGAAATCTGCACAGGTAAAAAAAAGAATTTGCATGGGAGAGAGGCTTGGATGAATGGGCCCAGCTGCTGAGCTGTGCTGGGAGACAAGGAGACAGGAATGCATTGTTATTTGGATTGTTCAGGCATTATGGCTTTGTAGGGCTCCTTTGCCTTGAACAATGTTTTGTCCTATTTTTGAATTAGGCAGAATCCATATACCTCTAGCAGAACTGAATTTTGTGACATGTCTAGGAATAGCAACAATTGTAGGTCCAATGATTTTCAGCTGCAGTTCAAACTTCAAGTGTCGTGCAGATCACAGTTTAAAATACCTGACAGTTTTTGATTTGTCTTCTGTCACTGAAGGAGAGAGCAAGTTAAATGGTCTGTAGTAAAAAGCGATTGAACAAATCATTAAAAAAAAAAGAATGAGAAGAATACATTTCTTTTTCTGCTTGGTTACCAACAGTAGTTTTTTGGTATTTTCAAAAATTCTTTTTTCATAACAAAATAAGTAGCACTATCCATGTAAAAAGCTACTTGTATTTATATTTATATGCGTATATGTATATATGGCTTTTATATGATCAGACATAACACATTCTAGGTCTTAAGTAACCTTAGCTCACCACTTCTAAACAATATGCAAAATATTTTCAGCTTTTCCTTCATTTTCCCACTCTTTCAGGAGACTGAAAACAGGAAGTTGCCATTTTCTGAAGTAATGGATAATCACACTTAAGAACAAAAATTATTGCATCTCTCAATTCTTTTCTCTACAGCAGCTCTTATAATATAGGAAAAATCAAGATATTTAGGGTTTTTAGCAGTATTATCCTTTACATTCAAGTGCATATATGATCTGTCTTGGCCACAGGAAGGTGTATGGTTTGCAGACCATTTCTCAGGGCTTATAAGCAAAGCTCACATGACAGAGACAAATTAAAGCTCACATGGGTTTTATTGAGTGATAGGGTTTTTTAGATTGTATTTGACTGAAGGCTAAATACTCACTCTGATTGTTTGCTTTTGGTTGTTGGTTTTGTTTTGTTGTTTTTTTCTCTAACAAAATGGTTGTGTAGAGATTTGTTTATCTCTTTCTTAGGCTGGCAGTTTTGGTCTTTCCCACTGCCACCTCTTGTTTACCCCTTCTTCTTCTGTCCAGGATGTAATACTTGTCCTCTGAATCATGCTGGAACATATTTTGGGAATTCATAGGATTATCACCAGGGCTACTGCTATCAGGCAGAACACATGCACATTTTATTATCTCATCCAACAGGTTTTCATTTTCTATGCACATTGAGTCAGCATAGAGGGGCAAACATGCTGCCATTACTACTGGCAGGACTCGATAAATATTATAACGGTCTGTTCAGTCCTGCAGGAGCTCGTTCTATCATGATAATTCAAAATCTAAATCCTTATTTCCTGTCTCTTCATTTCTCTCATCTGCCTTTCCAAAATGGATGGTATCCTGACCCCGAGTTGCCTAAAAGATGGTGCATATTACTGGGCTACGAATTGATTCAAACAGTCAGATGGATTTGTGGAGCCTCTGAAATACACACACTTCAGCTTTCCATATTCTCTGCTTCTCCAGCAGGAAAAACTAAAAGCACATCAGGTTTTTCTCGCAGAATTTTATCAAAATGGGTGCACATACCCTAAATACAGCTGACTTTTCACAGATCAGCTTTCTACACGCTTGTGACTGTGCTGGCTCTGCTGCACTGTCTGAGCAGTGATGGGAATCAGACACTGCTCCATCCAGTGGGTGAAAGCCAGTTGTGCTCTGGCAGAATTACCTACTGCAATCTGTCTGTGGCAGTGCATTTGGAAGTTTGTTGTATAGATATGGTTTAGTATTTTAAACACATTTCCTTCTAATGTATTTATTGGAGATGTTGTAATTTGGTTACTGTAAGGGTAAAAATTGTGTCTGAATTTTAACATCTGCACATCTGAGACATAAAGCTTAGAACTCTCGGTATGACATGCAGTTCAATCTGTTCAATTCACTTAGTGTTTTTGCTTTGAAACAAAAGTACTTTTTTTCCTTTTTCGATTGCAATTCCTTTCCTTTGTAAGCAACTTCTGTGTGTGGAAGAAATGTTATTACTGTAAGTTTCCTGTGTTGCTCATTTTGTCTAAATATATTTTATAACTGCTTATACCACTTCTTTTCTATCCACTTGGCATGTCATCCTTTTCTTCATGAATTCTTTTCTGTCTTCTCACTTGCACCTGTCACCCGCTTCTCAATACACCATGTGACATTTTCAACTCTGCTGCCTTTTTTTTTCCCCGAAGTTAATTTATCATCTTTTGTTCCTGCTTTTGAAATCTTCATATTCAAACTACGGACAAAGAGTTTGGAAATTCTGCATATTCTAGACATGACAGGACAGAAATGAAGTTTGGAGCTTGTATATCTCCTATACAAAATTTGAGGAGGGTGTTCTGTAACATTTCAATAGCAATAATAATTCTATCCCTATTTCAACAGAGGAAAAACGAGCATTTAACTACTTAGATCATATTTTCTCAATCAGAAACCAGCCCATCTGCAGCAAAGTTAGTTGGAGCTGTTTTGCAATTTAGGGCAAAATCCAAAAGCAATAATTTTGTTGTATTGGAAGGAAGCAGGTAGAAGTTAACATTGGCAGTGGGAATGGGGCACAAAGGTAGGGAAGAGGAATTGTGATCATAATGCAAAGACATTATGGCAACAAGCTAAGAAATTTATTTTTCTAATAAAGCAGAATACTTTAAGAAATAAATAGCAGATAGTTTTTTCTACGGCACCTAATTCTGATGGATTAATGAACGACAGAATTGTGAGCAAGCCTTTATGAACCCTACACATACCTTCATTGGGTTTAGAGTAAAAAGACCCAAACTTCACCTCCTTTCAGGCACTCTAAATGTCACTTCCCAAGCATGTCCTTGACATGTTCACCCTGTGTATTTCTACAAGGTAGGTCTTGAAATGAAATGCAGGCTTTTTAATATCTAATTTTTATCTTACTTTCACCTGTGCTGGAAGCACTTGTCTTGAATATACAAGAATTGCTCTGATGTTGGGAAGCCAGAAAAGAAAAAGTATTCCTCTTCAGATGGTTGGTTGGAATATTTTAAACTTCTGTCCCCTGCATTCAGTTAGGAGCATACAGAGAATGTATTGCCCTCCTTAACTCTCTTGGTACTGAAGAATCTGAATTTTTTTTTCTTTCCAGCTGTGCACCTCTCTGTTATTGTTTTTTTCTTTTCTTTTATGAGCCTCATCATAGGTCTTTAAATATGGGATGTTGTTTGCTAAGAAATCACTCCATTATTCCAGGAACATATGTTCGTGACAAGTACAAGTCATGAACATTTGAATAGTCTCCATCTGGTATGAATTAACATGGTATCATAATAAATGAGAAGTGTTAATACTAAGAAGCTTGTCTTGAAATTCTAGATTTAACCAATATTCATAGTTATATATGGAATTTGGGTTTGGTTTTGATTTGAAGAGCATAGACAAAAGTATGACTTAACATCCCAGAAGCAATTGCAAGACATAGGATGCTTCCAGTAGTGTAATTCTTGAAATAACTTGATTATGCAGTAAAGTCTCTGTGAAATCCCCAAGTGCTTTTTAGCTCTTAAAAATACTTCTAAGGAAAATAATAAATGAAAAAATAGAACAGGTTACTATTTGCTACCGTGAGGACAGCAATGCTGGGTGCCAACTCAGCATTATTTGTTAACATATGTACTTTAAATCCTTCAATGCCCCTTGAGCATATAACATATATCTCACATCCATACGGCCATATGGAGACACTGCACTCATTTAAATAACAAGTGCACAGTAAAATTATCTTGGCCCCAGAGTGCATGTTGTTTCTAACAGGGAATTACTCTTACTTCCTAAATTAAACAATTTTTCTTTTTTTTGTACAGAACCTTAAGGCTAAACTTTAAAAAACAGAAATCTTGAGACAAGATGAACACATACCATAAAATAAGATACTGGTTTTTATTCACTACTGTGGAACAGAGAAATATATTTTAAAAAGTCAATATTTCCACTGTCATTTTTTTGAGTGTATATATATTTTGAGTATATATAAAACTTTACTGTCATCTCTGCAGTCTTCAGAAATATTCTTCTTTTTTGTTTTCAGTTTTCTTTAGTAGTCATCAAGTATTTTGTGAATGCATGGAAAAGATACAAAACATAATACCAGTTTGAAGGTTGTACTTCTTGTTGGTCTTTGCTAATATTGGTATTAGTATTTAAGGCCACAGCAGCTCTGCTATTATGTTGGAGTGAGATGATATTTTATTCTATCAAGCTTTCCTGTTCTCGCTATATTCCATTTAAAGCTAAATTCCCCTACTACTCAGACTTCACACGTGTTTGTGCCATGTGTACACCTTTCTTACTGCCTGAAGTAGAATAATTTGTAGTGAAAAAATTCATCTCTATTTGGTATAAATCTAAAAGGAAATGAAAAGGCAAAATTCTGAGGTAAAAAGTTGACAATGTTCCATGTAAAAATATTCAGAAAAGTATATTAAGATTGGCCGCAGCTTATGGAGCTTTCATAAATGATGAAAGTATTGGGTAGGACTTCTGAAAGTCCCAGAAATATTTAAGGCGAAAGACAGAGCACAGACAGAGATTAATTTAGTGACTGGGTGAAATGTCCCCAAAAGGTTAAAGAGCAAAAAAATCAATGCAAAATGTTTATATACCATCCTGTAGTTCAATAGTTGACTGAAGCTATTTCATTTTTTTATTCATTGTGCTTAGTTTTGGTTAAAAGGACAGACACCAATATTCCAAATCCCTCTCAAATCTTGTTTGTTGCAAGCCTTGGGCAATGAATGCATCCTGGAATAGTTCTGGGATCTGGAACATCTTGGTAGACACAGGCAATATTCACAGCATTTGAATTGAATTAACAAAATTAATCTTTGGGTGTGTTCACAGGTCCAGGGCAGTCTCAGCTGGAGACCTTGGGTGTGAGAAGTCCCAGAGCCCTTGAGCAGCTCATCTCCAGCCCATGATTTGGTCATACTCTGTTGGAATGATTTTTCCACAGTACTCCAAGCTGTAATGTTTGTGAGGAGACACTCCTCCATTAGGAGACATCTCTTCATGTTCCTTTGCACTTGGCTAAGGTGTTCTCTACAAAGACTTTCATTCTGAACAAAATCAGAAATTGTACTGGCATGAGGAGTTGAAGAAATAGAAATACACAGAAACATAAATTTTCTAAGAATTTTCAATAGTGATTTGTCTATTTTGGCTAAACCTACTGTGAAAGTCAGTGGGAGAGAAGTAGGTTTTTTTATCCCATTCCTCTAGACACCAGTATGGCACTATGTAAGAATCAGGAGTAGAAAAGGGGCAGAATCTGGCAAATTGCATAACTCAAGTCCTGTTTTTAATAAAGGCCTTTTGATTTGGCAGTGTGGAAGAAGCAGATGGGTGGTGAGATCGCAGTCTCGGCTGGCTGCCAACCCCAAGGAACACACAGCCTCCTTGTTTAGTGTGTCTGGGCGTAATTTTCACTGACATACAAAGAAGTATTTTTAGGAGTGATGTCAGTTCATTGGCTGAACAGCATTGTTTGGTTTGCTGAAATGATTCCCAAAAGCACTCACTGCCTTTGAGAATGGCACTTTCCTCTTTGTGGAATGTCATTATTCTGCATGGTAATGACTGTTTTGAAGGGCAGGTCAGGTAGTCAAATAAATGTGTAGTTGGTGCTTTCTGATTGTTTCTAAAATAGGCAGGCCAATTTTTGCTGAAGGAGAGTGAGTCTGAAGTGTGCCAAAAATCATTCTGATTTGCTAGAGAAATTCCGGGAGCTGTAAGCACAGCCAGGGGAGCCAGGCTAATGTGTGCTGCAAAAATGATCATGTAATGCTCACAATGTGGTCATCTTATCTTTGTGCCTCTGTGCAGCCATACAACAGAGACAAAAGGGAAGAAGAAGCAAAACTGATTCTGAGTTGTGACCTAAAACATAAGCATAGAAATAACAAAGCATTGTGTTTGTGCTGTGAATGCTGCTTCTGTAGGTGTGTACAGACAAGAAATACTATTAATTTGAGTTATTTGCCATTTATAACAATAAAAAATGCCAGAGATTTTTAAATAGGGACAATTCCTTTTTCACAGCTCTGTGGACTGAGAAGGCTGCCTTAAAAAAAACCTCTACCCAAATACCTACAAGACTCTTGAAAACAGTTCTGAACAATTGAGAAGCAGGTATATCTGGATTTTCAAGGGAATTACTCTGCTAAATCACTAAAGCAATCTACAGAATTCCATCTGTAATTACTGAACACAGTCAAAGAATGAGGAATAATAAGAGGAAAATATTCTGAAAGTTGTTGCTCTCTGACAGTGTATAATGAGCGTGTCAGGTAATACAGCTATTCTGTATGGCAAAGTACAATCTTTCATCCTGTGTCAAAAAGCTTCTCTAAAGTGCTTTTCATATTAAAAGTGTCAGGTATATATCAAGTTTTTTTTCTCAATTTTATGAAGCAGAAAGTGAAGAATGAGTTAGTGATTTGCTAAGATCACTAAGAAATCAAAACCAGAACGAGGAGCTCAATTCTACTTTCATGACATTTTAGGAGTTTTTCTTTTTAAATAGTTTTAAAAATGGAGGCATGATACATTTAAAGACACCGGGTATTACATCCAAGCCAGTGGGGTTAATGCATGTCAGCATGTGCCTGTCATTTTGTGTCACTGAATGCTAAGCCCTCATTTTACAATTCATCTAAATGGATTTGTTCCCAGCTTCTCAATAAATCTATTTTATAAAAAGTTCTGAGCTCTCAGCAGTATTCTTGACAAGAATGTGTATTAAACCAAGGTATTTTGGGTTATACTGTGAAAATTGAAAGAGAAGAAGCCAATGGTTGAGTTATCTTGGAATGCCAGCCATAAGCTCTCTCCTTTTTTTGGTTGTTTTGAGCGTGGTGTTGGTGGTGTGCTGTTGTGACTAAAGATGGAATTTCTTCTATCTTATCTTTCATCAGTCCAAAAGTATTGTTGAAAACAAGGCACTTCAGTGCCAATGAGGTTGTCTTCATGTCTGGCACAGCGTTGGCAACTCTGAAATGAGGCTGGGAACCACAACACTGAATTTGGCTGCTAGAAGTTGTGTTTTCTGCAGAATTTGCGGGAATGGCCTACTCATTTCTTACCACCTTTTAATTTTCAACACATGTTCACATATATCTGTTCCTCTTCATCCCATGGAGGCTAGCAATTTTAGCTAGTTATATTAATCAGTTCAACTGTTAAAAGATAAAAGCAGCATGTACTTTACAGCACTAAGGGATATGATCAAGGGAATTGATACTGACCTTGTTCCTCTTGGCAGTTGTTCCCAGCCTGTATTTAAATGAAGTTCACTGCTTTTGTTTCATTTCTCTAGGAGTGCTCATGTGCCTGAAATAATGAATTGTTCAAATAGCAATTTTAACCTAGGTCTTGAAGCGTGAAGTTTCATGACACCTAAGTTCATCCAACAGCTTGCTGCTTCCTACTGAGCTTCCTCTCCCTCATCTTGTAGTCCAGGCACTACTCCAGCTTCTCCTGTGTCAACTCCAATACTTGTCACTTTTTGTTCCCTTCTGAATTGTTATTCTTCCGGCAAAAAGCTGAACTATTTCCTTGAGAGGTCAGATGAGCGTGTGGCTGGTCCAAAAGAATCTGGGAACGGTGGGATTGCCCCTCTTGACATGGAGCAAGCTTTGATGCCCATGATCTTTGATGCTCATGATGCACATGAGCTTTGATCTTCTCAGATGTCTCACAGGGTCCACCACAAGTTGTATTTTGGCAAATGCTGAAAGCTGCTGCCAGCAGCAGTCCTGCCACCTCCTGCCTCAGGTAGCTCCTTCCTTCCCGTGTGCCGGTCCTGGAGGCCCTGGGATGGTCCCTCTGCACTGAATCGAGGAACTGAAGTGATTTAGCTAATCAGTTTAAATAAGAAGTAATTGTGCTGGATGGAGTAATTCTCCCCATTTCACTGAAAGATTCTACAGCTCCTGGTATATTTGGGGTTTCTGCTGACTGAGAGCCTGTTCCATGAGATGTTTTCATCACTGCCACCTTGGTTCTGCTGATCTAGATATCAGTGGAACTATACTGTACTAACGAAGCCAAAAATTGTAATTTTTTTTAAACTTCTGAGACAAATCCAACATGTTTTAACCCAGTCAATTTCAGTTATCAGCCATAACCATAAAAAGCATTGAGCTGCAGCTTAAAGAATTTCTTAAGCAACTTTATAACTGAAGAAATCATCAGAATAAACTGAATTGACCCATTATAATTTTAAAAAGACCTGAGAAAATCCACTTGAAGCTAGTATATTCTGCACTATTAGAAACATCAAGATTTGTATTTCCTGGGCACCCCTCCATATTGCCCTAAGTAGAAAATTCCCAACTACTCTTGCCTACTCATAGAGCACATTTACTGCTTTTATGATTTTTCAAACAGTTCTGTGAAGTGAACCAATCATATTAATGTAAGAAACCTGCAATAATAGAAATTTTGGAAACTTTTGAGAATTTAGAGGATTGAAGTGTTTGACCCATGTCCAGCCTATTAGGATTTATTCTATCCAGCAGTTATTTAAGCACTATTTGCAGAAGGCAGTAAGAGGTCTGTGCATTGCAGTTGTGCACGTGGCTTCACCTTTCCTACAGTCATAGCAATGTTGTTACTAACTGACAACCAAAACAGCTGATGTTGGCAGAAGAGAGTTTGCAAACTTGACTAAATAGGATTTAGCAAATTAGATTCAATTGGGTTATGTTGCAACTTAATTTTACTTTGCATTTTTAAAGTTATACTGTAGTGGTATGGAGACACAATGCATCATTATATTAACGCATTATCGTATTAAGGGTTCTGAATGTATCTCTTAATTCTATAAAAACTGGGTAACAGCTTGATGGAGTGTGAGTTCTGAACTTGCTATGACTCTAAGATGCATTTAACTCTTTGGGGTTTTTTATATTTAAGAGGGTATATTCCATTTATTTTATTTATCTTTTATATTTAGAAAAAGAGACTATTTGTGCTAAAGATTTTTAAATCTGTTCAGACAGAAAAGTTCAGCAATACCACAAAAATTCTAGCTCCAAGTGTTTTTATCATAAGCAATAAATTTTTATATTTTAGCAGTGAATAATTTTGTAATTTTACAGGTATTTCATATAAATCTATGCTTTAGGCTGTTAAGGTTTTCATTAGCTAACCTTATCCTGAGTATTCCTTTATTTGCCCCCTCTATTTTTCTAGTAAGACTTTATGGTGTTGAATATGAAAATACCTTCTTTTTTTGTCTGCTGAATTGCTTGAACAAGGTGGGTTTATTTGTCAAGAGCAGAAGATCTGCTTAATAATATTCCTTCTATCTGATTCTGTTCACAGTGTTTGATGATGCTGGTGACAAGTAATGTTGAAAAAAAGTATAAAGATATTTTAGTCTTTAAACAGGTTGTTCCAGTGATTTGTGCTTCTCTACACTTCTGTAGTTGGTGTTTGTGCTACTCTGGTTTTGGACATATATGTAAATGAAATGAGCCTGTATTTAAAGATACCTATTTTGAAACACTGCTGTTTTCATTGCAAAAGATAGAATAAAACATGAGCTGTTGAATCCCTGTTGCAAAATACAATTTTATAAGGAAACATTTCTGCCTACTTGGTTACCTGTACCTGTGCAGTGTAATGTGTGCTTTCCATGCGTGCTTTTCCCAGGGAGACAAAAAACTCCCATTCCAAATTGGTCACAGGAGTCAACTGTGCATGGTGCAATGAGTTTGAGTAGGAACTGGCTTGAGATTTAGGGAAAAAATGTTTGAGTTGTCAATAGAGATGTAATGAGCCACCTGAAGCCTTAATGCTCAAACTGCTTACTTTATCAGCCGGGCTTGTAACTGCCAGGAAAACGTTCTTTCAGCTATATTTATGTAGAGCATCCAGATGTCAGTTTGCTAAATCACAGTCATATATTCTCCAGAGAGATTTTAGGTCTTGTTTCTAGTTAAACGATACAGCAGGTGGTAATCAGAATTCAGATCAGATGTCAACTACACCAGAAGTTTTTGTCATCTCTCTTTCCCCCCTCATTTTTTTGGTGCTTGTTTTCACAAGAGGTGGACAGAGCAAAGCAAAGCAGCATGGTAACACTTTGATAGCAACAAGAAAAGATATTTTAATGTAAGGAGAAAGAAAGAAATGCTAATGACATTTCTTAGCCGTTTGTTTTGTCTCTCTTAGCCTGAAGAACTAACATAATACCTTTTTTAATAATTAACACATTGTGAAATCTAAATTGTAGAATTAGAAAAATGGTAAGGTATATGTAGCATATATTTTAAATGTGTCTAGGTTGGAAAGACAGATATCTACTAAGGAAGGCAGGAGCCCCCCTTTATAATAGAAAATGCAACCTCCTTCCCTCCAAATTATTATAAATTTGAAATTAAGGGGCTTTCAGGCAAAGATGTGAGGAATAGGAATAACAGGTCTTCTACTAATATATATATATAACAAAGCAATGATACAAAAACACTGGTTTAGCCTGACAGTCAGGGATACATCCTGACACCCTGCCGGGCAGGGCTGTGGTAGCAGTCTGATTGGGCAGTAGCTGCAGTTCTCTCTGAAGTGCTCCTGTTGAAGCAGTGATCCTGTAGGAAAGGTCTGGTCCTTCTTGGAAAGTCCAGTGGTGGTTGTGCAGCTCCTGTTCTCTGGGATCCCAGTAGGTGATGCTGTCTCTGTTGTTCCAAACCCCAGGTTATATTCACATGAAATGCTGGGCTCCTCCCCCTGGGCGGAGCATCTCACAGTGGGAAGTGGAGGTGAGACAGAGCAGGTAGGAGTTTTCTGTGCTGAGGGGCCCATTGAGAGCAGGTGCGAGTGATCCGGGCCTTGCTGGGCCCATGAACATGAGGCAGGAGCAGGTGCAAGTTATCTGTGAGTCCTGTGGCGGGTGGTGATGGGCCCGTAACACGAGGGGGCCAGGAACATTGCTGCACCTGGTTTCAATAGCTCACAAAAATGGGAATAGAATACACTTTAACCCAGGACAAAATGTATTTTTTTTTTCAATTTCAAGTGTTTATTTATGTACTTTACCATCAGTTTTCTTTTTTTTTTTTTTTCCTGAAGCTATCATTACTGTTTGGATATTTTTTTAAATTTCATCATAACTAAACCTGAAGATTTCTTATGTTTGAATTCCTCAGGGTTATTCAAAATCTCTAACTGTGTTTTTATTGGGAATATTTGGTGATTGAACATGTCAGGTTTTAAATGTCATTAGGTAGGAGCATTGGTAAGAATATATTTGCTTGTAATTCTTAATTATCAATTGTATTTATTAATTGACAAATCTTTTATATGGAAACTGTATTCATTGTTCTTCTGCATAGTAAGACAGTACAAAACCCATGACATTGTGCTTTTGTTGATACAAAGCACTGCTCATTAATAAACCCAAAATATTGATGTTAGCAGAAAGACTTAAACATTTTTTTGTCAGAACTCAGAGGTAGCTTAAGGCATTGAATCTTGGTAAATCTCTTTTAAAAAGGCCAGAATGTACTGAGTTTCCATACTGTTATGTCAAAGCTTTAATGAACTACTGGACAGGACAACTTGTCAGCCCTGTGTAGTCCATCATTGCACCCAGAGAGGGAAGATCTCCTGGTACGTGATTCCTCCTCAATGGTCCCTGATGTCTCCTGAGGGAGAGGATAAACCCAAAGGTATTTAGATTTATTAGGCAGTGACAGCTGGATCTCAGGGCAGCAGCTGGATCTCAGGGCAGCAGCAAGCTCTGACAATTGTCCATCTCAGGTAAAGAATATAATTTATGTTATTCACGACAGCTGCATTGCAAATACATGTTATTTTGTTCCTTCAAAAGCGAGGCAAGAAGTGTTGTCAATGGAGTAAAGGAAGCATAATTGTTCTCTGGGTTGCATTAGCTCCTGGGATAGAGTTTATTATCTGATTATTGCCTAAATATCTGTTTTTATCTTAAGTCTATGTCCTTTAGTGGATTCCTCTGCAGTGCAAGGTGGTGTTTATGCATGGCCAAATGTAGGCTAGGACAGCCAATGACGATACAGATAAAGAAGAAGATGAAGTTCTTGGTGTTTGGAAAAAGATTAAAAAAAACCAAAAAAGCAGTAAATTGAACATACTTATTTCAAAACTTTTAGACCAGTTTTGTTTCTGGTGCACATGTCAGCTGAGTGTGAGCCCCGAGCAACAAAGGAAAGCTTTGTTTCAAAAGAGAGAGGGTAAGGGGTGTGCTCATTAGATGCAATGCAGCATTCCTGGGGAAAAAGAAACAAACCACAAACTTTTTTATAAAGGTAGTGCATAACTTAAGGCTCTCCCTTGATGGCAGTAACTTTTGAACTGAAAATTTATATACATTCCATGTGCTTATTTTCCTCTGCAGTTCATGAATAAATGAACTGGTAGTGCAACAATATTATAGCTCAGGGTACTGCTGTTTTTGTTGACTGTCAAGTAGATGGTTTATGCTGTACCAGTGTGGTTTATAAGCTCTATCAATGTCTTGGTCACCTCAAGATGAATATTGATAAGACTCAAATGTTACAGCAGTCAATTTTGTATAATTTTCTCTTTTACCTGCTCTATTGGTTTTTATGAGGAAAGAAAGTAAGGGAACAGTGCTGCTGCCTAATTTTGCATCTTTCTCTCTCCTTTTTCCTGTTGACATCACTCTACTGTGGGTTATTTTCCATTAATATAATAGTATGGCCTCCAGCTGGAATGTGTCATCATAAACCTTTGAGTCAAGCAGTTCAGCCACTTTTAAATCTGCGTCACTGTCTACTCCTCTAGTTCATGCCTTGTCAGTTTATCCATGAGAATATTGTGGGAGACAGCATTGGAAGCATTGCTGAAGTCAAGATACACATCATCACTGCCCTCCCATAATTACTGAGCACCTCTCCTTATGGGAGAGGGCTCTAGGATTCATTAGCTGTCTTTCTGCTTTGTAAACCCATGCTGACTACTCCCAGTCATCATCCTGGTTTTATTTCATTATTTCCAGTACTACAACCAAAAAAAAAAAAAAGTCTAATAAAGAAAAGTTGAGACTAGGAAATAAATTCTTTTTGTTTTGTATTAATGCTTTAGAGAAGTCATACTTTGTAAAATAACCGGTATTACTATTGATTACTATGGATTCTAAAATAGGAGGAATAAGCAAATAGGGTCATAGGTCTTCACCTTCATATTTTTAACAAATTCATTGTCACACAAAAAGTATAAATATATGTATTTCCAATATCTGAAAGAAATTGTCATGGTTAGATATTGTGTTTAGTTCCACAGGTCTACTTCACCTAGAAATGCAATACCACATTTCTGTTAGTGAAGTGTTAGGAATAAAGTAGCAGAGTTGGTATTTTTTGTTTCTCATATCAAAAGAACAGAAAATTGGTAATTTTCACTGTTTATAAAGATTGTTATTTAAGTATGTTAATTGGCCATTTCCACCCTATTTATTATTAACAGCCTGACAAGTTTCGAAAAAGTTTTCAGGATCTGTAACAGTAGCTGTTTCTGAGTTTTGCTAATTAATAGTGTCCAATGCATTAATTATTTATTTTCAAGCATGTTTAAAATGTCCCAAGCGGGATAATTCATGCTGCCCAAAATTAATGTGAAAATGTTACAAGGCTGAGGATAGCCAGAAGCAAACTATTTGACAAGGGCTGCAAATCTCGTGTGTGTGTGTGAACTTCAGTGCTTCCATGGATTGCTTGGTGCTGCTGCCTTATTAATATAATTGTCTGTATTAAGGGAATCTGTGTTCAGAGGTTTTTTCTGCCCTAAAGAAATGCTGATTAGTGGGTATTTCATGAGGTTTTGTACTCTGCCAACTAAACAAAAGTCAGTTGTAGTCCTACTTCCATGCATTGTGACTCAGAAATGCATGGAAATGTTTCTTGTAGTACTTTTACTAGTACAGGTAAAATTTTCACAAAGCCCATATCTGAAGCAGAAAATGTATTAAGAATACACCCAGAAATGTGCTGAGAAGAATGGCTGTGGTGAGCCATGGTACAGAAAAAAAGGATTTGAATATTATGGAGTGGTTAATGTAAGCCAATAATCTGTGTGGGGGTACTCAAAACCACAAGGAAGCTCAAACGTGGTATCAGGGGTGTTTCAGTGACAAGTATCTGAAGAATAGTTCTCAAAATCTGATGGTGATTTTGTGCTAGTAAATGTCTTTTGAGGAAATTGGACAGTGGCTTTTGTTGCACAAAGCAAAAGGGAGTCGATCTTGCTCCCTCTCATTCAGAGGTGAAAGGATTTCTCAGTCATTCAGTGACAGTAAGAAAAAAGACAAACAGAACCAATGAGGAAAAATGTAATCTTAGGTAGGGTTTTTTTTTGTTTGTTTGTTTTTTATAAATGAATTGATGCCTTCTGTTCTTCTTTTCCATTGTATGCAGGGAGTAATGAAAGGCTTTGCCTTTTCCCCATGGTGTGTTTCTGGGTAGCAGTACTCCTTTTCCATACATCCAGGGAAATTCTGGCATCTTTTTTACCTTTCTTGTTTTCTTAATTACACATCTATTTATTTTTAAAGAATTCTTAACGAATGTTGCCCCATTCAATTTGTAAATGAATCTGAGCAGTGCTCCTTACTTTTTCTGTTTCTTTTCAGTTTATTTTTTTCCTTTATGTTGTTGTTCATTTTACAATTTTCTTATGAAAAAATATGCTTCAAATTCCAGGTACATTTAAAACTGACATCGATACTTTTACTTTTCTTAGAATAGTCTCTGTCCACTTACAGAGCACTGACAGCATGTTTTAATTTACTTCTAGAAGTTGAACTATATTTCCCTTTCTTTATTGTGGCCGTTCAAAACCAGCTAAGCCTCTTTTTGTCTTTTAATGTACCAATTTTCTATTTGTTTCTAAGGTCACTAAAATGTTATTTAATAGACGTGTTCTGGGGTTTATAGCACAGGCTAAAGTAAGGGTCCTGAAAGGAAAGAGAATAATGCATCAGTGTTGTTTTTGGTCTGCTGTACAGGGATATGCTCTGGCCACAGAATTTCCATCCTAGTCATGAATGATGTACTTGTGTTACCATTAAAAAAAATATGGATGAAAACACTGGACATAGTGTCCAGTGCTTGATGAATTTACACTTATATGTTCTTGCCTATTGTGTTACATGTACTACAGTTGAGTTATTCTTTTATTATTTGAATATAGAAGTACACATGTATGTCTATAAAACTAATAAACGTAAGATTTACAGAGCAGGAGAAAAAAATTCCAATGTACCTTAGTTATGCTTTGGAAAGAGACACTAATTTTCTCCATTTCATCACATTTAAGTCACAGAGATGTGGGTTTTTTTCCTGTGACTGTTGAGCTGTATTTAGTCTAAGGCAAAGAAGTGTTACACTGAATTTGAATATTGTCTGATGTTGAATTTTTTTTTGATGTGTATTAAACACTCTAATCTTGAACTGTAGCTCTTATTTTACTGGCACTTAATGAGGTTGATGGATTTTGGAGAAAACTCTGCTATCAATCTTTTAAAAGTGTTACTAGTTATAGTTAGAGTGCAGCTGAAAACTATTTTCTAACTACATTTTGAACAGTGGACTTAAATCAGGAGAAGCCTATACCTTAAGGTATATTAGATTTGTGTTCAAAATAGTTTTGTCTTTCAACAGTGAGACATTACAAAGAATGTAATGTAAGTCCAAGACAGTGTAATACAGACTGCAATTTATCTGTTGCCCAGTCTTGAAGTGACTTAAACTAGATATCATTTCATAATTTTTTGACATGGAATTATTATTTTTTTATCCCAGCAAAAAACTAAAAAACAATGACCCCCAAATACCCCAAAATATTGTCAAACCTAGTTATACAATTGTTCAAAGTAACAAAATACCATGGACAATTCTGTCTAATTGAGCTATTTTAGAAGAGTACTTTTAAAAATTGACTACTTTTAATAGAAACAATGTGTGGATTTACAGCAAAAGATTGTGTGTAAATATGCTCCTGTCAGGAGGTTCATCAGGAGGTTCATACCATTCCTTGTCACAGGATAAGAACTTCTGAGATAAAATTATGTGTTCTGTGTCCAATATGTGCATCCCCATACTTTTTATTGGAAAACTGGAATTTTTAAGCTGCTGGACCTCCGTGTTTTGTACAATTGTGGTCAGTGCTGCAGCTCATAAACTACAAAACTGCTTCTTACTTTAGGACTCCAGCATCCATACTCAGCTAACTGGCAATAGATCCTTGTGTGAAGTTCATCAGGCATTCAGGTGTCAAGTCTGACAACAGGAAAGAAATACCACTTGAGTGGTGTATATTGTCAGCTCAGACATCCCTTTCAAACTCTGAAGTCTGGTCGGAATGTAGATGTATCAATGCTGTGTCCCATTCTGTGCAAGAGTTGTGCTTTTGTTCCCATATAAACACTCAAAACTCTGTCAAATGAGCATGTTTGGAAAACTCCTAAACTACCATAACACTGAATTTCACCTTTTGCTTAGCTGTGGTAATTAATTTACAGAGGCTTCAAAATGATATAATCAGTTTTCAGGACTCTGAAAGTGCTTCTAATGCACTGATTGTCAGTAAACCTGATTAATTCACAGTGTTTGTACTAAATATATCTCTACTACTGTAATATTCTAAATAATTTTAAAATAAAAATTATCACTTACGCTTCTGCTTAATGCAGTTTTGATGGAATGAATATACAAAATTCTCCTTGCAAATAAGTGTTTTGTTTTTCTGTCTTGCTTTTCAGAGGGTTTTAGAAATCTTTCCAATGTATTTGTAAGGACATAGGCATTCAGTTTTACCCTGCTTTCCTGAGAGCAATCAATGCAGATTTTTATCTTTTGATTGCTTCAAACACATTTCTGTCTCTCTCTTTGGAGGAAAAGGGTAATTTACTATTTAGTCAAGACTGTTTTGTAAAAGTTTTCCATTTAATATAATCCTGATATTCCTGAAAGAATGGTTATGGAAACCATAAGTATATATAATACATATATACAATACCATAAATAAATACCATGGATACAGTACTTGGAAAACCACTACATACCTTCATACCTGTTTGAATTGCTTGTGTTCAAACCTGATTACTGCTTTTGTCCTTGAATATCATATTTATTGACTCTTTGAACTCCCTCTGATGAGTTTAATTCCTGGTATTGAAGAAAAGCACAAGCCAAAACTTATGTTGTAAAACCTGATAAACGAGTTAAAGAGATTATGACTTTTGATGGATACTTTTGACATTGGAATTTGGTAGTGCAGTCACTATATTTTTGTCTAGCATCTCTTCCAAAGCAGCCAGCCTGAACAGTCTGAACTGCCCAAGGACTCATTTTATCCTACAAATGTTTATGCAAATGTGTTCCATACAAGTTAACATATTACATAAAGTGAGTTTTATTCTCAAGTTTAGCATTTCATTTTATCAGTCTGTCATTAAAAATAACCAGTTGCAAATTAGCAGTGCTAGCTGACTCTCTTTAATCAATTTCCTTAGCAATTGTGAGGTTCAGAATTGCTTTCAGAGGCATTTAATAATGCCAGTGTTACATTTATATGGCATCTCAGGACAAAGGAGTTAATCATGACACAGAATCTAAACTGCAGATTGACAGAAATAAATCAGATGAGGGAGAAGAATTCCCACCAATATTATTTTACAAACAGTGGTATCTAATTGCCTTCTGTGTGTTCACCAGGACTGCTCTGAATCTTGTTTCTGAATGATTGATTGCTCAGCTCAGCTGTTAAACTGGATTTGCAGTTTATCTGAGGCTGTTGTGAAGTGAGTAAGCCTTGAAAATGAGTAGAAAGGCATCATACATTACTGTTGGTTGCTGCGTTGGTTAATGCAGCACATCCAGCCCTCTGACATTATCACAGACATTATAATCTTCTATTATTGCAGGGGAATGGCCTGCTATCAGTAATGTGTTCAGTCCTTGAACGATTCAATATCAAAAGCCATTTGCTTCTGTAGGGTTGTGAGTTTGTTCTGTGGATTCCTATTGCCTGACAGAGGTACATACGAATTGTCTGGCCACTGTGTTCAACTGGAGCACCTTGAGTAGCTACAACTCCATTCACATGGAGCATTTAGGTTTGACATTCTAAATGCTGCTGGCCCCGCACATAATCTGTGTGTGCTGATGTGGAATGACCAAATGCATCATTTGGGTTTTCCTCTCTGCTTCTACAACGGTGCTAAAGCTGCCTCCCATTATCAAAAGGTCTCCAAGGGCAGGCAGGAGGTTCCAGAGTGCAAAGCACATCCCTGTCTTCAGCTGTGCCCTTGTGCAACAAGCTGAAGGACAGTGCTATGGAACCACAGAAACAAAGCTAAATGATGGAGAAGCTGGAAAAATTTCAGATTCAGAGTGTGCCACTCTTCAAACACTGGAGAAGGGATGACATTTTTCCAATTTTTTGTGATTTTTCAAGCTGAGAAAACAGTTGTATGTTATGGTATCTTGCTTTTCAGTCTAGGATTAGCTTGATGAAAAGTAATGTTATATTTCAAATGGCTTGTTTTTAGGTATTTCCCAAGCAGGAATATTTATATGAGTGAAATGTCAGCTGAACACATCCCCAGTCACAGATTTGTGCTGACATATGCGACATATTTGAGTACAGCTGGTAGGACTAATAAAGAATACTTGTCACCATGTCTTATTTTTATTTAGAGGGAAAAAACATAAAAGATTTAGTACATGTGTATAATATACAAATATGTATTTATGAAGACACAGTGTTGTTTTACAGTAGAGGTCAAATGTTCTCTAATCTGTCATGAATTTGGTCTGTCCAATATTTACCTGTGTTCTTATGCCTGTTTCTAGTACTTGCTATAGGCTATCCTACTATGGCTAAAGAATTATTCAATGTCATTTTAGGTCACTTTCACACAAGAGCAGCACAATCATGTAGTGGGAACTGTATGTGCTGGCAGCTTGCCCAGCAACAAACCCAAAATATTAACTGGGAAGCAGAAATGCAGGTAGGGAATACTGTGGGCAGTGTGTATCAAATGAGGGGTTTTGATTTCAATAAGGATTTTGTTTTTCTTGAATATCTCAAGATTCTGCTTATTTTAGTTTGATGCTATCTCGCTAAAACATTTTCTTCATGATTGTACATTAAAATTTAAATAACTCTTCTTCCTGTAGTCATTGCTTATGGGCATAATTTGAAGCAACTGATTAATTTCTCCATCTTTTCTATGGAAATCAATAATGGACACTAGGAATATTAACATTTGTGAAAGAAAAGTTGATATAACAGTAATAAATCTTTTGTGGGACTCATATGTCTTCTTCAGTTACCAGTACAGAAATGGTCAAGTTAAATATGGTGCATAATAAAGATTGGTTGTTGGTCATGGGGCATTACCCAGCAGTGGTGGGAGAGGCAGGTGAGGTCTTTTTGGTGACATTGGGTGACGTCAGCTCTGCAGCAGAGCTCCTGGAATTCTGACCTTGGCGTCACATTTGAGGCATGGTACTGAAGAATTCATGCAGGACTTTTAGAAACTCTGTAGGAGTAAAATAACTTTTCTATTTTCCATTGGCTTTTTTTTTTTCTTTTTTTAATCACCAAACCCACATAAACTTGAAAAAGAAAGCCCCCTTTGAAACAATGTTTTGAGGAACATGTCCCTTTCCAATTCTTTTATCATAATTGACAGGCCATAGAAACTCATCTCCCAAATGTTTCATGACAAATGTTTTGCCAGGACGGCTGAGCAGGCTACACTAAAGCCAAGTCCCAGCTGACATGTGAATAATCTCCACCCCGAACAATTTGGAGCCGTAGTGAAAGTGTTGTCGGATAACAGATGGGTGAGTCTATGCCACAGCAGCTGAGGGAGTTGCAAGAAATACCATGTGGTTGGATTTTTTTTTTTTTTTCCAAAGTCTCTCTATTGCTTCCTTGCCACAGAAACCTATTCCCCCAGCTTTCAAAGTGAGAAGGAAACTTTATTGTCTCCTTAATCTCAAAGTCCTTTTTGCACCAGTAGTACCTAGAGAGCAAGGGGACAAAAATCTATGCTGAGACACAGAAAAGCAGTTTTCCTTCACACAAGAGGTTTCATTTGTGAAGTAAAACATCCATCATAAAGGTTGTTTTTACTCCAGTGGTTCTGGCTCCCTCCTTCTAAATAGGTAACAATGTCAGCTAAGCCCAGCTGCACAGAGCAATTCAGATCTCCCTGTGAGGTCCTGCACTCGTATTGCTCTTTCAGGGGTCACAAGTCTGTTCTTTGGCCATAGATTTCCATATGAAACAAAATAAAGACTCTATGGACTAGGAAGCTTGATTTTTATCCTTCAGTTTCCTCTTTACAACATCCCTATAGGTTCTCTTTAGAGTTTATCCTGACAAACACTTCCATGAGAGAAGAGTAAAGCAAGAAAAAAAGAAGTCAAAACAAAAATACTCATAAGAGAATTGTCTCTGGAGTGGGTACTCTGCATGGCATAGCACAGGTTTCTAACCAGTCTTTCTAAAATTCACACCAAAGAAAGATGATTTTATTCTGGACTGAAACACTGGAAAAAGCCTTAGAAAGCTGAATTTCAGAGTTCTGTCTCCTCCTGGGCTCATACATGTGAGTGGGATGAAGACAATGTGTGAATTGATGAGCTAGAAGGTGAGCTCTTCCATACTCTGTGTTTATAGCCTGCCATGGGGAACTGGGAAAGCAATAGGCTTCTGGCAAGAACAAGGAAAAGTTTTCTCTAGGGACCAAAGCTGGGTATTTCAGGCTGATTCCTGAGAGTATGGCCTGAGCAACTTTGAGGTTACTGGGGGAGTTCAGTGTAAAATCTATGTTGTGTTTCTTTAGCAGATTTCTTTTTTGCTCTATTTTTTTTTTTTTTTTTTTTAGGAATGGTGGTGATGTTTCCTTAATTCTGGCATCCTTGTCCATTTGTAGTCTTTGAGGAGCTGCTATGTGACACTGGCATTGAACACTGCACTGGGACAGTGCTTATGGATGTGATAGGGTAGGAAAGGGTAGGAAAGGCCAGAGTGGTCAGGAGACTTGAGTTTTAAGTGCTTCCTCTGAGTCTGAGTTTCCTCAGCCTGGGCTTCTGATTCTCTTTAGAGACCTCTCAGGAGTGAGGACACAGAGAGAATCCCAGGTACCTCCTTGAATACTTTTTTTTCGTTCAACTCTTTTTCATGAAGCACTTTGGAGTTTAAACATGGATTATTTCTGTCCTCAGACATGACTGCACTGAAGTGCTTTGCTGGATGGAGACAGTTGCAAACTGTAGATTGACACTTTTTATACTGCTGGTAATTTTCTCATGGGAGAATAGTTTTTGTTTCCAGGTGCAGCCTGTCTGCAAAAGTGAGATTAACTGTACTGAGTTTCCATTGGTCTTTGCAAAAAGATTAAGTTGGTTCAAATGAATTATCTAGTATCAGTCAAATCATGTTAATGCTGTTTTAAAGAAGGGCTTCCAAGATTTTTACAAATGGAACTTGCTTGAATTTGTGCAGCTTTATAATTTATTGAACACTTTGATGTCCACATTCAGACATTTTTCCTTTTGTTGCATAACAAAAATACTATTTAAATAATTGATGAATGCATGTAATCTGACAGCTTTGTGGACCTCTGCTGCCACTAGAAGCTCACTTTTAACAGGATGTAAATGTCATTACATGATTTTTTTTTTCATTGATTCACAAAATCAAAGGTTCCTTTGTTTCATTCTTGCTATGATATGGTGTTGTAAGGAGCAGCTCCTCATACTTTCAACCTGAAAAAGTACTATAACACTTTTACTGTGAAGCATTAGGCAATTTTAACTTTAATTATTGGGAATCTCAAGCTTCATAGCTTTAATCTTGAAATATAAATGAAATATAAGCATTAATATTTATTTATTGGTATTATTTATAAAGTGTAACACAGATGTCTGTGTCCAGGGATTTCTTTCAAATTTTAATATATACTTTTAAAACAGGACAGAATTAATAATTAAGAAATTCCTCACATACCTAAATTACACCAATAATATAAAGATGCACATTATAACAGCTCATGAGAGAATACTGCTTGAGAAAATTTTCAACATAAATTTGTCTGATAAGGTCAAAGTAATGCTGCTGACAGTAAAATAAGGAAGAGAAAATATTTTGCTGCTTCCAGGCATCTTCATGTTAAGTCAAATAAAGAATAACAAGAACAATTCAAGATACACAAGAGAAAAATATCACTTAAAGGAAAACCATAGAAAATGTTTTTGTGGTGTTAGTACTCTTGGATGCTCTGTGTGGCTGCTGTGCTGTAGCACATGGAGGTTGTTTTCCACATTAGCTGAGAGTGGATAAAGCAAGAGATTTTGTTATCTCTGGGTCACATAAATGCACCCTTTGCAACCCAAAAGCACAATCAGAGTAAGGGTTGAGTCTTGATAGTCAGTTTTACAATTTAAATTAGCTTTCATATTAGTTCATATTAGTTTCATATCAATTTTATTCACCATGGACAAGCCTCAAACCTGTAAACACAAATTGAAGGTGTGGGGTTTTTTTTTCGTTAGCATCCCCAGGAAGAGCAAAATTTGGAAACTATCCTTGTGCTTTTGGATACTGTGTAAGTACAGATCAGATCTAATCTTTGCTTGACTCTTGTGACTTGTGACTTGCATAGGAAGAGTTTTTAAAAAGATATATAAGGATCTAAATATAGACATATGAATCTATAAAAGAATTTACATGGCAGATATGAATATTCACTTGCTTGTTCCTAATTTCTGGACTGCTTGCTCTGTTTCTATGTATTAGACTGTACATACTTCATAGCTTTAACGTTTTTCTTCTAGAAATGTGATTTGACATTTTTAGGCACATTCTGCAGAGCGCTAATTGTGTCCTCATTGACATTAATAGAAGTGGTTAGCTCAGCACAGAGCACTGCTTCTGTTGCTTGTATGTTCAAGAGCAGGATCAGGACTCCATGTCTGAGGTCTTTACAAAGGATGTTGTCTCAGATTAACCTCAGTCTATTCACCTAAAAGTACCCTGTGTGCACAGTCTTTCTGCTTTTCTGTAAGTGAATTATCTGTCGTGCTACATCGCAGAAAGACAGGAGAAGAATAATTGTGTCTTGCAGGCAGCTTCCTTGATTCAAAGTACCTGTGGCTCTAGGACCCTCCAGTGTGCCATTCCTTAAGACAGTTTATGAATTTATTTTGGGAGAAAATGAGCATTTATGGACAGTGTCTTAGTGGTTAGGGAAAGTCGAGTGCAGGGGGGCCACTGTGAGTGAAGCAGAGCAGAGCGAGGATAGCAGGGAGCATGAAAATACAGCTACTCCAGAACAAATGGAAGGCGTAGTGAAAGGAAAAGGTAGCCAAGATCTTAGGATCAGAGGGGGGAAAAGTTCACTCAAAGCAAAGTTTATTCTGCTCCTCTTTTGGCATATTTTTCAGCAAATGCAGTTGTTCCTGAGGCAGCAGTTGTAGGCTGTAAAGATGTTTTTCTTCAAGTTTCTCCCACCATACAGATTGCTTTCCTTATTCTTTGAGTACATTAGATATTTTTCACTTTCAGAATCTTTTCACATTTCATTATTTTTGTCTGTATTTCCTCCTGGTTCATACGTACTTTATGCTTATTTCAGGATGTTTTTCATATGATATGTGAAAATATCTCTACTTATTTCCTGCATCTAAATTTGCAGTGTGGCATATTGATTATTGTTCTGGGTGCTTTCAGTCCCTGTTACAGAGACTTATGTACAGGCAAGCTGAAGTTAATTTTATGAGGAAGATTTACGAAAGAGCATATTTGTTGGATTACCGTAATTGATTGTTAGAGATTAGACAGATTTTTGTTTTACTGGAGGTAATTATATTAAATTGTGTGCCTGACATTGTATGTTAAATACAAGTTGTAGGCTATGTTTCAGAGTCATGACTGAAGCCTGCTGTGTGTATTAGTACACATCAACTCAGTCCGGAAGATCCTGATTGCTCCTTTCAGTCTCAAATATCAGTGTCTTTTTCAGCCAAAACTGGAACCGTTTTACTGAAAACTTTCCTTCTGAAACTTAAAATTCTACAATAAAACAGTGCTCTCAAATTAAACCATGAGAGAATGAAGGATCTAGTCTTGTGTATTCAAGTAGCATTTTGTATATCCAAGAGTGAGTTTAATCCTCTAGCAGTCCCTATGCCAGGGGCTGAAGCATGTGGGAGGATCCTGAGGGATAATGCAGGACTCAAGTGACCTGCATAAGATTACATATAGTCAGTTTATGTTCTGAGGGAGAGTTGAGGTGAGATGTGCTACAAAATAAATACAAAACTGATTACTTACTTTCAGTAGCTTTTCTGGATTGCATTTGGGGTAAGTTCCTTAGCTTGTACTCCCCACTGGTGAAACCCTCTGGGCTGTATTACTCCATAGTCAAAGCCCACTACCACTAGGCTGTAGTAGGGCTTCACTAATTTGAAATATGTTCCCAGAGAGGAGAGGAGTTAATGGTCTTGAACTTGTCTGATTTCAGTACTGCCTGGGCTGATCTTTTAAGAGGCAAAGGGGAGAAATTTAGTTGCTGCCTAGAGTAGATGCCACTACTCTCCACCTTTTTGATTCAAAGAAAGCCTCATTGTGCAGGACTTCATAATTTGAATGCAGATTAAATACTCAATGTACACCCCTATCTCAGTGTAGCAGAGAGATGTGCAAGCAGTTTCACAAAGCTGAGTGCTGACTGAATTCACTCTGCACCGCACCAAATCCTCTCAATTCTTGGCAAGAAAGAGAGGGCTGAGTCCTGCCCAGATGTCATTGGAGAAAGTACACATGCTGTTCTGCCCTTGAATTGCAGGTTCTGCAAACTTTAGGTGAAGTTTTGAGACTCTCCATGTAAAATGAAAGCAGAAAATAATTAGTTGGGATTCGGGGTTTGGTTTGAGTTGCTTGGTTTGGGGTTTCTTTTGTAACCAAGAGCAGGGACATAAGTTACCATTTCTATAGGAGTAACTTGTAGACATTGTTAAGAAACTAGGAAGAGCTCAAGGTCTTTTAGGCAAGAGAAGATTGAATGATACCCTTTTCATTTTGGATTACAGTAATTTATTTAGTGTCAGACCTGACAGCACAGGCTGTCAAACCTAGTATCTCAGGTAACTCACTTTTATTTAAGATTTATTCTTTGAAGTTGAATCATAAGGTCTTTGTTCTTACATGACTCAGTTTGTATGCTGGGATTCCAGCTCTCTGTTAACGTTTTTAAATTTCTTATTGAGACATTTGTATCTTCCTTTATGCTTGTTTTTTCAGGAAGCATTTTCCCTCTAATTGATTTAATATGCTTAGCCATATTCATTAAATACGAGAAATTTTTAGGTATTTCTCACCATGATGAAAATACTATATTATTATAATAAAGAAAATATTAAAAAAAAATTGAGGAAAAAGATTGTCAGTCTATTTTGTCCTCTTCAGTGCTAAACAGGCACAAAAATTCCTAAATATATTACTTTGTTACTCTCTTTTAATATATGTCAGATATATATTGACCACATGGGGGGTTTGGGATTTTTTTTGTGAGCTGAAATAAATTGTTATGAATGTCTTTCTGTTTAGAAAAATAATGGGCAAAAATTCAGCATGGTTTTAGTCCTATGAATTTTCACATTGAGGAATGAATATTAACAATGCTGAGAATGTGCTCAGCAAAAACATATTTCTGATATACAGAAACTGAAAACCACATGCTTGCATCACACTGTTACTGTGTGCGGAACAGTTGCTTATTCAGCCCAACCTATCTGCATTTTAAACTTGTCATCCTTAGTACTTATACTCTCCTTAACTTTCCACTTGTTAGCACAATATTAACTTCTATTTGCTGATAAAGTAACTGTATTGCCCAAATTATGCTAACTTTTTTTATTCATGTGTGGAAAAATAAGCTCTGCAGTATTGAACCCAGAATGAAAGATGCCATCTGTGGATTGTAACAGAAAACACAACAAAATCCAATGAAGTTTGCTCTGTGTGTTTAGTTAATGGTAGTGGACAAAATCATATGGCACTTAATTCTTTGCTTGTAGTCATCAGCAGTGTCCCTGGAAGAGTTTGCAGATCAATACGGGACCAAACCCATGGGAATCTGTACTTGTTTGATGCAGTCCTCACTGAAGTGTGGTGGATGAAGTATGACCCGCCTGCCTGTGGAACATCTTCCAGCGGTAGACAAGCTGATACTTTTTGCCTTCCCTAAGAAAGATTCCACTTCTAATCTTGAAGTAAAGATAATGACAGTTGCAAGGTCAAGATTTAAAACACACTTTTCTACCTAGACTGTTTAAGATAACTTATTTCGAGTAACATTAATGTACCTTAATTTAATAAACAAATATTATCATTAGCAGACGCTGTTTTCACTTTCATTATGTCTCCACTAAAAAGAATTCTAGAAGGTGTTTGCTCTGTGTCCAACAGAGATGGCAGCAAGTAAGCACATTAGAAACTGTCACTCAGCCCAATACATTAAGTAATGAAATCAGAAGGCAAGAGACAGAGACTTTGGGTGTTTGTCAACCTCTGACAATTTGAAATCAATAAAAATTTGATCATGTCAAACTATACTCAAGCACCATTTCTTGGCAGTTTTTTCCTCAGCCTTACTGCTTTGGCCATACTTTCTTTTACTTCTCAGCTGAAAAAAAGAACTATGCAACAGAGGGCATGTTGGTATAATTAACAAAAGAGAGTATATTGAGTGGGATAAAGGTAATGAGAAACAAATTATCTTTTTATAGCTTGCACTGTCCAAAACCAAATATATTTTACTGGCAATCTTGCAAAGTTAGATTCTTTTACATTTCTCAGTGGAGACTGCCTCCTGTGAGGTATCACATTAAATAAGATTGCTTTTGTAAGTAGAGGTAGGTCAATAGTACTATTTAGAAAATAGATGCCATTTATCAGCTTGTGTGGTACAAAATGCATAAATGCTTTGGGAAATTTGGATGAAACGATAGTTATAAAACTCTATATCTTCAGAGTTAAAATGTGTTATAATAAGGAATCGTGTGCTAATTTATAAAGTAAACTATAATTTTGGTTACTATGCTATGTATTTAGGTGTTTGCTCTTTATTATTAGGGGTATCTTGTCGGTGGCATCCCTTTAAGTGCTTTATATATCACGAGTCCTTAACAATGCATGAAATTAAAAAAACACTCCATATTGAGAATATTTGAGAATAAGGTGTCACACAAAACAGGGTGCAGGCAGTATTGTTTATGGTTATCTAACATTTATATGAATTTTCTGTTAAAAATGTAATTTGCATATATTTCTGATAGGGAAAGAAAAATTAAGAGCGCTTTAAGTGCAAAAATAGATATTTTAAAGGGGATTTCTAGAGCAACTCTTTATAATTTTTTGAATCTTTGTGCTTTTCTGCTACTCGAGGAACTCATACATAGTGACCTCATCTAAACACAGTAGTACTTTCAAAGGAACTTGTTTAGAGAGTGAGAACAGAAGGATCTAAGGATATTAATTCCTCTGAAAAGCAAGTATACTTTAATATTAAATATTTTTAACAAGAAGTAGTCTTGCTGCTTCTTCTGGTTGTTTATGATTAGAAATTACTTCATATTTTCACTTTGATGTTTAGCTGAAGAGCAGGACACGTTTCAAATCACGAGTGCTGTTGCCTAGATTGATAAAGTTTGATGATGAATGTATTTCATGGCAAGGTAATTTTAAAAACAAGGGAATTTGTGGAGGATTGCTCATTCATTAATTGTGTTCCTTTCTGGGGTTCTTTGAGTGAAAGCAGAACTGTTACTGTTGGTGGAAACTTCTGGTTTGCTCAGCTTTACCTGTGACAGTCTTGAGGAGACAGTGCAGCCCTCAGTCTTTGGTTTAGAGGATGCAGGATTAAACTTCAGCCTCTTGATTAACAGAATTAATTATGGAAATGAGGATGCAGAGAGCCCATTAAAGGGAACCTTTGCTCTCTGTAGAAGCAAGTGCACTATATGCTCACTTGCACTGTTGAAATAAAAAATGTTCCCATCTGTTTTGCTGATGTGAGGACAGCTGCAGAGTTCCCCAAAGGGAGAAAGCAGTTACAGAGAAGTGGATTCATGGATCTGCAGGTTTGGTGCCCAGCCTTGCTGGTAATTCTATGAACTTCTGCAAATCAGTCATTGGAAAATAGATTTTGATAATACAGCTTGTAAGACTGCAAGGTCACAGACCTGCTTAAAAATTATGGCAATGGTATAGAACACAAGTCTACTTCATGGAGAACAGCTCTGTAAATCTTGATAGCTTTTTTCATGAGCTCATTTGTTTAGTTGTTATTTGGCAAACATGTTCTATTAGTAGAGGTAATGGAATTAATTTTTTCTTTCTTCATCAGCTGGCAAGAGGACACTGGAGTTTGTTAAGACTTGAGAAGCACTGCTTAGCATTCTATTGTTAAATTAAATTATTCCAGAAACAAAAAAGGAAAGAAAACAGTTACCTCTGGTACTTACCCAGTATTTCATAAACAACCAGCCAAGTCAAAATTAATCAGTCATATTGTAGAATTAGTCACATAACATATGTTATTGTTCTTGTTCAGGGATAACACCAGTCTTGCTTCATGGCATAGTCTTTTCAAAGCTCTGATCAGGTGTTTATTTCTGCATTAACTTTAGCTGATGCTTCATTGGTCTAGTAAAGGATTTAGTCTGCTGAGTTCTTGTGATGAAATTCTTGGATAAAAGTATGAATACATCAAAAAATTAGCCTTTATTTTGTTACAGAAACTTCTGGTAATCTTTTAAATGTTTTCTTACCACACCACGAATAAATGTGTATTTGTTATATTAGGTGTTTCATGTAGTGAGGTACTTAATTTTATATCCATTTTAACAGAATTTTTTTTTTCCAAATTTTATAGTAAACACATGTCTCAGTAGGAGAGTTGACCATTCTAAATATTCTGGGTTTCTTGTAACAGTTTAAAAATTATCTGTGAATTCAGATCATGTTTGGTTGTGGGTTTGTTTGTTTGTTTGTTTGTTGTTTGGTTAGGGTTTTGTGTTTGTTTCTTTGGGGGCTTTTTGTCGGTAGCTTACATTTGTGGACATGAGAGAGTATATTTTAGGTAAGAGCTATGTTCTTAGCTAAGTATTTAAAATAGAGGGATAAGTGCTCATCCTTCTCATCATGCTGGAACTCGCTACTTGTATATTTTCCAAATTTTATTGATCACTTACTTACACAGCTGCTTTTATTCTGATTTATACTGATATCTAGTATCCATTTATGAAAAACGTATGTAGTTACTACAGAAACATTTCAATGACAACTGCAAAAGTCATAGTACTACAGTATTTTCTGATTACATCATGAATCAAAATGAATGAATAGCTATTAACTAGGGTATTTTCCAATAAAAACATTCTGCTTTATATAAGTAGATAAGAATTTTTTGGAACAGGGAATTTATTCTCCTCTCATTTTTGATTCAAGATTAAGTCTTTCTGGCACACTGGGTATTCTTTTTCTGAATTTCATGCTTTTATTTTTTTCCTTTACTCTCAGTTGTATTCTGGTTAAAATAATAGAGACTAGACTTACATGTAAAGATAAAATTTTTAAACCTTCATAACTTTTTTCTATATGTTAGAAGACAGCAAACAAGGGACAATTGTAATACTTGGAAAAATTCAGGTTAAACTTGTCTTTTTTCCTTAGGATTTCACTACAGTGACTTTTATTGCATATCTTTCTCACTTTTTTCTTCTGACATGTAAATTAGTGTTAGAAACTCTGGCCACCTTTGAAAAACTACTTTTTTTCATCTATTTTTTCCTTGTTATTTATGAAACACATGCTAATACCATATTTTAATGGGTACAGTGATAAACTACATTTCTTGCTTTTTCTATCATGATCTGCTTTGAAGGTGCTTTCAAGAACTTTCTTGAAAGTTCTTGATTTCCTGATAAATATTATCAGTTTAAGACCAATTTATTATGAATTTTTGATCAAGGTACATCAGAAGAAAGATGTTTTAGATAAGGTATATCTTATCTAAAATGTGCTACTGTATACTCTAGTTTAAACTTAGATTTAGAAGAATTCTCTGAAGCAAAATTTAGCTATTTAAATTGTACTGTGAGTGAGGTCGTTTTCTGACACAGAACTTACCCTTGTGAATGGAATAAGAGCAGAATAATGTTTGTGTTGTCTGGTACTTCAGGACTCCTACATAACCTGTTTGTTGTGTGTGTTTGTGGTTGGTACAGTGAAATCTTGGCACAATTCATTTTCTATTTGCACTTAGCACTGTACTAGCAGAAAATTTGATCCATGTTTTTATGCAGCAAGCGAAATTCACCTTGGTTACTACACACTGATAAAATTATTTTTGTACAGGGAAGGTTGTGTGAAGTGAACAAGGCAAAACAATGTCCATTGTTTTCTTTTCTAATCAAAAATCTTCTTCCCTTTGTATGAACTTGGAACAATCTTACCCAGAAGCTCATCCAGCCCAAGCCCAAGTGTTTGTTGGCTGTATCCTGGATTTGTCATATTCATCATGAGAACAATCCAGGCCATAGCACAGCTCCCTCTGCCCAGACATAAATGGACCTCTCATTCACAGAGTCCTGGCATGACTGGGGTTGGAAAAGGTGTCTGGAACTCATCTTGGTCCAACCCAAGATTCCAAAGTCTGTCAAGTCCATGTTAAACTCATGTGAATTTTAAACATTCTAACCCACTCCATGGAATCTCTATTCTTGATGAGAAGAATGAATAATAATAACCTTACTGTTGTTTGAAAGGCACTTGACACATTTTGAGATCAAATCCTTAATTACTATGGTATTCAGCAATTTTTTTTTGAAGTAGTTACTTTGAAAGAACTATTTCAGAACAAATATGTCAAGCAAATAGGCTTCTTACTGAGGCCTAGTTTGATGTTTCAGTCATTCACTGTCACTGTTGAACTTTGATGCGAAGGCCTTTCCTTTATTGTTCTTTACAAATAAGCTAAAATAACAAGTTTAAAGTAACATAACTGTGAAGTAATGTAAGTGAATTTAGAGTCAGTGTTCTGAGAATATCACAATCAGTTATAAAATATATTTTAGTTTGAGCAGTTCTTGAGTTTCCACTATTACTGAAGTTTTTGTTCAGCGGGAGACTGGTTCCCCAGATGCTCTAATCTGGCATATGATCACTCAAGTCAGCTAAAATATAGTGAGGCATTGGTTAAGGACCTGGTCCTCTAAAATGGTAATTTCTAATTTCTGTAACACTGAAACAAACTGCATTGAATTTCTGCTGCATGATATGATGGAAAATAAGATGGAAATAAGTTGATGACTTGAGTGAATAAAAGGACTCAATTTTGCCCAAGATTACAGTAATTGTGTTGTTCTCAGCAAAATCTTCTCTAAGCCAACAGCAGTACAAAAGTTTCTGGAACATCACTTTTCTTTTTCCTTAAAAAAAAAAAAAAAAAAGAATCTTGGAGATTTTTGCCTTATCTTCAGGGATGAAATTATTTCCTTGACAGTTGGCAAAGGCAGAAGATTCACAAGCCTCAGCAACTGTTTTCCTGGTGGAAAAATCTAAGTGAAATGATTAGAACATCTGGCAAAGCTCTTAAATAAAACAGTACTTTGAAACAGAACTGATTCAATGTATCCTAGGACATTACATCAGTACATTAGAACAATTAATATTCAAGACGTGCTTAATTATAACTATACTCCACAGATGTTTCACAGGAAAAAGTGGAACATTGTGCTTTCAGGTTGAGCTCTCATGCAGGCAGACTAATACAGTGGCACTTTATTTATCCCTATAAAAAATATTAACAAGATTGACTGTTAAACCAAAATTATGCATGAGAATCTCGGCAGTAGCACGCGCCCAGCATTGGAGATTGTGTAAACAGCGAATACATTGTTTTATGAACTGCTCTATCAACTGCATTAGGCTGAAAAATTTTGCACATGGTGGCACATTTCTGACAAACCTTTTGTGCTTTAGACTTGTGTAATGTGAGGGTAATGGTAAAGAAATCCAGGATCTCTGTGGCTGAGGGAGGTATTCTGGTACTTTTAGCAGGAGTCTGTGCATTGGTTTTTTGGAGCTTCTGTAACATTCACTTGATAACTGAAATGGAGAATGCTGCTGCTTCAATGGGTAAATGACTCCCCAGTAATTTAGTCAATAAAAAAAAAAAAGGATATTATTAACCTATTAAAAATTAACAGTATTTAATGGTGCCTTGGAGGTGTAAACCAAGGTTGAACAGGAAACCCTGGAGACATTTTGTATGCTTCAGTACTTGAAATAGCAATTTTAGCACCATTTTTAGCCGTAAAAAAAATTGGTTTATATTAGGTGGTCATGAGCTAGGTATAATTCAGATAAAAATGCAGGATATATGTCATTTAAGACAGCTGTGAGAAAACATTACAATTTACAGTTGAAAATGAATAGTTGCCAGATCAAAACATGTACCTATATTATTGAAGACAAAGATATTTTTTTGCCTTGATATCTCCTGTTCTCAAGAAGTTATATTGTAAAAAATAAAAAATACTCAATTAACAGACTATCAAGCAATATCCAGTTCTCCTTCTAAGAAAAGAAAGAAGTCAGTATTTTTGTTTCTTGCTGAGGTCAAAAGTGCAACTACCACTCTGAATGAAAAAAAACAACTTCTCACTTGAGAATACAGTAAGTGAGTTGAAGTACAACCTTAACTCATCTGAAAACAAAAAAATGCTTTTACAGGAGATCTGTGCCTGAGATTTGATTAAGAAAAAAGAAAATAATGTACTTTGACTCCATCAAGATAACATCTTCCAAAGAAGAGCTGCAGTTAGCACACTGCTAGCCCTGTTCCACTCCTATTTAGCCACCTGTTAATTGTGAACAAACTGCTACAATAATTCATGCTTCATGGGTAAAATTTATGGGCATAGACATTTAAAATTCAAGAGTGAAATTTATTTCTGAGTTCCAAGAAATGAGGATAAATTATTAAAAACTCCTGATTCCAAACAACTTGAAAATGTGTCCAGTACTACTAATTAAAATTACTCAGCTGAGCATCTGAATTTAATTAACTGAATGAGGTTGTGATGGATGTGGTGTTTGTTATTTTGTCTGATTTTTCATATCTAATGAAACTTCACATTTGCTTTCTCCAGCTGTGAGAAAAATAAGTGTTCAGTATATTATTTAAATAAATATCTCTAAAACCACTTTAAATATACAGGGTGGATGTTTCATAAAACGGAAATATTCACTGCATATTATATCTTATAGAAATCTTTCCGGTTTAAAAACACAAAGAATTAGGAAGATGGTTTCTGCAGCTCCATATGTTCTTTACTTTCAATCCCAAAAGTCTCATGGGTGTACTGTTTAAGTGGTAGTTATTTTCATATAGTTGGTGATTTGTGCTGCATTTGGCTTGCTATTGAACTAAAGTACCTGTACCCAGATAGTGATTTCTTGGTAAATTCTTTCTGTCTTAATTTTTTTTTTACCTTAGCAAGCCATAAGATTTATTGAACAGCTTTATGTAATACATCCCTGTTTGAATTTGGAGAGAGGGAAAGAGAATGGAAAAAAAGCATTTCCTCCTTTAACTTTTATTTTTCTTACCTAGCAGTTACTAAACTATGTTTATGTAGAAAATGTTGTGTAATACTGTTTAGTTCTGCTGACTGTAGTTTATAGAAAGGCACTAAAAAGCAGCAGGAGTTTCTACATTCCCCTCTTCTCATGCAGACAGCCTGGTGGTATTTCTCTTTGAATGAAACAGCATGACTTAGGGTTCTGTGGGGTTTGGTAGTGATTCAGATGTCTCTAGCTTCATTCTTTCATGACTTTTAAGGTCAGAGAACAAAACTAGTCATTTTCAAAATTGCTGGTTCTTGAGGAGATGAACTGTTATTAGTGTTGTGGTTTTCCATAAACTATTGAGTTGTTTTCAGTATCACCAAGCAGATCTCTTCAGGTTACTGCTCACAGCACCTTGGGACTTGATTTTATACATAAATCCTGAAAAAGTCATTCTGAGGACTGGGTGTGTGGGGCTGTGTAGAGCTCCTGTTTCACCGAGTTGTGACATCTAAGACAAAGCTGTCTTGGACAGTAAGCTCAGCCTAAACCTGTGGTTGAGCACTTGGCAGGTGATTTTAGGCTGAAGTATCTTAAATTTCATCGAAGAGCCTAACTGGCCTGCTCTTAAGTGATAACAGCAATCAAGGTTTGTAAGTTTTCCTGTGCTCCTGAACCCTTAATCTGTAGGTGAAGTCAGGGCAGAAACTTCTGAGACATAATGGATTATCATATGTGCTTTTTAATACTTATTTCAATAGTATTTAAATAAAAATTCTAATTTGCAAAACAAGGAAATAAACTCCCAGACTTGCCAAAATTCATGTGGATTTTCATACTTGTTAGCCATGTATGCTTGTTGACAACTTGTAAAACACAGTAGAGAAAGGGCACTATTTAGTTTGAAGTTGTCTTCAAACATAAATGTAGTATAATTGGAGTTTAAAATAAAGGCAAAATATGTGTTGTGAGGTAATTGCAACTAGAGACATTTTAGCTCAAAATTTCTATTGTGGTTATTAGAAGTAATTTTCTTACTTTGCAAGGTTATGGCCTGTATCTTTGAGACTCTGTTGCATAAGTCTACGCTTCCCCTTCCTTGCCTATATGACAGGGACAGTAATTAGCACTAAACTCCAAGGCAATTTATTTTCATAAAATTAATAATAATGAAGATAATTTCATTTTTGAAAGCAGCTCTGTGAAAAGCCATCTCAGATCACTACATGGAGATCTTGATTATACAGTGAAAAGGAGCTATTCACAGGAGGGAGTATTAGCATAGCCACATTCCACTAAAAACACTCTTAGCCTTGCCAAGTTTCTGTGCATAAAATAATATGCATGCTGTGTTGATGTTATTAGTTTCCATCGTTCAAGCTGCTGCAGTCCCCTCTGTATAAATCTATACTGAAAAATCTTTATATGCCAAGGAATATGATCCCTAACCACTTTAAAGTGTGATGCATTTAAAAGAATGCAAAACAAAGTATGTTAAAATCCAGAAAAGAAGGCTTGGCGAATGCCTATTTGAATTATTTCTGTTTCCTATCTGTGAAAATTGAATTGACTGACAGTAGAAAGAAGCATTTAGCTGGTTTTATTATATTAACTTTTATTTCAGTTGCTTGTCTTTAAATTCTATGGGTTCCATAATCAAAATCTTGAAGTGAGTTAGAGAAAGCATCTTGAGATATTATGAAGTGAATGTATAAATTTTAACCCGATTTGAAAAATACTGCTCTTGTTTTCTTTCAAAGCAAAGTATTATGTGGCACATAATGCCATTGCAACATGTAAAAATAAATCACTGTATTAAATTGGTGGGCTGATAGACATTTTTAGTTCATGAATTTGTGGTGTCAGAATGCCTTCCTGAACAGAACATATTCATTCAGACATATTTTGTGAGTCTACTTCACAGCCTGAGCTCTGAAACAATCTTCCCATAGGGAAGTAAGGAAGAAGGTTGTCTTCTACATTTATTATTTCTGTGGAGCTGAACTGCATCCACAGCGTCCCAGTTCTCATGCCATTCATGCGTTAAAAGATTGAATCTCTGATTTTTTGAAATGCAAAAGAGGAAGTTAGAGAAAAATAACTGTTTATTGAACCCAAAACTGTTGGGTTTGAGGCCTGATTTTTTTCAATATATAGTTACGTCTGACATGTGCTAAATGTCTTCTCAGTCTTCATCATTTTTGGCCTTGCTCTCTTGGTTCTGAGCCACTCAGGTTTCACTGCACTGTGATATTTGAGGCTACGTCACTTTCCTTCATCATTCTTCTGTTACATGTCCCTAAGTGCCCTTGTTGGTGGGTTTTGGTGGAGACGCAGTGGGTCAAGGGACAGAAAATCAAGATTAAATTACTGGGAATTTTTTAGGCTTGTTTTTTTTGTTTAAGTGTAGGGGAAGCTATTCACAAAAAACACTGCCAAAGGAAACCAAGGTTGCGAAATAAACCCCCAAGTTTAGAGTTATTAAAACTGAGGAAGACTTTTTGTCTCTTTAAAATGAATTGTGAAGCACCCTGCAACATGAGACTTAACATCTTGAACCCCTGCTGGGAAAGGCATGTCAGAGGTTGAACTAGCCCAATAAACTTTATTCTTTCTGGCTGCCTTCTCCATGTAGAAAATGGAAATAATGCTAATATTGCCTCATCAGGATATGGCAGTTCCTATTTCTTAGGTGCTTGACTGTTACAGTCAGAAGATTTAAAGAGCTGATGAATAAATGAACTATTTCATATTCCAAAAATGAGTTTAACAGGGTGCAATGAATGCATATGGATGTAAATATCATCAGTGGTATTTACATATTGATGAAAATGATAGGTCAGAGGAAAGGTAAAATATTTATGAATGCTTGTTCAAAGATTGTTGTTGATCCTGAGGCTTTAATGAATAAAGGTACCAGTTCTGGCATAGGGTGTTTCCAAAATTTAGATGACTTGTTTTACTGCTTTTTTCCTCTACAGCCTTTCCCAATATTTTAATAATTTTTTAATCTTCTTGCTTTCTTCTGGAGAATCATGAGAAGTCATTGGATCATTGTCTAGAATTTTAGGAGTGGTATGTGGAATCCTAAAGCCATTCCAGACTATCACAGGTGCAGGTGGGATACACTACCCTGATCCTGATGAAGGTAGGTGGGGAAAGATTGATGCTGCAGGCAAAAAAGGTCTATCCAGCTAAACACATTAGCAGACGACTGCTTTGTTCCCATTGCTCACGTTTTATTCATGCATCCAGAAAAGTTAATGGTCAGGATATGTAGCTGCACATTTGACATGTTTCACATGTTTATTATAAATTTAATGTGACTAAACTTTGTTATATTCTACTTGAGAATGCCTCCAGTATGTGATTCATTTTGATTACTTGGTACAAAAGTTTCTCGTACTATAACCCCCATTCTTCATTGTCCCAGATTCTCATTTATACAAATTTCTTGTATCATGAATTTTGTACAGATTCCTGACAAGGTCCCCTATGTCACTAAGCTTGTTAGGGTCTGTGATGCTCCATGTGGTACATCTAAAATCAATTTCAGTCACATTTGACCACTGTGCAGATGGAACATTATTCATGCATTAGACTTTCTAAGTGGGGTAGAACAGAATCTTACATTTATTCCTTACAATTGTATCTACATTTTTGTATTATATATGGTTCAGTAACCTTTTGTGGAAGACCAGAAGATGCCTCTGGAGGCAACACAATGTGCATCAGAACTGATTTATACTGTAACATCTGTCAACTTTTCCCTGGGACCTAGTTGTGCCAGGATACACATGTCATCTTTTCTAATGACTTATCAAAAGACAGAGGCTGACTGTGGAAAGAGGTCTGTCACAGGAATGAGTCCGATAATGCTCACTGCCATATTTCCAAGGAATAGTGTTCAATGTGGTTTGGGGATTTATAGCTTGCAGTTTAGAGTGCATTTTGCCCATAGAGTTAACATTTTAATTAATGAACTTCTGAAAATGAGGCATAGAAATGCTGTTGGAAAGTGTGTAAAGTACACATGCAATGAATTTTGAAAATATTCCAAAGAACTTGATATTCCTGCCCTACAAAGTTTTTTTAAATTTTAAAAATATCCTCAAACCAATATCCAGTATTTCTTCCTCTCTCCCACTGGCAAACAGAAAGGCTTAGAATAGCCAATGTATTTAATAGCACTGCTTAGCACATGGCCTTGAAAATGGATCTGTTGAATCTCATGTGAACGTTTTGCCTGCATGGACACTGTATGTCTCCATCATTTTGGATAACCATTATTTAGTGTGCCAGGTGAGTGACAGTCTTATACTCGGAGGAGTTACCTAAACTGTAAAAGATGTAGAGCCTACAATTCCTCCTCTCAGTTTTATATTCATTACCTCTTTATTTTATGGTTGTTTTCTTACTGTTAATTGAACTAGAATTTCCATCCTAACTTCAGAATCCTTCTTCAGCAAACTCCAAATACTAAAATACCCTCTTCTATAAAATATTCATATTTTAGCTGATGAGCTCAATCACCAACAGAAAACTGAAAAAGGGATCAGATCCCCAAATTTCCTTTACAAAAGAACTGTGTTTCACAATATTAAAAAGAGGAACAGTGATATCCTTCTAAAGTGTGTATTAAAATAATTACTTGAATGTTTGCAATATTACATAGCCTTTTTAGGGAAAACAGTCTTCAATGACCTATGTGGAATTCATTGGCATAGGAATCTCAGATCCTTGAACTGCTTTAATCAGTCAGTTCTGCTGCCTGTGAGCATGATGCAAATATGAGCATTTTGTCATGGGAAGTCTGATTATGTCTTTTTTTTCGTGTGCTTGGGGTAATCACCAGCTAAACTGCAGCAGTTCTGAATTAAGTGTGTAAATGAGCAGGAGTTTTCCCTTTTCTTACAAGAAATGTTGAAATTATAATTTAGCATAGAGCAGTCCCATTTTATTATGTCTAAAAGTATCTTTACTCCTATTTGTAAATAGAGTTGCAAACCCCAATATGGCATTTAATAATAATCTGGAATTTAAAATATTTTGATTAATATTTGTTAGACCAAATAATAAATTTCTAAGGCTATCCACGGTCCATGCATACCTACAAAATAAAAAGTAAAATGAAACTATGAGTTCAGTTGTCTTCACAGATTTTAAGTCTGCACCACGTTTTGTGTTTTTTGTGATAGCTGGTTTTACTGCCTTTATATTGGTTCAGTTTAACGGATTGGCTTATATGTTAGAATGATTTAGGATTTTATATTTTTTATTTTCCAATTTAGATCTCTATTGTATATGAAAATACTCTGTGTGATTGCAGGACATATATTTATGAGTTAACTATGCAAAGCAATGTTATAAGGATTGAACATAATGTTGCAGCGTAACAGTCCTATGTTTATAAAAGAATTTGAGGTTGAAACTACTGTTCCACCTGAGTTACAGTGGCTGTTCAGGGGATAGATCATCTTACTGCCTTCTGGCAGCTGACTGCGCTCTAAATAATCTAATATTCATCAGTTCATGGGAAGAAATCTGATCTAAAGATCTAATTAGCTTAATTAGTGGAGCTATCTAGAATGTGAGGCCTGGCTTCAATCTCTTGTAAAGCAGAGCAAACGCAAAAGAAGAAACTGAGTTTCCTTGCAATAGAAAGGATCTAGGACTTGGCACATTACCCCAGAATGTGACAGGGTGAGATGGGAACTTGGATAAACCTTTTTCTCAGGAATTCTCCGTTTGCTCTGTGCACTTCTATACTGGGGTGCTTAAAAGCCACCAGGAAATCAGTTACCCAACAGCACTGCAATGGGGTTTAGCATTTTGTACATGGTCCCAGTAGTCTCTGTGACAGAGTCTCCAAAAACACTTACATGCTAAGAAAATTTGATCAAAAAAGCATCCTTTATCAGATCTACCAAGTTTCTTCATGCCCATTCTTTACTGCTTAATCACTTTGGAAAATATTTGAACATAGGGATATGACAGGATCTGTTGCCTTACTTTTGCTGTTAAAAATAGCTAGTTCCATACTAGCTAGTTCTCAAGGTTATTGTTCTGTAAACATAGCCATGTTATTGTAGAATTATCTTGTTATTGCATTCCTTTCCCATGGACACAGATCCTTGATGGACATTCTCTTTGACCACTGTAGTTGAAGGAGGAAGAGCTGATTTCCTCCAATGACTATTGATTTCTAAAAGTGTATTTAAGAATAAAGAAGGTGGGTCTTGCTTCCCTTCCTTCCTTTCCTCTGAACCTGAACACAGCTGGCTCTGGCTCTTTCTTTCTGCGTCTCCAACATTCCAGCTGTGATAAGGATCTTTTATGTAATCAAAATGAAACCTACTTATGGAATCACAGAGTCATCTACGTTGGAAAAGAGCTCCAAGATCGAGTCCAACCTTTGACCCGACAGCACGATGTGAATTAAACCATTGCAATAAGTACTATGTCCAGTAATTAAATCATTTTCTTATAACAACTAAAAAGGAAATTTTGCATTATTTTCTTTCTTTATAGTCACATTTTTGCAAACGGTGACCTGTGCAATCTAGTATTAGATTATTTAGTGGAAGCTAATTTGCCACTTTGGGGCCAGAGAATCATAGTTTGCTCAACATCTAGCTCAAAATCTTTGGAAAGTGAATATATTAATGGTTTTCTAACTGCGGTTTAATTTAAATCTGTTAAGAATTGCCATTTCTACAAGCATCCTTTGTGTTACAATGCACAAAAGCCAACATTAAAGAAAAATGAATTCTGAGTTTTCTCTCCTGAGATATCCACAATTTGAATGAATAATCATGCCATATTGCCCTCAGAAGGTCAATGGGGTTGGAATGTTGTATGAAGCTGTATCAACCGACACAGACTTACCATTAACTTTCTGTTCCAGCTGTATTATATACAAATCTTCAGACCAAAGCTGTGGGTATAATTCCATTTATTGTTTTGGTCAAGGGAAAGGATTTTTGTCTGTAAACATTCAAAAAAACTTGTGCGTGGCTGCCAAGCCAAGTGTTCTGTCTGGTATTTGTGAGTTAATGAAAGAGCTGCTTTAGCTTTAGAGCTGGATTTCAAAATACAGAATCTGGAGAGGAATGTTGCAAATGTAATGTTACCCAAGCCTGTCTTAATGAGAATTTACATAAAGAATGACCCTGTGGAATTGCAGCAATGTATAGTGCTGCTGTTTAGGAAAATGGAATCATGCCTCCAGCCTAGAGCAACTTAAAAGTAGGAATTTGAAGTTTTTGGTCTCAGGGGACAAAGTAAGTGCTTTTCGCTTTCTCAAGCCATTCATTGTAGACTGAAGTAGCCTTCTGTACACGGCTGCTAAAAGAGAGAAAGATTGAGGTTATTAAAATATGCCTATATACTGAAAAATATTTACAGGCCTTATTTTCATTGTGCTGTTCAGTCAGTGAAGAAATAATCACAAGATGAATGCATTTTTAGAGGACAATAGTACATATAAAAATTATGGCTGAGACTGATATTGGCCATGTTTAACCTGCCATGTCTGTGGTCACAAGAATAAACAGACTGGAAGATATGTGGAGTGACAGACCAAGGACCCAACATTGTCCCAGCTACCCACAGTTCCCAGATGAAGAACTGTATGACCATAGAGTCCCTCTACAGTTATTAGGGAGAAAGAGAGATTCACATCAGGAGAACGGTGCTGATACGAGAGGAATTGTATTCTGCGGGTCCTGCATCTCGTTGGCTGTGCACAGAATCTGCAGTTCCTTTTAACTCCATTAAGTGCTTGAAGTTTGAAGGACAACTCTAGGTTTAATAGTGTTTCACTGGTATTCCTATTTATTGTTAGCTTATGAAACAACTGTTTGCTAATTACTTTAGGAGAAAAGATAAAAATGAAGGCTGGTATAAAATGCAAAGCAGTATCTCAGAGTTGCTGGCTGGAATATTTTTTGACATGTTTAAGCTTCCATCTGTGTTTATATAATGTAAAACATGAAATGGAAATATAAGTGTACCAAAATTCTGCAAAAACTCATTGACAAACTCGTCTGGGATATATGTGTATATATATATATATATATATACATATATATATATATATGTGTGTGTGTATATATATATATATATATATATATGCACACAGCAAAGTTAGGAACTTGCAGTGGTGCTAATTGCAGTGGTCCTGCAATACATCACCATCATTGATGCAGTGAGGGTTAAGGTTTGATATTGAAACAATTAGTTTATACTTTCTTAGGTCACTTTTATTTCAACCTGAAAGTGTAATCAAAATTTAGGTTCGTTTTTCTGGTGCCATGAGCTGTTTAGAGGTAGATTTATTAAAATGTCAGGCTTTTTAAAGTACAAAACTGGATCTAAAGAGATTTGTTACCGCAGAAAACTTTGCAAGTCATAAGTGATTGCCCACTACCCCTCTGAAATAGGTTTATAGGAAAATGTACATCCTCTTCCTCATAGAAATGGAAAAAAAAAAAAAACTGAGATAGAAATGAAGTGATTTCCACAGGGCCATAAACTACTATTGGAATCAAAATTATTATGGAGTAGTTTGTGATTCCTGCCCAATGCCTGGGCTGTAACAATGCCTACAGAGTCTCCCAGGTCTGTCTGTCATTGCTGGAATTACTGGCCCTGGGAGCTATTTCTCCGTGAATGACGGTCATAGTTTACAGCTTCAGCTTATTCAGAAACAAGTTTTGTGGACAAGTTGCCTTTTTTTAATCTGTCCAACATTTCACTTCCAGATATAAATAGTGATTGAATTATTTGGTTCAGATTGTTTCTAGTGAAAATGCCGCTTCTATAAATTGTTCCATGAAATATTTCCATTTCCTTTAGCAACTATCAAGTGTTTTCTAGTACTTGGGGGAAAAAATTCTTCATTTCAATGAATACTACTGCTTCATGCCATTGCATGCTGTAATACCTTTTATTTAGCTGACTTGTAAAGGTTGAGGAGAGGATCAGACTTTCGTTTCTTTCTGCTTCTGGTGAAGTCAAAAGTGATACTTTCACCAAGGTTAAGAGAAAAAGGTTTTGATCCACTGAAATCAGGGGTCTACACCTAAAATCTTTCAATTCACAGGAATTCTGCTACCAACTGGAATGTTAAAATCCTGGGGTTCATTGGTTCCTGTGACCTAGCTAATCATGCCTTTCCTGAGTTAAGACACACAAATAGTATCTGGTCCTCATGTCTTCCTCAAGGTTTTCACACAGAGCCACTAAACAGATCAAATAAACTGTTTTGCAAAGCTCAGAGATGATTCAGTGGCTATTTTCTTTGAGCTATGCCAAAATGGAACTGCATGTGCACCTTAATTATCACTATATTTGATGAATGTAGACCTCAAGCAACACCTTCTGTGGGGAACTTATAGCACAACAAGACTCACCAGAGCTTGCCTCTGGCAGGAGAAGGTTTATAGCTGCTTCTCAGCATATTTGAAAGAAGATTATTGCTGCTGACGCATTGCAAAAAGGTAACATTTGTGTGCATCAGTGACTTAATTGCTTTCTATTGTACCACATCCCATAAAATGACAAACCTCATCAATAAAAAAATGTAATAAAGAAGGTACTTTGCGATTTGTCTAGCTATGGGGAACTAGAGGTACTTAATAATGTTGAATAGCTATTTCCAATGGCAGGTAGGAGGAGTTACTGCTTCTTATTGGAAAATTGCCAATTGTGAATCATTTCAAAATATTTTTTCTTATTTTCTAATTTCCCAGATAATGAAAGAAATCAGTCATGACACCATTAAAAAAAAAAAGGTAGAAAGAAAAATCTATTCAGAAGTGAGCAAACAACAGACAAATGCCAAGGGGAGCAGAATTTAAAAAAAAAAGCTAACATTAGAAGCATAAATTTTATCCAAGCTGTAATTTTAGGAGGGCAGGGGGAAATTTTACAAGCAGAGAACTCAATAGTACCCATAAGAGACAGAAAGAACGAATAGTCCCAGGTGAAGGCTGGTTGTTGCCAGATGACCCTCTGGGTGAAGGCATTTGGCAGAGCAGTATATTGGAGAGTTTAATATGGCTCTGAAGTAGCACCTCTAGTTCACTGGTAGTTAAACTGCCTTGTTGATCTTGTCAACACCTTGAATTTTTTTTTTTTCCAATTTCTGTTAAAACAATGCAGTTGGTTATCTTCAGCTGTGACAAAATGGTACATGTAGTTCAGCCTGAGGTAAGTCTCAAGAAGGGCACAGAGCAAGGTGTGTTTCCATGACCTGTGACTTCCTCTTGTCTTCCTCCTAGAAAATCTAAGAACAATGAATACAATTAGTTGTTTGAGTGCTATTAAGCACACCTGCCAAGTGTGCACCAATACTTCATTGTATAGGGGTAAAACATATTAAAAAATGAAGACAATGAAAAAAATATTTTTTAATTCTGGTCATCAGTTTCATTTAAGGATCCTGTGTATTTCTAACATCTTAATCTTAGATGTTATTAGTCATATCCTTTTCAACATTGAAATGAATAATCCTGTTTATTAAAGCTTCTGTTCTAATGACAGTAAAGGTGGTACTACGACCATAGTGCCACCAGAAATTAAACATTCATAATGTTACATTTTTGCCTGCTACAATAAAGTTAATTTTTTAACTATAGAACCTATTTCTCTGAATAAGACTTATGCAGTTTTGCTTTTATGGTAGTATTGTACCTGCTAAAGGAAAATGGCAGTTTTTCAGGATTTTTTTTTCATAGTTTTGACATAGAATGATATAAAGGGTCAAAGAATTAAGGAAAAACCAGAGCATTTCTATTATTTATCTACTAACAGGCATCATTGCAAATGATTGACTAAAAGTACATTAACTACTTTTGGACATTCATGCAATAGGTCAAGAAGAACTCACTTTGGAGTGGATAGGCTTTGAGGTACATGTTCTGTACCTCTAATCTTTCTTTGTTAAAGCAAAATTAATATTTCCTTCTTAAATTTTAGCCAAAGGTTACCATCTGTACCACAGCAGAAGTGTGATAAAAAGTAGAAAAGGCAACAAAAAGGGATATTGAGGAACTGAGCAAGATTGAAAACCAGCAAGGCTCCTGCAGCTATTTAACTTTGCCGTTTAGCTCCAGAGGTGCTCTATCCCTGTGCATGTTGTACAAGCTCTTTGTAATATCCTGGCCTCAATTAATCAGCAAACGTGTAAAGAAGCCTTGAAGACTGAGGCAGATGGATCTGCACTACTGCTTATTCTCAGTGTGTCCATCACTTTAGGGTTATGTTCTCCTCCATTTTGGCAGAGGTTTCTTTGAACCAAGCAATCTCACCCTACTGTCATTTCCAGATTTCCTCTTCTCTGATATGGGTTTTTTTGAAGTTTATGTTTTAACAGTGAATGGGTTACAAATTGACCTACACTTTCACTGAACAGCAAAAAACCCCTGTTAATATTACAGTATTATGGAGCAGATGTGAAAGCTGCTATTGGAATTAAAATCTATAGCATTCAATGATTTTGAGTGTTGATTAATTCTGTTTATCTGATGATGCCTCTGAATTTCAGAGAGAATTATGTCTTCATTTAAACTGGTCTGTAATACTGAGACTTTGTGAATGTTATAACAGATAATTAATGAGATGAGTCAGGAAGCCACTCATTGTTTTCTTGCTAGTTGAAAGCTTCGCTGTACCAATTGCTGTTTTACCAGATTTCAGCAAATATTAAAAGATTGTGGGTATTTTTCCCCTGGAAAACACTTTTTTTTGGTTACTTTAATTTTTGCTACTTTTTGGTGATTACTAGCAGTAGGCTTTGTATATAAGATAACTTTCAAATGTGTGACTTCTTAGATGGCAGACCATGCTTTTCTCGCTGCCTCATGTTGCTTTGAATTAACTTCAAGATTTTAAATCAAGGACTTGGGGAAGGCCACCCTTACATAAAATCACTGATGAAACTACCATTGATTAACTGTTGGGTTTTCATTGATTGCACATTTGCAGTTCCACAGGAAGATTTCAAACTTTATTTGTGTAGTATTTCTAAACCATAAAAGAGCATTTTGTGTATTGTATGCATTATGGCATTATTGTCAGATGTAAATCAGGAGGAGAGAAGACATTTTCGGCCCTTGATGTGCCAAGAATTTTTATATACTTTGTTCCAGACTTGCTAAAAGAAGTTTTTTACACTATTCCCTTAAAATCAATGCATTCCATACAGGCCCCAGTTGGGTGCTGTTGATCTCTGCTGTCTGGAAGGCAGCTGGGAGGATGCTTAAATATGTGCAGAGGAGTATCTGAAAATGTGTCCTGTTCAGGTGATGTTACAGAGTCACAGAGTCAGAAGGTTGGAAGCGACCTGCAAGATCATCTTGTCCAACTGTTCAACCAATATTGCCCTTAAACCACATCCACAAGAGCCACATCCAGACGCCTCCTCCTCCAGTCCCTCCTACGAGGAGCCATTTTTCTGAGTCTCTGGTTGTCCATCATGATTTCACATGGATGCCAGTGTATCTTTTTGGAAACCTTAGCACCGCAGAACTGCAGCACTGCTGTGTTGAGAGAATCAAGCAGGTGACCTTTCATACCATTATTGTCACAATTATCTAATCAAGGTTAAGCCAAGCAGTCCCCTTTAACTCATACCTTCCACATCTGGAGTACATCTGGCTTTTTTTGCATTTTTGAGTCCTGGGCATAATTTTCCTTGGCTCCTTGATTCAGTTAATTATTTTGCAGTCTCCTAACTATATCCTTGGCTCTTTGCAACCCATGCTCCAACAGAAGGCCAAGATTTTTCTTTTCAGAGGAGCAAACAAGATTGTGTCACTAATATATGCAGGATGCGTACTAGCTTCTGACTAATACTGACAGGGAATGGAGTCTTGTATTCCATCTTGAACTTGTAAAAACTGACTTAGTTTCTGCCACTTCATATTTTTCAATTTCATTACAGAAATTCTGCTGGTTTTTTTGAGAAGGAGATTATTCCTGTCCTTTGACTTGTGGGCATGAGCAGAGCTCTCTGGTATGCCTATTGCTTGGAATTAGATCTTGCAGATAGACTGCCTCATTAGTGCACTTTCCTGAGGGAACTCAAATATTTTAAGCTCTTTTCTGTTTTAAACACTGTTCTGTTCTGATCCTGTTCTGTTCTGACAAGTGAGCCTTAAAGCCAGCATAGCTGTGCTGACTACTTGAATCCCAGCCCTCCACTTCTGCAGGCTGCAGTGCTTTCTTCTCCAGTATGCATTGTGTCTTCCTGGCTTAGAATGAACTGCAGACTGCCCAGAGATCAGCAGCTGAGGCAGGCTGTAAGTGTGATAGCAGCCTCCTGAAAAGCACAGGGCACCCTTTACCCCTTCTTTAAATCCATGGTTTTTCCTTTTTGTGTCATATTATCCTTGTTCTAGTAATGTCATTCATTGAAGCTCCACCAATGAAGGCTGATGTACCACCATCTACAAATGCTACAGTATATCTAATATTTTTAAAAATTTCTATTTATTTATATATGTTGCATCTACTTTACCTTTCTGCTTTTGCTTTTCAGAAGGTGTCCTGTTCTCACAGGGTGCAGTAACAAGGAGCCCTCAGCTGAACTAGTGCATATTCCAGAATGTGATGGAAGGGTTGTGTGGCAATTGAGCTTTGCAGGATGTACTGTGGATGTATTTCTGAAGGAAATTCAGAAAGAGTAGCTTTGACCAATATTTGATCAGGTTTCTACTTTTTCTGGGGATTGTGTTCCACTGTAGCTTACTTTGGGTATATTTTTTGTTTCTCCTATTGGGCAGGGACGTGTAACCAGTTTTCAGAAGAGCAAATGAGTTATTTAACAAATGAAAACCCTAAGTAATTAACAATATTGTCATATGGGTATGTGAGACCACATTTAGGTTATTTTGAGATTTCAGATTATTTTTGGTGGTAATATTGATAGGAACACATGTTCATTGGACTGTTATGTGATGTTCACCTGGCTTGACAACTGGTGGTGAAATGGGATGATACAGGTAGATTAATTCAAGGAATAGTACAACACAAAGGAGTGACAAGATACAGCTACAGTTTGTTGTTTTGTTTTTTGTCTTTTTTTCCTTACGAAAAGCAAGAAAAACAGTGAAGTGCAGTTACAAGGAAACAAATAGAGGTGTTGGTTTGCAGAAGCTAAATAAATAATGAGCAGCTCCCAGCTGCGTGGTTTTTATTATTGAAAGAACAGATTTAATATTATTGGGTTGGCTTAAATCCTTTTGTTTCATAATTTATGATAGAACTTTATAGTTAACACTTGTATAAGGAAAAGAGTGGCAGAGATTTATGGCTTTCAAAACAACTTAATGTATTTTGACAAATAGTGTGGAGCAACTACCGTTTCAAATAATGAAGATACTTAAATAAGGTAATAGATTATTCCTGTTATCCTGTTAATGCATATATTTTGCCCAGCAAAGTTGACATGAAATGACAATTTTATTGTAATCTTCTTCACAAAATTTTATTGCTGTAATTTGTAGCAGGGTTATAAACTTGTGACTGGGATAGAAAATAGATGCTGGAAGAAACTTTTAGAATCAAATAGAAGTGAGTCTGTTTGCATATATAAAATTATGGTCATATTTTACAACTTTTTTTTATTTGAACATGTTTGCTTTGGCAGATTGTTAATTTTGCTTTTAGGGTGTGCAATCAAATTTTAAAAAATGTTTTTATTGAGGCTGTTATAATCTGAATCTGTTACATGGGACTGGTATGTCACGTTTTTTTCTTCTCAAAGTAGTTACAGTCCAGAACTGAATTGCTAAATAATATGAGAGGCTTCTAAATAGAGTAAGGATTTTATTATTAAAATATATGTGGGAGAAAGCTTAAAATGGGGAGATTATACCTTGCCAAATGCACTTGCAGAAGAAAGACTTTAATTATCTCTCACAAAATGTCTTTGATTTCTCAAATCTAGCAACTTTAAAACAAAAAGTCTGACATAAGCAATGATTGCTGCAGCATTTAATTGTTAGTTTCACAAAATATGTAGGAGGTAAAGGAAAAATTGGGCAGAAATGCAGAGAGGACATGGCCTTGAATAACTGAATCCTTTGTTTCACTTATTTCAAAGTATATTTATAGCACAGGCTGCAGTCAGTAACAACAAATGTATTGTATGAGAGAACATTTGGAATTAATTGCATTAAATAATTACTGTTATATTCGGAATCATTAATGCTTAACCAAGTAACCTGCTTGTGTGTAAAGATGCTCAAGGAGTTAACATATATATTCTTAGTTCTCTCAATCTACAGAATTCTTTAGCATTCTACAGTACTTAGTGAAGCCAGTTTCAGAGTGATGTCTATTAAAAATAAATGCTAATGTTTCAGGAAAGTGTAGATGTTTAAAGGTGATTCATGGTTTCTTTCTTTTAAAAAATGAGAATTGTGTACTGCAGGACGAGTTCAGGAAGTATGAAAGCACTTTACAAAGGAAAGAGATTGAGTTTAATGTAAAATATTAAAGCTTTATACTGACAGATCTGTTTTTATTTAAATTTTTATTGAATTTTTTCTTTGAAGTAACAACAAGAGACACATACTGTTGGCAGATAAACGATGCTGTGCTGAATGAGTGGCTACTTAACCCTAGAACTGTCAGACACCATTATTTTCAATGTCAAGGAGCTGGAAAGCTTTATGCAGTGTTTTCTGTTCTTCAAATTAAATTGGTCAAATTTCTGTTCTTTGATACATTTCTATGCCACAGCTACATGTGATATCTAGACTAGCTCAGCAGGGAATGCTGAATTTGGCTCTAGACCTGCTTGCAACATGAAGCCAAATTATGCTTCAGGTTATCTTGAAAGCTCAAGCAGCAGACCCTGAAGCACTGATGTTGTTCTCCTTTTGCTCTGAGCTTTAAAATATCCTAATATCTGAGGCAGACATGTTGTTGTCCTAATTAATAACAATGTAAACATCTTTCAAGAACAGAATGTATGATTCTATGAGTGCAAGAAATTGCAATATGTGAGATTCTACTTCGATAGCTGATATTTACCCGTTAAAATTAATTTGAGGACATATCAGTATTTTTAATTAGGGATGGTCATTAGGTGCATTTCTGATGGTTTGTATCACAAAAGCTTGTGCATTGCTCTTGCCTGGATCATCAAGTTTGTCAGAGCATGTAGGTACCAGAGAGCTAACCCCTGGGAAGGCTGGACAGCCCAGTACCTTTGAGTGGTGATAGTGTCTACTGTCATCATTCCAATGAGTCATTATTTTAAATTTGACCAAAGTATGGATCAACACTATGGCAGTGCTATATTATGCTTTTGGATTCTGATTTAACAATCATTTAGTTGGTACAAAAATAATTCATAAGGAAGCTATGACAAAGATAACTCCGAATTTGTTATGCATTAGGATCAATGGATGTTATGTGTAGGATCAAAGGATGACTCTGGTTACAAGGGACCTCAGGATGTCATCTAGTCCATTCTCCTGCTCTAAATGGAGTCAGCAATGAGTTCAGGACTTCATCCAGTCTGCTCTTGGAAACCTTGCACAACATCTCTAAGCAGCCTCAAGCAGCCATTGCTTGAGTGTCTTTGTGGCACAAACACCATGCAGTGGCTGAGCAGTTCAATGCATTAAAAATGCCTTTGATCATTGTGTGATCATGAGCTGGTTTAAGCCATTTTCTGTATGTGCAGAGTTTTCCTCATACTGCCTTTTTTTATTTTTCCAACCACATAGTTTTAGCCTGGACACCTCACTTTTCTGCAACATATAGCCTTAAGCAGATGTTTTCTTTACCTTCATACACTGAAAGGAGTCCTTTAATATATAACTTTTATATAATTGAGATAAACTCCCAAATTTTATTCGTGATACTTTTAAATATGAGGCAGAAAAACACTGGAATATTGAATGTATCAGTCGTTTCAAACAACCTTGTAATCTTTGAATGTTACTCGGGAGCTTATATCAACTCTTGGAGTCTTGCTATGACATACTGTATAAGTATCTAGAGCTTAATTTTTATTGTTGAGTCGATTTTGGTGATCACTTCTGAGATCACAGCATTGTGCATACAGAGAAGACTTGCAGATGGTTTTGCAGAGAAGGATCTGGGAGTTCTAGCGGGACTTTGAGTTGAACGGGTTGAATATGAACAAACAGGTCTTGGCTGTACAGTGAATTCTGGGTTTAGGCCTCAACAACCTGGTTTAGGTGGCCCTGCTTTGAACAGGAGCTGGACCAGAGACCTCCAGAGGTCCCTTCCAAAGTATACTAATTTATGATTCGTGGTTTTTTGTAGCTATTACTAAATGTTACTTAACTAGAAATAAAAAGACTCTTAAACTCTCTCCTATCTGTAAATTTCTGAGATACTTTGTTCAACAGTAAGGTGCTGGTAAATTAGGAGTTTTAAAGGCTTCTCGAGTATGAATCATCTGAATAAATGTAAAGTGTTTGTGCTGAAAAGTTTCTACATTTAAGCTTGTCATAAGGCCTCTCTTTGCACTGAGATGAGACCTGTCAGTACAGTCTCTGGAGCTGCCTATGTTTAGTTGAATGTATTATGCTTTAAATTCCATTGGTTTTATTGATATCTCTCCACTGACTGCTTTTGATGAAAACAGACACTTGTATGACATGAATTAGACCATTTATCTCTTCTATTTTGGTATGTTTTGACACTCTCTTTGGTTTTTTAGATTCTGTATTCAAAGGTCATGCATTCTGTGAGCTTGGTTCTACAGTGAGTGAATTGTAGGCTCCTTTATTAAAAGTTATGATCTACTTTACTTGACTGCAACTAAATGGGAAAAGGTTTTGTTTTGCTTGATATTTTGAAGGTCCACTCATGAGGACTTTTTAAAAATAAAAATATTAGATTAGATGCCTGAATCTGATGCACTATCATTGGTTTGTAACAGAGAAAAGAGAACACAGGAGAGACCACCTCCCCAGTGTTCATTCTTTTCTCTGTGATACTGTGAATGCATCCATCAATGTCAATCAAGCTTTATGAAAATGCAGACTTTCTTTTGTAAGATAGAATATGTATGGCCACATACTTCAAAATTCATTGCAAATATCTTGCTGGGTTTGACTGCAGAGATACGAGAGGGGTCATCAGTATTCCTTTAGTATTGACAAATATTTCAGCACTAGTATTCAAGTATCATGGTAACCTTCAAGAGGATTACTCATGTTAAAGTCGTTTAGTATATTCTTGGATGATGGTTATAGTAATTAATTCTAGCAATCATTCTCTGACTCTTATTTCCTTTTCCCTCACACTAAGCAAGCCTTCCACTTGTGTTTTGGAGGAAAGAGTAAATTCAAGAACACAGTCCTTTTACCCTGAAGTTCTGTGATTTTCTAATTTATTCTTAAAATTATCTGATCAAAAATTCTGCATAAATTCTTGTCATAAATCCTCATGTTCTCTCTGTTTGCTCACATCCTTCATTTACTTCCCAAAAAGAAAATCCATAATATCAGTGAAATGATGAGAGAGGGTGAGCCATGGAAACTGCCATTTGAGCAATCCCTGTCGGCTTCATCACCTCTTTTCATTCCAGTGGCACAGAGTACTAGTGACTGAATCCCTTCATTGTAAACCCGTGGAAATCGGTGGGTTGTGTTTACTCTGAGAGGTATTTTACATTGAAATATACACAGGTAACAAGTGTGGTCGGGTAGTAAGAGCACCGGTGCGTGTATGGTGTGGAAATTGGTGGACAATGGCTACAAAGAAGTTCCAAAGGTGATGAGGAGAGGCTGCTGCACCAATTCAGTCCCTTCCCATTATCCATACCTGATTTGCTCTTTTTTTTTTTTTTTCTTAAATTTTTT